>CM060672.1:34168211-34258211 GCA_030686955.1 Odontamblyopus rebecca | reverse complement strand
TGAGCCGAGTTTTGGGCACAACCAACAGGAGCTGGTCGGCTGACCTCAGGCCTCTGGGTGGGAGGTAGGGCTCCAGTAATTCTCTCAAATAGACTGGACCTAAAGAGTGTAGACATTTAAAACACAATTAACAACATTTTTAAATTGCACCCGATAGAAGACAGGGAGCCAGTGCAGGTCACACAGCACACAGGTGTGATGTGCTCACGCCTCTTAGTGTTAGTGAGCAGACGAGCTGCAGAGTTCTGGACATGTTGTAGGCGCTGCAGGGAGCTCTGGTCTAGCCCCACATACAGAGAATTGCAGTAGTCCAGCCGCGAAGTTATAAAAGCATGAACAGCTTTTTCAAAATCTGCCCGAGAGAGGTAGGGCTTTATTTTAGAAAGGAGCCTCAAATGAAAGAAGCTGGACTTTATCACAGAGCTTATGTGCTTGTCCAGTTTAAACCTGGAGTCCATAATCACCCCAAGATTCCTCACTGCAGGGAGACAGTAGGAGGACAGGGGGCCGATCACACTGTCCTGTCCAATCAGTGGGTTAGTTTGCCCAAACACAACAATTTCAGTTTTACTTTGATTTAAGTTTAGGAAGTTTGCATTCAGCCAAGTCCGTACATCCCTGAGGCAGTCCTGCAGAGCTTTGATCGTGCTCTGGTTGTTATTTGCAGTCACTGGCAGATATATTTGAACATCATCAGCAAAACAGTGAAACGTGACATTGTGCTTTCTAAAAACATCCCCCAGAGGGAGCATATACAGTGCAAAGAGGGCTGGCGCTAATGTAGAACCCTGAGGCACGCCGTACTCTAAGGGAGACACAGAGGACGAGGCACTGTCCTAAGTTTACAGAGAAAGTCCTGTCTGACAGATAAGACTGAAACCAGCAGAGTGCTGTACCCTTAATGCCCACATGTGTCTCCAGGCGGGACAGAAGGATCCTGTGATCCACCGTGTCAAAGGCGGGGCTGATAGGTCTAAAAGCAAAAGAACTGCAGATTTCCCAGAGTCAACAGTTAAAAGCAGGTCATTAAAAACTTTTAAAAGAGCTGTTTCGGTGCTGTGCTGGAGATTTTAAACCCAGATTGGAATTTTTCACCAATGTCGTTAAAAATCAAGGTAAGCCTGCAGTTGGTCATAAGCAACCTTCTCTAAAATCTTAGACAGAAAGGGCAATTTAGAGATAGGTCTGAAGTTAGACAGAACATTAGGGTTTGAGATTAGGCTTTTTGATGAGGGGTTGGACCACAGCATGTTTCAGGGAAGCGGGAAAGCCGACCAGACATAAGAGACACGTTCACAACATTAACAATATAAGGTCCAATAGAATCAAAAACATCCTTGAACAGACGACTTGGAATAATATCTAGAGGACATAAGGAAGGTTTTAGTTGTTGAACAATTTTTTTCAAGTCTGAAAAGACACTAGCTCAAAACAGTCAAATATTGAATTACAGACTGTTGAAGCTACAAGGTCCACAGCAGAAGGCAGTGACAGTCTAAGAGCAGAAACTTTATCCCTAAAGAATGATAGAAAGTTTTCACAGAGTGTAGATGAGGGCACAGCAACATTTGTCATACATGGAGTTAACAGAGACTTCAAAGTACAGAAAAGCATCTGGGGTTTGTGACAGTTAGTTGACACCATGTTTGATATAAAACAACATTTAGCAGCTTTAACTACCCTCTGATATTCGGACCAGACTGTCTCTTGATATTTGCAGAGAGACCTGTAGACGATCTTTTTCCATTTCCTCTCAGCGCGTCTGCTACATGCGTCAGTGCCTAGCCTCACGCCAGTATTCTCATTTAGCCAAGGCTGTGCCATGGGCTTTGCGCGCTTAGCTTTAATGGAGCCACTGCATCCAACAACTCTGTACAAACGGTGTTGAAATGAGAGACAAGCCATCCGGCGTGGTGTTTTGCCAGTCATCTTGGTTTATAGTTACCCGCACTGAACATGCCAGAAAACAAAGAGGCAGTCATAGAGTTCATCACTGCATTTGGCGCTGGGGCGCACGGACTAACCACACTTTGAGGCAGTGTTATACAGAACATCACGGCAAAGTGATCCGAAAAATGCGTTTCGCAAATCTCCATTAGATTGACATTAAGACCAAAAGACAATACCAATACCAATGGACATGAACCATGTGACATCATGCAGTATATCTCCTGAAAACAATCACCAATATAACTCAAAAATGCAAAACACACTAGAGCTACATAAAATTAATTCTTTGATGTTGAGAAAGACTCACACACTTCCACTTGAACATTATTTCTTTTGACCGCCACACTCTCCCAACTCAAAAAAATAAGACATTAGGAACAGTCGTCCCTCAACCACATGCATTAATTCAAGAATAAACATCTACAAAGTAAGAAAAACTTATACCTGGTAAAACTAACTGAGGTTTGCTTGGCAGTGTCACAGACCTCTGTACATCTGAAGGCTGGAGAAGAAAAACAGTTGACTAAACCACAACAAAGAAAACAAATGCTGTCATGTTGTACTCAACAGCAAGGGGGAAATCAGCTTCAATTTATGGTGCCAAATGTACAAATGTATGAACTTTTTTTAAAAGACTGAACTGCTGGCTCCGGTCTTATGGCCATGCTAATCAGTGGATTGTGTTAGAAAAATGTGCAAAGTGTCCAAAGCAAAGGATGGGGCTGGTATCGTTTTTGTTCATTAACAGTCAAAAAACAGCAGGACAGAGACTGAAGGGAGTGGTTCATATGTAATGACAGTTATACTCACATCAACCATAAGGAAGATATCATCCCCGTCCTTGAAGTGAGCAAACAGGCACATCTTTCCACACCTGACATTCCTTCCTGTGGATGGGGTGAAAATTGGGATGCATCAATACACAAAAATAAAATATAAGTTTATGAATACAAGATATGAATTATTAATATTAATTTCCACCATTCCTCCCTGGGCATTCAGCTGCTGCACCTCCTGCAGCCTCTGCGGAGGGTAGTTGTTGATCACGGCCCTTGGCTGTGGATTGCTCTACTTGTTCTGTTTTAACAGAGAGAGTTAACCGGAAGAGTTTTTTAATTCAATAAACCAGTGTTATTAGTCATTAACCGTGTCATTAGCATATTAAGTGAGACTGATACCTTAGCCCAGGCATCCTCGATCCATTGGCAGATCATCCTCGATCCATTGGCAGATCGTGGCGTTACTCGCCCGGCGATGCCTCTGTCGTCCAACGCTCCCACACAGCTGCAGTTTAACTTTGACCCACCTGTTGACACCGAATATCTATCGGTTGGAGTTCTTTGGTTAATCCCCCCGGAATGATGGCAGCACCGAGTTAGTTTGCTTCACTTGGGTGTGTAGGTCAGCATGTTTCTTAACAGGTGCCATTTCCTTATACAGGCCGTAATATTATGATGAAGCACAGTGCGCATCACTCCGTGACGCTCCTGACTCCGGGAGCCACATGGATGTAAGAGCAGTAATGGTCCGACAGTCTGGAGTACGGAGGCTTTCGGAGGTGTTCGTGTGCATGGGGTGGAGGCATGAACACCTCTATGGGTGGAGATCTGTGCATGTTTGATTGGAGTTGAGCATAAGATGGGTGTCTGTAAACTCTTGAATGAGTGAGTCCCGTGTGCGCGAAAGGACAGAACAGTCCTGGTTTAGTCCTGGTTCAGTTCTGGTTTAGACCTGGATCAGTCCTAATTCAGTCCGAAGCACCGCAGTACATTTTCATTTCGTGATTGTAATTCTTGATGTCGTAACTTTTCAATCCGTATTGTGATGGATAAAATACACACAATACATTTTTTATACGACTGTTATGCTTCCTTAAGATGTTACAACAGTGAAAATGGAAAGGCTTCCTGTCTAAAATGTTCAATGTTTTTTTAAAGAGAGACTTCACAGGTTTTAGAACGCCTTCTGTTGTGTGAGACCAGGTTGTGTAACAGTAGTTCATGTGAGTAAAAATCATTGCACGCATATAAGCTTTTGCCGACTGAGGAGTCAGAAAAGGTCTTATATGGTAAAAGTTTGACAAGCTGAATTTGATAATATCTGAGACTTTCTTTACGTGCTGCTTGAAAGTTAAATTTGAATCAAAGATCACACCCAGATACTTGAATTGGTCAACCACATCTGGACATTCACCACTGACTAAAACAGATGCTTGTTGGTCTTCTGTCGGCTGCCGTGAGAAAAACATACTATCAGTTTTTTTTTGTATTTAGATGTAAGCAGGAGTTTTGAAGCCGGGTGGAGATCAGTACCATTACTCCAGAAAGTACGGCAGCAGCTTCTTGTGTAGTTTTCGCGTGAACGTACAATACCGTATCATCGGCGTATAATTGCATTTTTATGTTTGGACAGACATTTGGGAAGTCACTGACATAAAGACTGAATAAGATTGGTCCTAGTATTGAGCCTTGTGGAACTCCGGCAGAGCAAGTAAGATAAGATGACTGTGAATTACCAATTTGTACTGCTTTATTTCTTTCTGACAAATATGATTTCATCCAGGAGTGGGCACTTTCAGAAAAAAATTATAATAAGTTAGTTTTGCCAAGAGCAAATCACGATTAATGGTGTCAAAAGCACGTTTTAAATCTAAAAAAACTGCACCTACAAATCCACCCTGAGCTAAGAGGCTTTTTAAATTCTCATGAAAGGAACAGGTGGCTGTTTCTGTGGAGTGGTTTTTGCGGAAACCAAACTGCATTGGATGGAGAGGGGTTTGTCCACTGTTTAGATGTTCAGTTAACTGTGTAGCAACGCATTTCTCAGCTATTTTTCATATGATTGGTAAAATACTTATTGGTCGATAGTTCTCCTGTTTTGTCTTATCACCAGCTTCAAAAACAGGTGTAATTCTTGCCGTCTTCCATGTTGTTGGAACTTTACAGTGATTTATAGATACATTTATCAGGTGCATAATTGGACTTGCAAGAGCCTCTTTATGGAGCTTTAAGAAATGACTTGTAACACCAAAAGCATCCCAGGCCTTTGAACCTTTTAACCATGAAATTATTTTCAAAACTTCAGGAACAGTAATATTTTGTATACTGAATATTGATTTTGTATTTTCCAGAGGCTTGTATGAGAGCTCTGGACATTTTGTGTGTTGTCAGCTCCTCCACTGAGTCAATAAAAAATCTGTTGAATCCATAGACAATAATATCTAAATTATCCGTTAGCTTCCCATTTACCTGGAGCTGTAGATCTTTAAAATTCACATCTTTGTTTGGTCCTAAAAGCTTGTTTAGGTTAGATTTCTTTAATGCATTGTCTCTCTCTCTTTCATTAGTTTCCTAATGTCATCTTTCAACCAAGGAAGGTTTTTTCTATGTTGTTTGAATTTACCCTGTTTTGTGAATTGAGCTATGGTTTTATTCATATTTTTAATAACGTTGTTAGAGCTGCCTTCACTGTCATTTCCCAGCACATTAAACCAGTCTAGTTGTTGCAGTTCATTTTTCAGGTTTTGTTCTTCACTTTTGGGTGTATATTGACAGCTATTAGCTGTAGTTGTTGAAATGGGATGTTGCCTTTTAATTTTTCTTGAACATAAAATAAAATTATGGTCAGAGAGACCAGACAGTAGATTGAAAGTTCTCGATATTTTATCTGGCTTATTGCTTATATTAGATCAATAGTTGTTTTAGACTTATCAGTTATTCTTGTTGGTTCTTTAATAATTTGTGTTAAGTTGTATTTATCTGCAAGATGTTTCAGTTTTATTGTGACTGTTGTCCCCCTTTGGCATCTGATTGTCGCTATTGTCTCCCATCCAAGTACTAACCAGGCCCTGCTGAGCTTCTGAGATCTGACGAGATCCGGCTTTGACGGTGTGGCCACATGCAGTATTTTATTAGCAGGACACAAGTATGTGAGGAGAGCAAAGGGAGAGGGGACTCAAAACAAAACTGACACTTCTTGAACATAGCAATAGATTTCTTTGGCAAATACAGTGTTGTTAAAACAATAAAAAGTAACATGGTGATGTAAATAAGTCAGGTGTCAGCACAGTGTAAGTGTAATAACTCCTCTCAGTCATTCTGCAGGTGCTGTATGTAAACTGGATAAGATACATGTTAAATAAGTCAATGCAGAATCTTCTATTCCATGTGCATATTTACCTGTCATTAATAAACCAACTGTAAAATCATCTCTTATCATGTCTTCATTATACTGGGACATTTATTTGATTGTGTATGACTGATATGATATGATTGATTATCTACTGTAAAATATGATATATTTATTCACAGAAACCACTGAATTTATGCTCCATGTATTAGGTGTTTAAGAAAATTTGAACATTGACAACATTGATTCTTGTGAGTTTTAGAATTATATATATATATATATATATATATATATATATATATATATATACTGATACACATCAAACAATTTTCAATAATGAGCAGTAACCAGATTGGTTTGGTTGGACGCAGGCCTAAGGATGTGGTTATCAGATTTCAAGGCGTAGCACAGAGTGAACTATGTCAACTGTCAACATTTCCTCCATAACAACACTTTCTTTCGACGGTGGGCAAGACAAAGTTGGTCGGACATTTTCATTATGTTGCTTTTAAAGAGATTTGTAATCACATGTAAGTTTTTATTTATTTACTTTTTTAAATCCATTTCAACATAGGAACAATTCAAAACAACTCAATTCCGTCTGTTTATTTAGGTCTTGTCTTCATGTCCACATGTTTTCACTTAGGTGGAAGTTACGTGGTGCACGATGTCGGCGATCAAATAACCCTGGTTTGCTCCATTTCCGAAAAATCTGACATCATGTATTGGTTTAGGCAGAATCTTGGGCAGGTCCCTACACTTATGTCTACTCTTTACACATTCGACAAAAGGGGGAAGTTTTATGGTGAATTTGACAACAACTTGCGGTTCAGTTTGACTCCCGACAACCGCCTGACCATTTCGGGGTTGCAAGTTACCGACTCGGCCATGTACTATTGCGCCTCTAGCCAACTGTACAAGCTCACCTTCTCAGAGGGGACAAATGTAGTCGTCAAAGGGACTGATTCGTACATCGAAGCTGAGATTCATCAGTCTCCAAGTGAGAACATAGAACCAGGGAATTCTGTGGTTTTAAACTGTAGCGTTCAGGCTGAGGGTTGCACAGGACAACACAGGCTTCACTGGTTCAAGCAGTTTGAGGAATCGGTGGCAGGGGTGCTTTACAGTCAGGGAGGAAGCGGTGATCAGTGTCAAAACAAAACAGACAGTCCGGCCGACTCCTGTGTCTACAGCCTCCCCATTCCCAACGTGAGCTCACAGCAGACTGGGACCTACTACTGCGCTGTGGCCGCCTGTGGACACCTCCTCTTTGGGAAGGGGACCAAACTGAACGGTAAGCAAATTCAGACATTTTGAAATAAGTATTGATGCTATGTTAGGATTAAAGTGGAACTAAGCAACATTTAAAGCAAGAGCAAAAATAGATCTCTGATTTTTCTATGCATGTGAGCAGAATTTGTCCAGTCCAGACATATACGCAGCTCTTGAGGTCAAAATTAGACTGCTGTGCTCTGCTTAGGGGTGTAATGATATCCAGATCTCAGGATACGATATTGCCACGGTATGAACCTCATGGTACAATATAGACAATCTAGACATTCTAAAACGCTCTGACCAGTCATTTGGTACATTTATTGTCATTAGGGATGGAACGAAATCCAAATCTCTCTGTACCAGATTTTCACCATAAACATCTCACTGGACCAGATTTATTACAATATTTTGTGGAGGCAAAAACAAAACTGTGAATCTGCTCCTTTTTCCTCTAAAAATGTTTCACAGGACTTAATCCACAGAATGAAGATGTAAAAGTGCTTAGAACAGTTATTTCTTCATGTCGTCTGCACTGAAACGGAGCAAAGGATCATGGTCTATGTAGTTCCCTTTTTTTTTTTTTTTTTTTTTTTTAGCAATTTCTGCATCAGAACTATTCATTTAAGCAAAGAGACTTGGGATTCGATATACTGTGATGGTCCACGATATTATTGTGCGACAATACAATATCACGATATTTCGGTTATTGTGACATAGCTCTACTTGCATCTAAGTATAAACCATTTCATTGCCCAAGAATCAGGATGTTATTTATTTTGATGTGAGGTGTAAAATCTTCTACACTCATGCCGATGAATAATTACTATGAATGGAATCCCTAAAGTAAGTGGTTTAACATTGGACTGGTGCAAAGTGGTTTTCTGGATTATAAGTGTATAATGAGCCTGTTGAAGTCCTGAGACACTGACATGACACCAGATAAGACAGAGGCTCTTTCTGCAAGAGACAGTAGAGCACCGAGTGACAGTCTTATCATCCCTCTGTAGAATTTTAGGGGCTAAGGCCAGTGTTATGGTGTTATAAAATAAAAATAAATAGTCCGGACATTACGGTAGTTAAGGCTAAGGTGCACTTCATTGTACCTGTGGAGAAATTTGACCTCTGCATTTAGCCCATTTGTCAAAGCCGTCAGGACATCTCAGGATCAGGGGACCGTCTCTGTGGTCTTGCTGCTTGGTTTGGTCAGATGGAGAAAAATAGGGGTGAAATTGGAAACTCTGCACAGAAAGAACTGCGTGACCTGGGAATCAAACCGGGAACCTCTGCCACTGAGCCCCCCAAGCTAGTTTTGTTTTTTCAACATTGGAATCAGCTGCACCACATTTAACTGGGTGTTCTCCATGACCTGTGCTAATAAAAAACAAAAAGATGTGGAATTAAAGCTCATAAAAGAAGGACTTCCACTCTTATTTTGATCTTAAGAGCTGCTTTACTGTATATCTGTACTGGGGCATAGCCATTTTTACTTAATGACATGAAGTAAACAGGGCACACGGACATTTTCTTCTTCAGGAGTTTCTGTAATGTGACACTTAAACATCTGAGTTCGTATTTATGATTATGAAATGACTTTGTTCTGTTTTGTTCATGTAGTTTTAACAGAATCTGCCCTGGTCACTGTCCTGTGTGCTGCGCTGGCACTCACGTCTGCTGTGATTGTTCTGCTGGCCCTTATTATATGCATCCTGAACAAGAGGAAGAGCAGAGGTTTGTTCTTTTTGTACTTAACGTGTTCAAATAAAATATGGAGATGGTTTTAAGCCCCTGTTTTCTTTCCAGAGTCGTACATCGCTTCAGCCTCTTATAAAACGATATCAGAGGTATGTTTGATCTCTATGGCAGAATGTTTATTAAGGGGACATTAGGTTTACATTTTTTACAATGTTATAATGTTATTTCCCTGTCATCCGTGCACAGACAGCAGAGAGTGTACGATAAGATCACTCTGAATGAACTCACAGTGTATCTACATGACTGATATGTTGTGGTTTTGCGCTTTTATTTCACTAGACGTTCAAAAAAGGAGGTGTTCTTTACTACGTGGCCATGGAGGCGAAGAAGAGCGAGAGGTCCCGAAGACACAGGGACGACACCTGGAGCGAATGTGTCTATTTCAATGTCCAGTAGTGAAGAAGAGGACAGAGTGATGTGGGGCCGTCCTGGAGGTGCTCATGGCCCCACTGTGGACCCTGTGGTTAAGAATCACTGCAGTTTTGTTAATTATGATACACAATGTTCTGTAAAAATAGGGCGACCAGACATGTTTACCCGGGACAGTTCCAGTTCTGAGCCCTGTGTCCCCTGTCCCAGCAGATTTATCCAAAACCAGTGATGTGTTCCAGTTTTATATTTAAGAAATGTCCCTATTTTGGATCAGTCTGATCCCTGCCAACAGTAAAGAGGCATAAATTGTCATTTGTTTAGGTAAAATAAAAAAGCTGCTTAAAAATGACCAAAAGAGTGGATAATGGATAATCCTTAATCACTCACTCTTTTCACAGTTTTATTATTACCGACCACCACAAACCAGGGATGTCCTAGTATTTTGTTTTTTTTTAAATCTGGTCACCCTATGTAAAAATCATACTTTATTAACTGTTAATCATTATATATTGGCATTCTCTCACCAATACTGTATTTCTGGACTATATGGCACCAGATTATGGTGAGTGTGTTCTCCTGTCGTCCAACGCTCCCACACAGCTGCAGTTTAACTCTGAATGACTTGTTGACACCGATATCTAGCGGAGTTGGAGTTCTTTGGTTAATCCACCTGGAATGACGGCAGCACCGAGTTCGTTTGCTTCACTTGGGTTTGTGAGTCAGCGTGTCTCTGCACAGGGGTCATGTCGGGTCCTCATACACATGGAGCTGTGATGCTCCGACAGTCCATCCAGTGGAGTCGTACTAAATCATTCTAACAGCGCCTTGGACTACAGAAAATCGGTTTGAGGTCAGTAAGAACAACCAGAATGCCGGCACCAGATTATAAGGTGATTATAATGTAGATTTTTGAGAAAATGAAAGGATTTGAAGTGTGCCTTATAGTCCGAAAAATACAGTATTTTGCTCAGAGTTGTATTTTGACTCCTGCATGTTTGACTAATCCTGCACTGTCGCCCATCTGAGGTGCTGTGCTCTAAAGATTTGTTTTCATCTACTCATCCTAGAGACCATTCAGATCTGACAGAGGCATTTTAGGTTTAAACTGGAGGCTCATTCCACTTTCTGATTGGATAATCATTTTGAGAATCAAGACACCAAATTATAACATAAACATGTCTTGTAATGAAGAACATTTACATAGATTGTCACTAAATCTTAAGAAGACAAATTTCATAATGTTTAATGCTCGGATAAAAAATGATGTCACATTAAAAACAGATGAGTGGGAAATTCAAAGGGAAAATGAAACCACATTTTTAGGAGTCATGATGGACGAAGAACTTACCTGGAAATCACACAAATTATACAAAAGGAAAAATCACTAAAGTCATTGGCGTTTTACACAAAGGTAAATTTTCATTAAATAGTTCTGCATTAATAACACTGTACAACTCAGTGATTGTGCCGTACTTCACTCACTGTGTAGAAATCTGGGGATCAACGTGTAAATCTTATTTACAACTTCTATTTGTTTTACAGAAAAGAGCCTTGAAAATCATCAGTAACAGTCACTTTAGATCCTTCCACCCACTGTTTATCAAATATAAGGGACTGAAATTTCATGATTTAATTGACTTTAGAATATTACAAATAATGTACAAAACAAATGGAAATGTTTTACCAATTAATATTCAAACAATGTTTGAAAAAAGAGTAATTACAGTGTGAAGGGAACAGAAGTATTTAAAAAACCTCGATTCAGAACCAAGGTTAAGGAACAGAGTGTTGCAGTAAAAGGTGTAAACTTATGGAACAACATAAATGATGAGATAAAAGAATCAAAATCGCTGAATATATTTAAAAAACTTGTTAAATCAAGTGTATTAAATAATGATGAAACTGTAAACTGAGACAGTGTCTGTGGCAAAGTGAAACATTAGATGAAAACATTTATGACTCATTTGAGTTAAATTAAGATGCGAAACCAGAAATCAACTGTGAAAAGTAAATATATTTTTGTAAAAAGGGGCAGAAAATATAAGATGTGTTCTTCTCTCTGCTCCTTTTCATTCTGATATTGTACTGTCAAACAAACAGCCTTTTCTTTTATAATGAATGAAAATAATAAATGATCATGACACTGTTCATCAGCATCAGTTGATCTGAACACATGCAGCTTGTATCAGGGGACAGAGATCCGTCAGGTTTATGATATTAAAAGTATTTAACATCTTGCAGTTAGTTTAAATTCATTTAAACCGTCTCCAAATGCAAAATGAACAGTGAACATTTCAAGTTACACATCAAGAAAAGCATCACCATATATTACCGAATGTGACCAAACCAAATGTGAAGAGAGGAAACAGGAAGCCAGAAAAATCCCCTCCTGCTGTACTGTCGGCGTCTGTAGCGTGCGAACTGTCCGGCGGTGAGGTTCGGGTCGGCCGCTGTCACCCAGGCTGAGGTGAGAGGTGCGAGTGATGGTAAAACTGTTTCCACTGGTGGAAAACAAACACAGGAAGAACTGGCCTGCGAGCGTCAAGACCACTATCAACGTTCTCACCGCAAAAAAAAGAACTATCTCCATCTCCAACGCCATCACAGTTTTAAATTCAGGATCAGATGTGGTGCAAATGACGGTGCAATGGAGAAATGTGGAAATGTCGCATGCACTGTAAAGATACGTGTTGTGACGCTGTTGTGGACAGTGTTATTGTGAGGAGACCAGTAGCTTTGTGGTTTCAACAGGATGTTTCAAACAGAAGACGGGGGCGAGATGATTATCTCTGCTGCACCGAGGGACGAGACAGAACCTGAGAATGAGAAGTGCAAATACAAACCTGGCCCATGTGACTTATCGAGAGGTAATATCGCTTTGCCTGGAATGTTCCACAATTTTGGACAAACAACATCTCACAATAAAACCGAAAAGACAATGATTTTGTTACTTAAAAGTTCACAGTTAAACCACAAAGAGCTTTTTATTGACAGAAAAGTGAATTCATTCGTTTTTCTACATCTACGAGAATGTTCTGAGTTATATTTTCGTGCTGATCCTGGACACGTCTCAATGGAATTCTACTTTTTAAACATAAATTGCAAATGTAATGGCTATTGCAATACAAAAAAAGTGTACAGTCCTAAATTACATGTTTTATTGCAAAAACATTTGTACCATTCATTGTACCATGAGTTGGCTCGCCTCTTCACAGCTCTGACCTGTAACTGGGCCTAGTGGATTCACCTTCATGGAGATACAGGAGATACGTTCGATGCCGTGAAACAGTTCAGGCAAAGGTTCCACCAGACAAAATACACAGAGTACTATATATATTTTTGTTTTCACAGACCCATGTGCTCATCCACCAGCCTCACATTTAAAGGTCTCATATTCTGATCCATGTTCTAATGTTTCCTCATCACAAACAGACCTGCATTTTGTTTCATGTTTAAGACACAAACTCTGCATATTTACACTTTTAGAGTTCTTCTCTCCAACGGAAAACACTCCATTCCACACGTGACGTCATGTGGCGATATGGGAAGTGCTCCACTGTGTTTTCAAACTCCATACGCCTCCATTAGTCTCATTTGGATGATTTATTGCTTAACTTAACTTGAAAACTCCCACCACATGACATCACAAGGTGGAGCAGAGCATTTTGAGGTTTGGAAATGGAGACAGACTGTAATTGTACTGCTCATCAACATTATAACATGGCCTAAAGCTCACGAGAATCCATTTTGTGTCGCACCTTTAAACAGACACACAGTGTACAGTCATCAGATACAGGTTACAGGTTGCTGGTTATAACTCTGCTTGTTACTGAGCCACAACAGTGTCACATTCTGCTATAATTACACAAAAGGTCAGGGTCAAAATGACACAGTGTGAAGCCACGTGAACAAGTGCATGCACAGTGTTGACAGTTGCATTCAGGCCGCACAAACCACAGGTCGGGTTGTGCTCTTGTACTGCGCTGCACAGAGTCAAACATGCAAATAAAGAACTACATGCTTTTTGTGTGTGTGTTTTTTTTTTTTAGGTTACGTCAACATCGTATGAGTTATAATCATTTCCGAAAGCATTGATTTTGTGATGCATTGTGTCTGGGAGGATTCTTTGTGTGGTTTACCAGTAGAGCAATGAGAACTTCAACATAACAGTGCAGTTCTGGCTTATTGAGTTGTCATGCAAAACAATCTCACAACACCAAGTTCCACCCCAGAGGCAGATCTGTTATTGGTCAAGACGGCTGAAATATTCTCTACAGGTATGAACTGTCAGCTGAGAGATGTTTAAGCCCCGTAACACACTGCACATTCTTCTTACATTGGTGACATCAACAAGGGACCTACTTACACAATTCTGATGTAAAGTCTTGAGCTGGTGTCACTTCATGTGTCTGTACAGTGATATCATTGACACAGCATCCAACAGAACAGATGTGGTAGGATCTGAGCAGGTTTCCCTTCCTGTCCCATCTGGAGAACACTTATTTTTACAGCTTTTATCTGAGATGTTGCACTTTTGGTCCACACCCAGAACTCAGGACATCAGATGTAATTAGATAAGACGATAAATAGAACATTTTCCATGTTTGAAGTGTCTCGTCTTGTACCACTGGACTCTTAATCATTTTCATCTGGACCTGGAGTTAAGATGTTTTTGCTTGTTTTCCATAAATAGACATAAACATATCCAGTGCCAGGTGATTTCTGTGTATTTTTATCCAGAGGGATCTGGTTCCCACGCCAGTCACTGTGCCAGGGCCATGCAGGTGAAACAAAGGAGCTCACTGGTCGCTCATCATTTACAGTAGAACCAAATTCCTCACATCCTGAATTAAAAGAGTTCAGCGCTTCGCTCACGGATTCAGCAGAAATCTTCAAAATGCATCTGATATGTTTTTTTCCATTCTTTTTTCTCCATGTTTGCTTTGACATGGAACATTTGTGTCCCTGATTGGCTAATCCGCCCGTCCATCAGGTCCATCTGAAGTCGGGGATCAGACTCACATCTCCATAAAGTGTTGGAGAAGTGGATATTCTGGATCCCAGGCAAATATATCTGAATAAACCCCATGAAATATGATGGTCCAAATGTCCAAAAGTGCACATAACGCTGAACTTTTCAATAATGGCATTCAGCAGGAGTCATGAGATCTCTGGAGCTACAAAAACACTGGTGTCACTTCACCACAGGGACGGCTCATAGTCAAATGAGGACATGTGTAGAGTTAGGACGCGCTTTGTGAAATCTGATTGGCTGAGCTCACACAGTCAGCCCTTATAAGAGCACTCAACATATTCAACTTTGATGCACTTTGTACTGCAACTACAGGCACAATGTCACCGTGTACCTTTGCTAGGACACTGATGTGCCTCAGCATTGTCATTTTGGGTAAGTAGACAAGACAAGTATTTTTTTTAAAACTTTTTGGCTAGGAAAACAAAACTTGCAAATACTTATTTTTGAAATTTCTCTTCAGGACCATTTCCAGCTTCATCCCATGTTACTCTGAGTGGCCATGTTGGAGGAAGTGCAACATTACACTGCAACTGCCAAGACACTAGTGTTGTGATGTGTTATTGGTACAAACAAGTTTTTGGAGAAATACCAGTGAAAATGACTTCTTACAACAAGTATGAGTCTAAAGGAGAATTTACGAATACTAAAATCAAGAGTCGGTTTAGACTTAATAATACAGACAATTACAACAACTTGGAGATTAAGGGTTTGCTCGTTTCTGATGCAGCCACCTACTTCTGCATGAGCAGCAATTTGTACAAGCTCAATTTTTTGGAAACTGTGACCTTGGATGTAGAAGGTGCCGGATTTCATTTTGCAACTTTGGACTATGAACTGACGGCAGAGAATTCCATTATTCAACAAGGCTCTGAGTCGGAAACTTTGAATTGTAGCCTCAGCAACGGGATATGTGAAGAACAACACCAAGTCTACTGGTTCAGTCAGTTTTATGAGTCTGCAAAAGGGATTCTTTACAGTCACGGAGGCAGTAGTCATCTGTGCGAGAGCGGGATGGACAGTTCAACAAAGTCCTGTGTCTACGACCTCCCTGTACGCAGTGACAACGCAGCTCGTAATTGGGAAAAATGTGCTGTGGCTTCATGCGGGAAACTGCTCTTTGGGACTAAAAGCAAATTGGACTCTAAAGGTAATGAGTATGATGTATGCAGACTGTTTATCTGGTTGTCCTGCACACACACTAATCCTAATACACTTTGTTAGGTCCAGTTCTAGTCTTGGTTTAGTTCTGATCTTGTCCTGGGTTAGTCCCAGGTTTAGTCCTAGTTTCGTTCCAGCTTTGGTGTGTTGTGTGTGCACAAGTTCAAGCATCTTGAGTGTAGTTTAGTCAATACAATACTCAAAATTCAAACTCAATTTCAATACAAATGCTCATTACACCATTTGGATCCAATGGAAATTCATGTGTAATTCATGGAGTTCATTCTGTTTCTTTTATCATGTTCAAGTAATGTTTTTTTTTTTTTTAGTTTCATTCATTTAACAAGTGCAGCTTGCAACTGGGTATTGCTTATTTTTCCAGTCATTCTACCTGCGTCCATAGATATTGTGGTCTTGTATTGTAGTAGGTCGTCTGTAGTGAACCCTGACCCTGACCTGGAGTTGTGTTTTGTTTCATTCACACTGGTTTAACACACAAAAAGCACCACAAAAGCCACTCTCCCACTGTGTTTTCATACAACTCCATCTGCCTTCACTAGAATTATTTGGATAATTTCAGTCCTGGAATTGCCTCTCTCCGCTGAACTAAAGGTATCTGTTGACTACTTACTAAAATGAAAACTACCTCTACATGACATCATGAGGATCATCAGAGGATTTTGAGCTTTGGAGACGGAGACAGATTAATAATAAAGTGTTACTCAAGCATGTGAGTGAATGAAACTAAACACATCTCCAGGTTTATTTTAGAGGCGGTAACAGCATTAGAACGTGGCTAAAAGCTCTTGTACTAACTGCAGTGTTTACTTTCTTATTTCAGACAAGTATGTGCCCTCAGTACTGCTCTGTGTCCTGACTGGAGCTTTGGCAGGGACTTTAATCCTGTCTGTGTTACTCTCACTGGCCATTTACAAGATCAAGAAGAAATGTGAGTTGCATTGAGATCAACACATTATGAAGGAGACATAGTAGTAGTAGTAGTAGTAGTAGTAGTAGTAGTAGTAGTAGTAGCAGCAGCAGCAGCAGCAGCAGCAGCAGCAGCAGTAGTAGTAGTAGCAGTAGCAGTAGCAGTAGTAGTAGTAGTAGTAGTAGTAGTAGTAGTAGTAGTAGTAGTAGTAGTAGTAGTAGTAGTAGTACATTTTGATCATTGTAAACCACAATATGTATCTAAACAGCTTAATAATAGAATCAAGTCCACTGATTTCTTGTTCCAAGCTGCAGAAGTGACAGGCCCCACCTCTTCACGGAGGCTTTACAGCGTCAACACAGTGGATTTTCATCTATTTATATAGTTGCAAAATGTGTGACATTTTAAAACCGTACATGTATTTTCTTTTTTTAATAATAGCAAGTAAATAGAAGTCAGTGGACCGGAATAGGAGAGGTGAAAACAAAAAGACTAAATATATGAGCACTCAGATGCATACATGAAAATAAAACAGGTCAGTGATTAGGTAATATTGTTATAACATGGTTAAAAGTTCATAAAAGTAATAGTGCCCCTTTAGATTTCTGTACCAAAACTAAACTGTACTTACTCTTTATTTTTCAGCACAACCTGCAGTCACCACAGAGGTAGGTCAATTGTTTTTTTTTTGTTTACATTTGTATAATAAGATTTTATTTTTGAATGTATGTTTTATTTTTGTTTGTTGTTTGGTCAGAATGAAGCGGACATCCACTATGCGGCTTTAAAGCATAAGAGCTCCAGCAAACCGAGAAGACACGTCGACAGCACCGACACTGAATGTGTTTACTCTGGTGTCCGACTGTAGAAAGTGACTTTACATGTGTTTAGTGTATATTACCACTGTATGACATGTGTTTAGTGTATATTACCACTGTATGACATGTGTTTAGTGTATATTACCACTGTATGACATGTGTTTAGTGTATATTACCACTGTATGCCATGTGTTTAGTGTATATTACCACTGTATGACATGTGTGTAGTGTATATTACCACTGTATGACATGTGTGTAGTGTATATTACCACTGTATGACATGTGTTTAGTGTATATTACCACTGTATGACATGTGTGTAGTGTATATTACCACTGTATGACATGTGTGTAGTGTATATTACCACTGTATGACATGTGTGTAGTGTATATTACCACTGTATGACATGTGTGTAGTGTATATTACCACTGTATGACATGTGTTTAGTGTATATTACCACTGTATGCCATGTGTTTAGTGTATATTACCACTGTATGACATGTGTGTAGTGTATATTACCACTGTATGACATGTGTGTAGTGTATATTACCACTGTATGACATGTGTTTAGTGTATATTACCACTGTATGCCATGTGTTTAGTGTATATTACCACTGTATGACATGTGTGTAGTGTATATTACCACTGTATGACATGTGTTTAGTGTATATTACCACTGTATGACATGTGTGTAGTGTATATTACCACTGTATGACATGTGTGTAGTGTATATTACCACTGTATGACATGTGTTTAGTGTATATTACCACTGTATGACATGTGTTTAGTGTATATTACCACTGTATGCCATGTGTTTAGTGTATATTACCACTGTATGACATGTGTGTAGTGTATATTACCACTGTATGACATGTGTGTAGTGTATATTACCACTGTATGCCATGTGTTTAGTGTATATTACCACTGTATGACATGTGTGTAGTGTATATTACCACTGTATGACATGTGTTTAGTGTATATTACCACTGTATGACATGTGTTTAGTGTATATTACCACTGTATGACATGTGTGTAGTGTATATTACCACTGTATGACATGTGTTTAGTGTATATTACCACTGTATGACATGTGTTTAGTGTATATTACCACTGTATGACGGAACACTGTCCTCTGTAGTAGGATAATTGTGAACTAAATCTTTATGTTCTGTACAGTTCTGTGATTTTAAATGTGTGGTATGTGTGTAAATATGTTTTAAAAGAGTAAAAAAAGAAATAAATAAGCAATTAACTTGAATGTACTTGTGCAAAATGCAGTCAGTAACAGGTCTGAGCTCCTCTGTCTCCTGGCTCTTCATGGACACTGCTGCGATGCTGCAGGACACTTTTGTCCTTAGGACTGCTGCTCTTTAATCTGATAACCCTATCTGTTTAAGCTACACTGACACTTTTGTTTGACCCTTTCTCTTATTATTGTATTTTACTGCTCTGTGTGCCTAAACTGCCCCTTGGGGGCAAATAAAGTGATTTGATCTGATTGAGGAACTCTTTTATCTTGTAAGAATAAAAGTCTTTTATTGGAACATGAACTGAAGTCTGCGCTTTATACTGTGAGCCCGATCTTGCCCCAGTCTTAGCACTAGTGAAAGCGCTAAGGAGGTGTGTCCAGATGGGGCTGTACTTTGCTGCTGGAGGCTGGAGTGGGAAGGCACAAGTACAGATACAGTGATGGCGTCTGTGCCCCCTGTGGTGTTTAAAAGTTTTGATTTGTTTTTTTCAGCTAAGGCACAGTCTCAACCTGAGGTCCCGCAGACATCTCTGAGGTTGATTCCTGCTCGTGTTTGCTCACTCTTGGTTGGATCTTAGGTTGCTCACTTCTAAAACTTCTAGAACTTGTTAAACCACTAAAACCGCTGAGCCATGATTGACATTTGGCTCCAACAGAACTACGGATAACTTCACACTCTTTCAGTTTTAAAGTCTGTGGGCCCTACAGGCATTATTCCCTTGTCACACGTCCTACATGACATCTGCAGTCATGTACACTGTGTGCACAATTATAAGGCAAGTGGGTATTTTGAACATATTGTGATTTTTATGCATATTCTCCAAATCCAAGTTGTATAAACTTGAATTCTTACTGGATTTAAGCAGATCCGGTGCTGTGTATTTGTATAACGAGGCAGGGTGCGGTCTAAGGAGATCAACACACTATATCAAGGTGTGCAGAATTATTAGGCAGCTTCTTTTTCTCAGGCAAAATGGGCCAAAAAAAGAAATTTAACTGACTCTCAAAAGTAAAAAAAAAAAAGAAGTAAAAAGTCTTTCAGAGGGACGCAACACTTCAAATTGCAAATATCACAGAACCAACTATTTTGATGCAAATAGTCAACATTGTCTCAAGACACATGTTGAGAAAAAAAGATGCACATTAACAGAAGAAATTTGAGACGAATCAAACATGAAGACGAATCGGGAAGCCATTATCCTCCAGCGCTGACATATTCCAGAAGTGTAACTTACATGGAGTGCCCAAAAGTACAAGATGTTCAGAGACATGGCCGAGGTGAGGAGGGCTGAAACCCGACCACCACCGAACAAGAAACATAAGCTGAAACGTCAAGACTGGGCCAAGAATATCTGGCAGGTTGAATGTGCTTGGTGCTGAAGAGGATGGCATTCTTGTCCTGCTTAAAAAAGTGAGGAGAGCTTTGACATCTCTGGCATGTGCCAACCATGATGTTCATTATACACAGTTTGGTACATTTGGTACATACATGGATATATGAGAAAAATAGGACATCTTCCCTCTGTCCTGAAGCAAGTTTTATTAGTGGCCACTCTCCTGTACTGCACCTGAGCGCTGAAAGCATTCTCCCATTGAGTGCACTGAGTGAAACTTTAATGGGTTTTCACAACAACATATTTTCAAATTTTTAAATCCTCTAAGATGTAAAGATGTAAGATTGAGCCTAGCCTCGCTCTAAGCCCTAGCTTAGTTTGTTCTGCTGTAGCTGCCCTGGCATCATGCTGGTAACTCAGAACTGATCACACAAACTGTTTTCAGTCCGGCCAGAACGGTCCCGGTTCCCCTACCAGTTCCACTGGGAACCTAAGTTCTCACTGACGAACGACCCGCGTTCAAACCATTTAAGTGAACCATCGAAAGAGGGCGTGGCTTTGCAACTAAACAAAAACAAGGCCTTACGAAAGCAGACAACAGAGCAAGGAAAATAACAATCATAAATTGCGTCTGTAGAAAAGGCCCCCTGCTGGCCACTAGACTCCACAGACTTTTACTCTCTCTCCTCACTTCACCTGGACTCTCGTCCAATCAGAAGACGCTTGGACTATTCTTCTGCAGCTAGTTTTCAGTCGGTCGGAGAGTTCGTTGCAGGCAGGACGTGTTACTAGCACAGACTATTAATACCTGCCTTCCTGTATATGTTGTGTTCTGATTGTGTGCGTCTTATGCAAATAAGTGTTCGTTGTTTACTGAGTGTATAGAGTGAGTAGTTAGATTATCTTTTAGCTGTTCTTTGCCATGCTAATGGTTAGCCTGATTTACCAAGAGCCTTGTGCCAGCTTATATTTTCAGTGTTATGTCTTTACCTTGCCAGATTAGTGAATTTCTATATATTTTGCTAACGCGCATTCATATTCAACCGCTAGTTTGCACTTATGTATGTTACGCACTAAGTGCATCTTAATTTGTTGTATACCCGAAGCACGCCTTGTTACGCAGTCACTAGGCAGGTCTGGAGCGGCCCTTTTAGTTACCCTTTTTTGGCCACTAGAGAGAGCCATGCCTGTTAATTTTTGCAACCACTAGATGGACCTCTTTTATTTTTAATGACATTTGTTTTCTGTACTTCTAATGAAGCTGACAGTGTCCATTATAGTCATTTATGTCAGTTTTACTATGTGTGATAAGGTTTTTCAGTTGGTTCATTTACATGTATAATTTCTTGTAACTGTATCATGTACCTATACATTACTAATTATTGTTCATCCATCCATCCATCCATCTTCTTCCGCTTATCCGGGGCCAGGTCGCGGGGGCAGCAGTCTAAGCAGGGGCTCCCAAGCTTCCTTCTCCCCAGCCACTTCCACCAGCTCCTCCGGACGGACCCCGTGGTGTTCCCAGGCCAGCCAAGAGACATAGTCCCTCCAGCGTGTCCTGGGTCTTCCCCGGGGCCTCCTACCGGTGGGACATGAACACCTCCTGAGGAAGGCATCCAGGAGGCATCCGGACCAGATCCCCGAGCCACCTCAGCTGGCTCCTCTCGACGTGGAGGAGCAGCGACTCTCCTCCGAGCTCCTCCCGTGTGACGGAGCTCCTCACCCTATCTCTGAGGGAGCGCCCGGCCACTCTGCGAAGGAAACTCATTTCGGCCGCTTGTATCCGCGATCTCGTTCTTTCGGTCATTACCCAGAGCTCATGACCATAGGTGAGGGGAGGAACGTAGATTGAGGTAAATCGAGAGCTTCGCCTTTCGGCTCAGCTCCTCTTCACCACAACGGTCCGATACAGCGACTGCATCACTGCCGACGCTGCACCGATCCACCTGTCAATCTCACGCTCCATCCTCCCCTCACTGTGAACAAGACCCTGAGATACTTGAACTCCTCCACTTGAGGCAGAGACTCCCCACCCACCCGGAGAGGGCAATCCACCTTTTTCCAGTCGAGAACCATGGCCTCGGATTTGGAACAGCTGATTCTCATCCCAGCCGCTTCACACTCGGCTGCAAACCGCCCCAGTGCTGCAGGTCCTGGTTCGATGAAGCCAACAGGACAACATCATCCGCAAAAAGCAGCGATGAGATCCTGTGGTCCCCGAACTGGACCCCCTCCGGCCCCTGGCTGCGCCTAGAAATTCTGTCCATAAATACAATGAACAGAACCGGTGACAAAGGGCAGCCCTGGAGTCCAACATGCACCGGGAACAGGTCTGACTTACTGCTGGCAATGTGAACACAGCTCCTGCTCTGGTCATACAGGGACCGGACAGCCCTTAGCAAAGGGCCCCGGACCCCATACTCCCGGAGCACCCCCCACAGGGCACCACGAGGGACACGGTCGAATGCCTTCTCCAGGTCCACAAAGCACATGTGGACTGGTTGGGCAAACTCCCATGAACCCTCGAGCACCCGATGGAGGGTGTAGAGCTGGTCCAGTGTTCCACGACCAGGCCGAAAACCACACTGCTCCTCTTGAATCCGAGGTTCGACTATCGGCCGAACTCTCCTCTCCAGTACCCTGGCATAGACTTTACTGGGGAGGCTGAGGAGTGTGATTCCCCTGTAGTTGGAACACACCCTCCGGTCCCCCTTCTTATACAGAGGGACCACCACCCCGGTCTGCCAGTCCAGAGGTACTGTTCCCGACCGCCACGCGATGTTGTAGAGACGTGTCAGCCAAGACAGCCCCACAACATCCAGAGACTTAAGGTACTCAGGACAGATCTCATCCGCCCCCGGA
The DNA here is from genome assembly GCA_030686955.1 of Odontamblyopus rebecca. Lineage (NCBI taxonomy): Eukaryota > Metazoa > Chordata > Actinopteri > Gobiiformes > Gobiidae > Odontamblyopus > Odontamblyopus rebecca. The sequence continues at coordinate 34,235,352 of CM060672.1, read as the reverse complement.
GCCTTGCCACAGAGGAGCTTTCCGACCACCTCAGTGACTTCGGCCAGGGTGATGGATGAGTCCACCTCTGGGTCCCCAGCCTCGGCCTCCTCTTCGGAGGACGTGACGGTGGGATTGAGGAGATCCCCCAAAGTTTTCCTTCCACCGCCTGACAACATCCTCATTCGAGGTCAGCAGCTCTCCCCCCGCACTGTAAACAGTGTTGGTGAAGCACTGCTTCCCCCTCCTGAGGCGCCGGACGGTTTGCCAGAATTTCCTCGGGGCCATCCGATAGTCCTCCTCCATGGCCTCCCCGAACTCCTCCCAGACCCGAGTTTTTGCCTCTGCTCCGCCCGGGCTGCAGCACGCTTTGCCCGACGGTACCTGTCAGCTGCCTCAGGAGTCCCCCGAGCCAGTAAGGCCCGGTAGAACTCCTTCTTTAGCCTGACGGCATCCCTTACTTCCGGTGTCCACCACCGGGTTCGGGGATTGCCCCCGCGACAGGCACCACAGAACTTACGGCCACAGCTACGAGCGGCCGTGTCGACAATGGAGGCCGAGAACGAAGCCACTCGATCTCCATGTCCCCAGCCTCCCCCGGGATCCGGGAGAAGCTCTCCCGGAGGTGTGAGTTGAAGGCCACACTGACAGAAGGTTCCGCCAGACGTTCCCAACAGACCCTCACGATACGCTTGGGCCTGCCAGGTCTTTCCGGCTTCCTCCTCCGCCAGCGGACCCAACTCACCACCAGGTGGTGATCAGTTGACAGCTCTGACCCTCTCTTCACCCGAGTGTCCAAGACACACGGCCGGAGATCAGATGACACAACAACAAAGTCGATCATCGACCTCCAGCCTAGGGAGTCCTGGTGCCACGTGCACCGATGGACCTTTGTGCTCGAACATGGTGTTCGTTATGGACAAACTGTGACTAGCACAGAAGTCCAATAACAGAACACCGCTCGGGTTCAGATCAGGGAGGCCGTTCCTCCCAATCACCCCTCTCCAAGTGTCACTGTCGTTGCCCACGTGGGCGTTGAAGTCCCCAGTAAAACAACGGAGTCCCCGGTTGGTGCACTGTCCAGTACCCCTCCCAGAGACTCCAAGAAGGCCGGGTACTCTGCACTGCTGTTCGGCCCGTAGGCCGACACCACAGTGAGAGACCTGTCCCCGACCCGAAGGCGCAGGGACGCGACCCTCTCGTTCACCGGGGTGAACTCCAACACACAGCGGCTGAGCTGTGGGGCGATGAGCCCACACCAGCTCCAACGCCAGAGAAATGGAGAGTCCAACCCCTCTCAAGGAGTTGGGTTCCAGAGCCCAAGCTGTGCATGGAGGTGAGGCCGACTATATCTAGCCGGTAACGCTCAACCTCCCGCACAAGCTCAGGCTCCTTCCCCCACAACAAGGTGACATTCCATGTCCCCAGAGCTAGTCTCCATGTCCGGAGATCTGGTCGCCGAGGAAGTGTTGTTATGTAGGCTAGTAATACCTGTTACTGCAGCTGTTACTGCACAAGCATCACTCAGGTTGGTGCTGGTTGTATTAGATGTGCCCCCTTCCCTTTCATTGTCTTCCCCCCTAACTTGGCTTAAGCACTTTGGGAAAGCATGGAAAGCAGTAGGTTACATAATTAAATAAATTGCTGGAGGTGGGTTGTTCTTACTACTACTACTACTACTACTACTACGACTACTACTGCTACTACTAATGCTAATACTAATAATAGTAATAATACTACTACTAATGCTACTACTAATAATAATTATATAATAAGAACAGAGCTGCAACAGGAATTCCAATGCAAATGTATATTTTACAGGCATTGCTAACTGATATAGCCAGGCATAGGAGGACCATCTAGTGCACAGAAGACTGGTTCCTGGCTTTGACAATGCACCATTCATCAGGAACGTTTGGGTGTCCCATGCCTCTTTCCATTACCTCTGTCGTCGCCTTGGCCCTATTATGGAGAGACAGAAGAATAACTACCAACAGGCCATTCCATAGGTGAAAACGACATAGCCCTGTGGAGATTGGCCACTTACAATGTTTACAGGAGTGTGGGTCACCTTTCTGGGGTTTGGACCTCTACTGTTTGCTGTTGTGTGGGGGAATTGTGTGATGCTGTTATCGAAGTGCTGCTGCCTGATCATATCAAGACTCCAGATGCACAAAGGTTGAGGGAGATGTCTACTTATTTTACCAACAAGTGGGGAGCACCTTCGATGACAGCCACATTCCTATTTTAACACCACACATGTACCCTTGAGATTACCACAACAGAAAGAGATGGAGCTCAATTATATTACAGGCAGTTGTTGATGGTAAGGGCTCAATGTAAATGGTCAGTCTTCAGACAGCACTAATGTTAACTACAGAGTGCCGCAGGGCTCAGTACTTGGACCCATTCTGTTTATGCTCTACATGCTGCCCCTAGGAAATGTAAGCAGAAAGCACAGCATTAACTTTCACTGTTATGCAGATGACACACAGTTGTACTTATCAATAAAACCTGGTCACAGTGACGATGTGGAAAAGCTCAATGCCTGTGTCAGAGACATAAAGACCTGGATGACAGTTAACTATCTCCTTCTAAACCCTGAAAAAACAGAGGTTATTATACTTGAAACCTGAGAGAAGCTCAATCAGATCAGATAGTTTCCCTGGATGGCATCAGTGTGACCTCAAGCTCCATCCTGAGGAACCTGGGGGTTATATTTGACCAAGACTTATCATTTAAAGCCCATATAAACCAAGTCTGTAAAACAGCATCTTCCACCTCCGCAACATCGCCAATGTTAGAAATATCTTATCCACAAATGATGCAGACAAGCTTGTCCATGCATTTATTTAATCAAGATTAGACTACTGAACTTTTAGTTACCAATCTCCTGTTTTCTGGAATCAGCTTCCACCTCATGTCAGAGAGGCAGACACAGTCTCTACATTTAAGGTTAGGCTTAAAACATTCTTCTATGAGAAAGCTTATGGCCAGGTTAGAGGAGCAGGGTTAACTCCACAGCTGAAGTCAGGCTGCTCTAGGAGTTAGATGCTGGGGGAAGTATGGAGCCCTGAGCCTCTGTCCTCTTATTCAAACTGCTCCTTCTCCTTCATCTCTGTCCCATAACCTCATGTTTTTCACAGACAAATCAGTTCACTGCTGTTCACCAGTGTCTCTTCTTCTCTTCTGCTCTCCTTGGGAAGTGGAGCTGTTCCAGAGGTTCCAGATGTTCCTCCTGTGAGCAGACGCTGACTAGACCTTAGCTCTGCCCCTCTCCACTCACCTGTCTGGATGGAGCCCCCACCTGCCTGGATGGAGCCCCACCTGCCTGGATGGAGCCCCACCTGCCTGGTTGAAGCCCCACCTTCCTGGATGGAGCCCCACCTGCCTGGATGAAGCCCCACCTTCCTGGATGGAGCCCCACCTTCAAGGATGGAGCCCCACCTGCCTGGATGAAGCCCCACCTTCCTGGATGGAGCCCCACCTTCCTGGATGGAGCCCCACCTGCCTGGATGAAGCCCTCAACCCAAATTAGCTGATGTCCAGTCCCCCACACGTCTGCCTATCCATCTGAACCCTGCTCTCTATAAAGTGACTGGTTCCTCAAACCTCTCAGGTCTGAAGGTGCCGCATGGCAACAGGTGGTTGACAACAGTGTCTGGAGAGATTTTTCCCATACTGCACCTGTCGGTGGGTTTTTTGCTCTCTGGTACCAAGGATCATGTGTTTATCGAGAGACTGAGGATGGGACAATGTGTTTGCTGATGTCTATGTCAGATTATGTTTCCATGTTTTTCACTGTGAAGCTCATTGGGGCAACTCTTGTTGTGATTCTGGGCTATAGAAATAAAATAAAATTGAATTTCCATGTAAATAACCCTTGAACTTAATAAGGCACAGACATCTTGAAGGCTCATTTCTTAAGGAAACAGATAAACAGACCCGTCTTAAGAGTTAAGACTTTCCTGCCCCTGTACCCCCCTGCTGCCACCCTCTAATGATGACACCAGCCTCTCCACCAGCCCCATCAGCGCAATGTTGCACTGCTGCATCTCCTGCGGCATCTGCTCATCCCTCTCCTCTGCCCTTGCATCCGCCTTTTCCATGTATTGGAGTATGTCCTCGATACTGCTTTGTCTCTTCCTTTTCCCTGGGTAACAGGAAACAGAAGTTACTACAGACAAGGACTGGAGTGGGGGGAAAAGGACAGGAGAGAAGAAAAAGAACTCCATACTGCATTAGCACCTGCTCCATGTGATCACATATTCAATAGTGCGTTACAGGAAATACAGATGGACCTCAAATTTCAAGAAGTGGTGAGGCTGGTGCAAATAGCCTATGGAGTTGAGGCTACTTACTTTGCAAAGTTTGTCTCGGGTCAGGCTCTTCAGACTTTGTGTCTGACACATTTATATCAGTCCCCGATGACCCTCAGGCCAATAAAAAAACATAAACATTCACAACATGGTTAAATGGTTAACAGTTATGTATAAAATTACATACCGTACAAATGATGATGGTTTTGTGCTGCACTCTTACACTATGTTTCTCTTGCACTTTGCTGCTTTTTATCCATGCAGCTTCTTAACCAATCTTAACCTAACTACTAAATTATAGTTCCCTTTGCTTTTGTGTATGTTTGTATAAGGTAGTATAGGGTAGTACATGCATGTACGTTTGTATGGATGTCATATGCCTGTGCCTTGATGTGTACGCTACAGGACACCTTAATTTCCTTCAGGATGAATAAAGTATATATCTCTCTCTATCTCTCTCTATCAAGCAATGCATTGCAGCCACACATACTGACACATTATTATTATTATTATTATTATTATTATTATTATTATTATTATTATTTCAGACAGAAAGTATAATTGTGAATATAACTAAATTAGAAAGAGATTTCAAAATTGATGTCCATTTGGTTTGAAGTGTCTCAACAGTCCCCTTCGGACCACATCATGCATATCTGTATATTTTTGCCTATCTCATGTAGGCTACAACAACATATTATTATACATAGGCTGCCATGTTAACACTTACCAGTGTCAGATTGCAGCGTGAAGGGCTGTGAGGTTGAGGGGCTTTCTGCTGCGTATGGTGCTGTCCCAGCGGCTGCTGTGGCACTGTTCACTGCTCCCTCTGCTTGGTTGGCAGGTCTGCACCCCAATACACTATCCAGTAACTCAAAGGAGTCATCTAAATCCCTGCAGCCTTTCCCACTTTTACTTAAATCTTTCTTGATGTCTCTATCATCTTTCTTGAGCTCTTGTAGTTTGTTTATGATCTGGTCAGCAGTGTGGTGGAACTCAGTCTTTGCCAATTCTTCGACCAGTTCAGCAAATAACTTGCTTTTTCTTGTGCTGCTGTCTACCTTCTGTTGAAATTATGTTGAAGCCCATATGGCTAGCAAATATTTGGTCTTCTTGTCCCTTTTCTCCACCATATTCCACACACGGTTTATTTGTTTATTTTACTGTGTGTGACCCGGATGAACCTGCTGACGTCACTGTGATGTCACAGTTCACTGGGAAAAATCAAGTCCTACCTGGCTCTGATTTTCGGCATGAACACGTCAGTCAATTCCATGCACCGGCAAGGTTCTCTGTCGGCCTGAGAGTGCCTACAGAGTAACTTTCACATGGTGGACAGTGCTGGACTCTGGTAATTGAAAGTAATACAAAGCTATGTTTCATTCTTTCAGGTCTTCTGATCACACACAGGACTGACCAACACAGTATTTTAACTAATTAAACAATATTTTTACAAACGCATATGCTTACATCTTTCAAACCAAGTGCCTGTCTGATCACCCTTAGCATAGACATTTGTGTGCTTTCTGCATGGAAATTCTTTATATAAAAGTACAGTTTGTAGCCAGCCTCACACTCAGTAACATAAGCCTATTGTTATTTTGGGTACTAAAAAAAACCACCTACTCTGCTTTTACAGTACTTCAACCACACATACAGTTTCAGTCTCTCACAGAGCATCATGGCCAAAGGTTGTCCCACAAACTGCTTGATGGCGAGTAGCACCAGTATGCGTAGTCCTTTTGTAAAGTCTGTCTAGTCTCAAAGATCTATTTTAATTGCACAGGATTTTATTTTCATGTTTTTGTAGATATTGCTTACCTTTAGGTAAATGTATCTTCTATTCTCTTATGATGTGGTTAGTGACACAAGCAAAACAACCAATCAGGTGGGTTGACGTTAATGCTGCTGTCCAATCACAGAGCTCAGCTCTGGACCTTAAATTGCATCTGCCTCTCACTTCAGATCATAACCGTCCATCAAGAGCCATCATGATTTGCACCTTTATGGTTTTCCATCTGACCCTCTTTTGGGCTCAGGGTAAGTTAGAACATCACTACATTACCTTCATATACTGTACATACAATTAATATATGGTTTCATTTCAGTTGAGGCACAGTCTCAACCTGAGGTTTTCCAAACAACAACTATAGGAGCCACAGTACATGTCAGCTGTAAAGTCCTCAGTGGATCTAGATCTCTGGTCTGGTACAAGCAGGATATGAGGAGGTTACAACTGTTAGCATCGTACATTACCAGTAAAAAGAAGATTATCTACAATGGAGATCGCTACTTGGTGAAGCCTTCTGAACGTAACAGTACTCTGAGTGTATCTAATGTGACCTGGGAGGATGCCGGCACGTACTATTGTGGAGTCATGAATGATAATGACATCGACTTTGAACCAGGAACTGAGGTGGTGGTGGCTGAAGGAAAGTCCAGACCTCCTCCTTCAGTCCTGTCTGTGCTCCAGAGTCCAGACTCCATCAGCGTGCAGCCAGGAGACTCTGTGACTCTCAGCTGTTCATTTAACACTGGCCCGTGCCCACCAATCCACACCAGGGTCAGCTGGTGGAAAATGGGTTCGGCTTTAGACTTAATTTCAAGGAATGTTGATAAAGAGAAGATGACCTGTGCGAATCAGACCAATACCTTGTGCATTCATAACCTGACCCTGACTGACGTGAGTTCTGCTGAAGATGGGACCTACCTCTGTGTGGTGACTGCCTGTGGACGCTCACTGTTGGGGACTGGGACCAGGATCCACCTATACAGTAAGAATTAAGTAAACATTTCCTTAAATTTTAGTGACAGTTATATTCAGAGCGTGTCAGTTCAGATATTCTTTCAGAGAGGTTTGATTTCTTCATGTGTCTTTTTGCACATTTTATAGTTTTAGTCAACATTTAAAGGTGTAGTGTTCAACTTTTCTGATGGAAGATAGAGATTAAATCTCGAGGGAGACAACTATAGGTTACATTATAGGTCAGATCTGTGAAGATGTAACCCTATTCACAGAAAGAATTATTGTATTTTTGAGCAATAGAAACACCCATAATGAATAAACGCTAGATAGATGTGTTTAACGTCATACCATAGAACCAAGGGCATAGATTTGCATAGGGATGCTGGGGATATGTCACAACCAATATTTGGGGAAGACAAAATAGTCCCTACCAATATCTGTCATATTATTTTAATAAACAGAAATATACGTTTATTCCGATATTTTTCCAAATACTATAGTGTAAGACAATTTAAGTAATTTATCCTTCACGTACATCTCTCAGTTTAACATTGACTCACAAAAGGTAAATTTATCCCATACCATTTATACCATTTATACCATTTATACCATTTATACCATTTATACCATACCATATCTAAACTGTGGCACATTGTTGTCTAGCAGGAGTTTACTGGCCTTCATAGTCTTTCCACTCTTGCTTTATAAACCTCCTCCTTTGGAAGCAGAGTCAAGGGGCTTGAACACCCAAAGATCAGACTCTTCTCTTTTGGAATCATACTATGTTGACTTTTTAAGTCCCCAGGCCTGTATTATTCGTAGTAAATAAACTTCTCCTGCTCAAGACGTCCAGTTGGTCTCCAGCATTTTCTTGGACAAGCTGAAAACTTCTACAACATACAGCATTAATTTGAGGCGTTTTATTGTACTTCACATCACAGCGTCCAAAAACGCCCTGGATGCCCCTATTTCAAGTGCTGTGTCTTCCCACTCTAGAGAGTGACTTTAGTGTATTTATTACATAAAACACATCTGCCGCAGCCTTCAAGATCTCTGAGTTGGCCTTTTCCCCTCGGCGCACCGGCCCATGCAGGGCTCCAGGCTCCGGGCCGCGGAGCTCCGAGCCGCCAAGGTCCCAGTGGCGGAGCTACGCGCTCCAGTTCTCGGGTCTTTTGAGTTCACATTTTGTTTCTTAGACATTCTGAGATGTATTCAGTGATGTGACAACAGGGTTACTCATGTTGCTGTTCACTGGCCGCAAGTGCCGCCAGGTAAACTGAGGAAGTGCAGGCGCTGCATGTGCTGCTGTGCTGCTCACACTAATGCCTCCACTGTTCGCTCTATTTCATTTCTCTCCAGTGACCACGAAGTAGTGAAACCAGCTGATGAATCAGGCTAAACAATCATGCCACCACTTAAAAAAAATAAAACAAACTGTAACGCCATGCAAACCTATGAATTGCAAACGTGTTATAATCTATCCTAATTGTTAGACTGCTGATTACCGGCTACATTCAGACTGCAGCCTGAAGTGACCCCAAATGCAATTTTTTCGCTGTTATGTAACCTGTATCTGATCTTTTAACGACAGTCTGAATGACACAGATCTGATTTTTTCAAATGCGAGCCAGGCCACTTGGATATGTGCTCCTAAAACTGATACATATCTGATCTTATGACATACCACTTCAGTCTGAACAGCCAGGCCACATTCATCCGACCTACATCTGACCTACACGTCATCAACAAGCGAGAGGTCGGCTATTGTGCTTTAACAAGCACCTGTTTGTTCACTGAAATAGGCTGAAGACGTGTTTCCTCCTGCAAGAGTGGTACAACAGCAACTTAAAAATCAAAGCTGAGACCAAACCTACACCCTTCATGTAACATTCCAGGCAAAGCAATAACATCTCCATAGAGACAAGCTGGATCCTCCACCAGAAAAGTAGAGCTATTCACCTTTAAAGTCTCATTGCACTTGGTTGTTAAAAGTACCCAGGAATGACTGCCTGGGTAGTCACCTGGGCAGTAACCAACATTTTCCACACTATTTATGTTATAATGTTTTCTTTGATAGGATCGTCTACTCTGAGTCCAACAGTCATAGCTTTGGTCGGGTTGAACGTTGCCTTCGCAGTGTTCGTGCTTGTGCTAATGCGAGTGCTGTGGCGCAACCACCAAAAGCAAGGTATGAACTGAGTGTTGCTGTTCCTTTTTTCATGGTAAGTACAGAATTAGACTATTAAAATGGGTTCTTTATATTGTCAGAGAGGCACCCGGAGGTCCATCATAGATCTCATCAGGACAGCCAGGTCAAACTCACTGGTGATTTGTCATTTATGTATTAACTCTTATTTGCATGTATAAACTTTTTTTGTACTGTACTGTGTTTAGGTGGAAGATGGAATCATTTACGCGAGGGTGAATGTAGCACCCAGGAACACAACATGCAGCCACTGCTGAGAAGAAATGTTACTCTCAAGTGAAGTCTTCATCAAAAAGACCAAACCGTCCTGTGATTACGTCATCCCCAGGCCCTGGGAGAATTCTAATGTCGTACAGTTTGTTCTTTCCTGCTGTGAACTTTAAACTGAATGCTCCAAAACACAGTGCTCATATGTTTGTTGCTGTATTGACATGCCGCCAGGCCACTTCACATAAACAATCAGGTTTTTATGGAAATGTGTTTAAAATAAACACTGATGTGGATGTATATTATGATTAAATTCTAATATATTTCATCTTTGTTTTAAATCTACAACCCCCTAGTGTGTGTGCAAATACCTATATACAAAAAAGTCTTTTGAAGATAGAATATGAACATATATATATATATATATATATATATATATATATATATATATATATATATATATATATATATATATATATATATATATATAGGAAATTAAAGAATATATGGAATGAATGCTTGAATATATTGAATGAAACTTGAATATATTGAATGAAAGTCATCACGGCACTGGCACCATCTTTTCTTTCTGTCATTTTGTAGCCTACCTACTATTGTCAGCATGAGCAAGATAGTTATATCCTTTTCATCGAAGTGAAAACCTTCTGAATTCCATAGTTTTGCAAAATGGCGTCAGCTGAATTATACCAATACTTTGTTGAACTGGAAAACTTTTTTGCTGCAGGTTATGCTCGAAATGATACTAACAGTTTGGAGTCAATATCACGTCACCTTGAAGATCATATTTACATTATTGTGACATTCATAGAGCTTTTGAGTAATCATATTCAACAAAACATTGCTGAAAGAACATTATGCATCATTCTTGAAGGAATTTACGAGTCTCTAAGGGAGATGCAGGTGGAGATAACACTTCAGTTAGAAGCTAATATACAAGCACATGGTATGGAAACACATTCTGCATCTCAGAGAGGAAGGCAGAGGTAAGTGAGGTAGAATGGGGGGGGGGGATGAGCAAAACGTGGGGGAGTTGAGCAGGCAGCGGGGGGGGGGTTAAGGTCTGTGTCAGGTGTGCTGTGTGTGCAGGGGTGGGGGGCAGGGGTTTGAGGGGTTGTGACAGGACCCTAAAAACATCTAGTGGTAGTAGGGCTGCACTGTGTGTGTGTGTGTGTGTGTCTGTGTGTGTGTGTGTGTGTCTGTGTGTGTGTGTGTGTGTGTGTGTCTGTGTGTGTGTGTGTGTGTGTGTGTGTGTCTGTGTGTGTGTGTCTGTGTGTGTGTGTGTGTCTGTGTGTGTGTGTCTGTGTGTGTGTGTGTCTGTGTGTGTGTGTCTGTGTGTGTGTGTGTCTGTGTGTCTGTGTCTCTGTGTGTGTGTGTCTGTGTGTGTGTCTGTGTGTGTGTGTCTGTGTGTGTGTGTCTGTGTGTGTGTGTCTGTGTGTGTGTGTGTGTGTGTGTGTCTGTGTGTCTGTGTGTGTGTGTCTGTGTGTGTGTCTGTGTGTGTGTCTGTGTGTGTGTGTCTGTGTGTGTCTGTGTGTCTGTGTGTGTGTCTGTGTGTGTGTGTGTGTCTGTGTCTGTGTGTGTGTGTGTGTGTGTGTGTGTCTGTGTGTGTGTGTGTGTCTGTGTGTGTCTGTGTGTGTGTGTCTGTGTGTGTGTCTGTGTGTGTGTGTGTCTGTGTGTGTCTGTGTGTGTCTGTGTGTGTGTGTCTGTGTGTGTGTCTGTGTGTGTGTGTGTCTGTGTGTGTGTGTGTGTGTGTGTGTGTGTGTCTGTGTGTGTGTGTGTGTGTGTCTGTGTGTGTGTGTGTGTCTGTGTGTGTCTGTGTGTGTGTGTCTGTGTGTGTGTCTGTGTGTGTGTGTGTCTGTGTGTGTGTGTCTGTGTGTGTGTGTGTCTGTGTGTGTCTGTGTGTCTGTGTGTGTGTGTCTGTGTGTGTGTCTGTGTGTGTGTCTGTGTGTGTGTGTCTGTGTGTGTCTGTGTGTCTGTGTGTGTGTCTGTGTGTGTGTGTGTGTCTGTGTCTGTGTGTGTGTGTGTGTGTGTGTGTGTCTGTGTGTGTGTGTGTGTCTGTGTGTGTCTGTGTGTGTGTGTCTGTGTGTGTGTCTGTGTGTGTGTGTGTCTGTGTGTGTCTGTGTGTGTCTGTGTGTGTGTGTCTGTGTGTGTGTCTGTGTGTGTGTGTGTCTGTGTGTGTGTGTGTGTGTGTCTGTGTGTGTGTGTGTGTGGGGGTGTGTCTGTGTGTGTGTGTGTGTCTGTGTGTGTCTGTGTGTGTGTCTGTGTGTGTGTCTGTGTGTGTGTGTCTCTCTGTGTGTGTGTGTGTCTGTGTGGGCAGGGGCATAATCACTTAGTCCATGGTACAATCAAAAAGTTAATAATAATAGGCTACAAGGTAATAAGCTGATTAGTTTCACACTATTTGAATTGACTTTTTTTTTTTTTTACTTTTTCTCTTTTGAGGTTACACGTGGTCTGTGGTTGTGAGGCCGGTTGGATGTACTGCCATATTCTCTGAAACGCCTTTGGAGACGGCTTATGGTGGAGAAATGAACATTCAATGCCCGAGCAACAGATCTGGTTGACATTCCTGCTGTCAGTATGCCAATTGCACGCTCCTCAATGCTTGCGCCATCTGTGGCATTTTGCTGTGAGACAAAACTGCACATTTCAGGGTGGCCTTTTATTGTGGGCAGTCTAAGGTTCACCTGTGCACTAATCATGGTGTCTGATGAGCATCTTGATGTGGCACCTGTGAGGTGGGATGGATTATCTCAGCAAAGCAAAAGTGCCACTATCACACATTTAGACAGATTTGTGAACAATGTTTGAGAGAAATGGTAATATTGTGTATCTGGAATGAATTTTAGATCTTTGAGTCCATCTCATGACAAATGGGAGCAAAAACAAAAGTGTTGCGTTTATATTTTTGTTGAGTGTATATACACACACTAGAAATGGATTTATGCAAGATACTGGGCCATAGCCAGCTTTTAGATATTAGGATCACGTTGTTTATTGCAGGCTCTGCTCTCATGCAGTTGTGTTATGCAACACATAAGTAATAAGTAAGAAAACATTTCACGTAAAAGTGCATATTAATGAGCATTACTAGAACGCATTCAAGAATCGTTCACGGGTCGTTCGTTGTCCAGCAGATGTAACAGAGATTTCTACCATAATTAACATTGTTAATCTGATAACAGGAGCAGTAACTACATCACATCACAGATGATGGTTTAGAATCACAACCAAAAACTGCCAGTTGGCTAAAATGACTCACTTCCTCTGGAGCTCTTGATGCACTTCCAGTAGTTTAGATAAACTTTACTTCACTCCCTTTTAATCTAATCTTGTAAAACAACTATTTAAATGTACTTCCACTCTCCCAGTGTCCCCAGAATGCACCTGGAGGGAAGGGGGCACATGAGAGGCCCTCACACTGGTGTAAATAAAGAGCTGCCCACACCATGATGGTGGATACTCAGACTAACACTTGAGTGTTGTGAAAAAATAACTTTATTTTTTATTTTTTTATGTACCATACCATATGTATGAACATATGTACTATATTTATGGGCTCTTTGGGGCCCTCCGGTGGCTTTAAGGACCTATGCTATGTGTTATACTAATATATTCAACAGAAATTATGTTTGTAGAAATGCTTATTTTACAAAAAAATTCTCCTTTTCAGATTCCTTCAGGCCAAATGCCGTCGCTCTGATTTGCTCAAACATTGTGGTTGGGCTGGTGATGTTTTTGCTTCTGTGGGGGATCTGGAGAACCAGCAATAAGACAGGTACTGTCCAGATAGTCCAGAATACCTGTTTTTATAGTGAACTGGTTTGGCACTATCAAAGCTTAAGCAAAAATTTTAATCTGGAACTTTCCTTCAGCATCATCTTCACTCATCAGCATCAGTGCACCTCTTCACATGTCTGCTCCACATGTTTTCCTGGCAAATGTTCGATCCAAAGAGTCACTTGTTTCTTCCTCTCCTCCCGAGCGACTCCACTCTAGCCCTGCACCAGAGGGACCACATCACTGTTTTATCTCCACTCTAGCCCTGCACCAGAGGGACCACATCACTGTATTATCTCCACTCTAGCCCTGCACCAGAGGGACCACATCACTGTACTATCTCACTTGTGTCCTGCACCTCCCTCACTGCTGACTCATCACTGCTCTTCCACTATGAGGACTCTTTTCCTCCACCTCCTGCTGCTTTTACATTGACAGGTTCAGCATGGACTTACAGCACTTCAATTGCAAATTGCCTGTTACACTGACTACAACTATCTGTGGTGTGTATTTGACCAAAACAACAGGGTTTCAGATGGGTTCATGTAATAACACAAGTCCAATGTACTGAAAACCGCACCAGACTGCTATAGTGTCCAGGATGAGTAGAGTTATTGTGGTCTTTGGTCTGCACTTGAGTCAGTATGAATCTGCCATTAGCCCAGTTAATCTTCCCTGACAATTCAGAAGTCCACAGTTCCTTCAGCCAAATGCCATTGCAGCTCTTGCTCCTTCTTCAGAGGCACATAAAGCCGTGAGAACCCCGGTGTCGCAGCCAGCGGCTCCTGCCTCAGCGCCCGCCTAAGCTCCTGCCCTGGCTTCCTTATTCCCCCTTTTCTCTGTATCAACCTGTGTTTGGTTGCAGAAGCAGAACACTGTAAAAATGACAACTTGAATTTGTTCAGTTTACTAGGAGTTTTGCATCCACAAACAATAAAATTACCAATTGCATCTTACACTGTCTCAAGTGAGTCATTTCAACTCACTTTTGGAAGTTTCTGATAAAAAGTTGACCTTAATTAAGATTTTGAGTTGGCATAATTAAGATTTTGAGTTGGCATAATATACAAATCACAGTAGACGCTTATTTAGGACCAGATTAACTAATCTGCACATGGTCTCTCGTAGCAATCTGCTGCAACGGGGTCGCATGAGGAGTCTCTCAGGGGTTTTCCTTCGTTTGGAAAAGAAGCGCCCGTCATTTTTTCCCTCACAATCGGCAGACTACAACGGCTGTCTACATAAAACTTTGTCATAAACAGGTAATGTGAGCAATTTGAATATGTAAATTGTATTTGTATTTGCTTTTAACAAGCGGTAGAATTTGTATTAGGCATAAGCAGGCATTTCTGTCCATACAAATGTATCGCTAGCTAACTGGCCATTTAAGCCATTATGCTATGCACTTGTGGTGTATCGACAATGATGCGTTGCTAATAACCACGTTAGCATCCATAGAACCAGTCAGCTAGGTAGGCAGGTGGCTAGCAAAGTTATTAGCAAAAATCGTAGTAAATTGTAATCGTTTTTATCACGCGGAGCTAAAATACAACTGTGTTAATGTTTCGATCATTAGGCTTTGGTCTAGCATTCAACTCGAGTGTTTAGGTGAATTCACATAAACAACTGCAAATCATATCCCTGTGTTCATTCGCTCTTCTCATTGTCTTTGCAGGATTTCTATGAAGTGCTGCTTTTGCAGCTTTGCCAGTGCCAGTGTGCAACGTTTGCTGCGGCACCATCGCGCGAGACACGGTAGAGGAGCGTACTTGCCTTGTCAAAAATCATATTCATAATATAGAACCTGACTACATCCATCCATCTTCTTCAGCTTATCTGGGGCCGGGTCGCGAGGGCAGCAGTCTCACTACATTTTATTTTATTATTATTTTTTTGGCTGACTCCATACGACCCAAAGACACATGACTGTATTCTGATCTGAGAAAAAAATAAATAAGAAGTAGTAAAAATAATAGTTACTCAGTTTTGCAGTATTTTTTATTACCTCTCTTCCAAAGTGAGTAAGTTGGAGATGAGCAGGTGGCAGCACGAGTTCCCCAGTGCACTTCTAATGTCACTTCCTATAATAAAACTTGAGATGTACCGACAACCGAAGTATTTTGAGGGCTAAAAATGCAACACACGGTCGACTAATAACATGTGTACGATTTATTTTCTGTTTGAAGGAAATGAGCGCTTAAGCCCGGCGGCCGTGGTCCTGATTTTGGTGTGTGTTGTGTGTGTTGTGTTGTGTCGTGTGCAGTGACTGTTCTTGTCCTGGTGAGAAGGATAAGAAAAAACAAGAAGCAAACTACAGGTACTGGTCACATTCACACAACACATAAATAAACATATTTTTGTTTCATTAATCCACTGATATCTGCAGTTTGAAGTCCATTAAAACTTATGATACTTTCAACCAAACCCAGTGAAAATGAACCTTTTCACAAATTAAGATTTAAGGTTTACTGTGTTGTTACCATGAGGAGGTGATCCTCTGCATTTGACCCATCGTTCAGTACCACTGGGGCAATGAGCGCTGTGCCTGGAGAACTGGTCTGGGTCAGGACGACTTTAGCTCTGGAGGTGCACAGTTTGGAATGATGGGGAAACCACACTGCCCCGAGTGTCCTGGGAGTCACTGCCCCGAGTGTCCTGGGAGTCACTGCCCCGAGTGTCCTGGGAGTCACTGCAAACTTCTTCTGTGAGGAGAAAGTGTTCGCCGCTGTTTCCATTGTTATTTCAGTTCAATGGACACATTTTTAATTGTTAATCATTTCTATCTGAAAACATGAAAAGATTTTGCATTTTCAATTTTATAACAGGAAAACTTTACTTTTTTGTAATTGTGACGAATCTTCACCGTAAATATAATAACAGAAACACATATATTTGATTCACAGAAATGGAGCGAAGCGACTGTAGATCTCCTGAAGATTATGAGGATTATGAGGTATGTGTATTTGTTACCATTTGGGAACATATTAACATTTGTGATTCCATTTTCAATCTGAAAGTTATAAAATATGCTCATACACTCCACAAAAAGAAAAAAAGAAGAGCTCTTGTGTAACCAGTAACCCAATAACTCCATTTCCATAACTCCATCCATGTCCACTGTTTCTAAATGCTTGTGTTGTGTTCCAGGCTGAAGACAGTCCCATATATGCCCAAGAACGTCCAGGGCCCACACAGACTCCAGAAGAACATCCAGGGCCCACACAGACTCCAGAAGAACATCCAGGGCCCACACAGACTCCAGAAGAACATCCAGGGCCCACACAGACTCCAGAAGAACATCCAGGGCCCACACAGACTCCAGAAGAACATCCAGGGCCCACACAGACTCCAGAAGAACGTCCAGGGCCCACACAGACTCCAGAAGAACATCCAGGGCCCACACAGACTCCAGAAGAACATCCAGGGCCCACACAGACTCCAGAAGAACATCCAGGGCCCACACAGACTCCAGAAGAACATCCAGGGCCCACACAGACTCCAGAAGAACATCCAGGGCCCACACAGACTCCAGAAGAGCCTTGTCCTCTGTAGTGAGAAGCTCCTGAGGCAAATGAACTGCAGGACAGTGGAGGCTTGGGCTCCAGTGGGTTCTAGAAGCATTTCTGTGGCTGTCATATTATTTTACATATTACATAAGGTGAAGTCCTCAGGTCTGTATGTTATATGTGAGTGTTTAACATGTCTGTAAATGTCCATTTATAAAGTCCATGAATCTACATCTGTCATTTTAATTATATTTCAGCAAACTTTGTCTTCACAGATATATTGTTTCGGCAGCTCTCGAGGTCAAAGAGAATCAGTCCACTGTGCACTGTCTGTATCTAATATTCAAGTAACAGGAAGCATGCTAGCTGTTGTTAGCTCAGGAAGCATGCTAGCTGTTGTTAGCTTTACTTTGGCACCAATACTCTGCTCTGGCCTATGAGAGTTGTGAAATGTGTTTTAATGCTTTTTTACCAAGTTATAATGTTGTCCCTCAATCAATACATGTTTGACTAATTTAGTGATCTCTCCTGGGTCCTATTCAAACCTTTTTTAAGATTAGCAGTGTGATCCTCAGCCTACAAACCTACACCACCCACTTTTCTATTGCATGATACAAAATACACTACACTTAACAAACCTGATGCGATGTGCAGTAGATTCATGAGCAGAACGTATGTTAATTATAATGTGGAATCACTATGAAGGTGGAGTGAGGTAAAAAGATGACCTGAATATGTGATGTGTTAGCAAAACCCCACAGAAGTGCAAAACACCCTCTTCAATAGTGCTTAAAGAAATAAAATGTGTGATTTTCAAATGCATGTTTTTTGTATTCTGTATTATATCTGGTGAAGGGGCTGTGACCTTTAAGCTGTTCTATGTCTATATCAGGTTTAGTTTAGTACACCTACTTCGGTCATAACACTAATGTGGGCATGAGCAGAAATATTTTAGACACTACCAAGAAAAGCCTTTCGAGTGCATTTCCACAGCGTCTCAACCACACGACTGGTTTCACCCTGTCTCTGCAGCAGAGCACTTTATAAAAACTACTATTACATTATTTGGTCTAGAGTTTGGGGTTTTCAGTCTAAATACATTTTCTTATTTTATACACACGGTTGACCAACTTTTACTTTTTAAATTCTATGTATACACTTTTGTTGAGGAATCCATCAATAGCACAATGCTTTACTGTCCATTAAAAACAAACTCACAAATTTCCACCAAACAACCCCATGACTTTAACACACAATAAAATAATGAACATGACACTGAGCACAGAATGTTTAAATGTACTGACTCACATCATATGTGAATGTGTCTGATCAACAGTCTGCGGCTGTCAGTGGCGTTACAAAGCCAACCAACAGGTGGAGTTCTGTGGAGGCAGCTGTCCAATCAGAGACCCCGGCTCAGGACCTTAAAGTTCATCTCCCGCCTTCTTCAGATCAGAATCATCTACGCTGAGAGAAAATGACGTCCATTTTGAGGGTTCTGGCTGTGATCCTCATCTGGACTCAGGGTAAGTTAGAAAACTGCCAAATCTGATCTTTATCTTTCCTTTATAAATGTTTTTTTTTTTATTCCAGCTGAGGCACAGTCTCAACCTGAATTCTCCCAGACCACAACACTGGGAGCCACATTTCATATAAACTGTCAAGTCTATGGTGGTTCGAGAACTGTGGTCTGGTACAAACTGGACACGAGCAGGAGACTGCAACTGCTGACATCAACAAATAGCCGTAACAGTCAAAATATCTTCAAAGATTCCCGTTACTCTGTGCAGTCTTCTGAAGATAGTAGTACTTTGAGAGTATCACTTGTGAGATGGGAGGACGCCGGCACGTACTACTGTGGAGTCATGAATGACTACGATGTCAGTTTTGGACCAGGGACTGAGGTGGCTGTGGTTGAAGGAAAGTCCAGAGCTCCTGCTTCACTCCTGTCTGTGCTCCAGAGTCCAGATTACATCAGAGTGCAGCCAGGAGACTCTGTGACTCTCAGCTGTTCATTTAACACCAGCCACTGCACAAAAGACCACATCAGTGTCCAGTGGAAGAGTTCTACTTCAGAAATAATTTCATGGAGCAATGGAACCAAGAATATCGTCTGTGAGAAAAAAGTCAGCACTGGAGAAACTTCATGTGTTCATACCCAGACCTGGAAAGACCTCAGTCCTGCTGAAGATGAGACCTACGTCTGTGTGGTGACCGCCTGTGGACACACACTGCAGGGCAGCGGGACCAAAATCCACACTTACAGTAAGAAGCAAAGTAACATTAACAGCTCCTCATTTCTTTTACCATTAAAAGAGTTTTGACATTAACATCACACTTGAACATCAATTGTATACTTGAGTATTACTGATTAGCAGCGGAATTAACCCATATTCTCTCTGTAGACCTAGACTCCTGTGTAAAAGAGTCATCTGCCATATTTGGTCTGAGCCCAACAGTCATAGCTCTGATTGGGGTGAGCATTGCTCTGGCAGTGCCCGTGCTTGTGCTGGTACAGGTGGTGTGCAGCAGACACCGAAAACAAGAGCCAGGTATGAACTTTAATGTATTTTCTCTTTTTCAATCATTTCAGAATTGCACTGTGATAATGAATTCTTTGTGTTGTTAGCCACTAGCCGTGGAGATAATCAGGACAACCAGGTCAGAGTCATTTGTGGTTCATATTCTTTACTCTCATCTGTATGTACAGACATTGATTGTTTGTGCTCCTTTATAGGCTGAAGATGGAATCGTCTATGCACGGGTGAATGTAGGTCCCACCAGATGCTTAAGAGACACCCGCTGAGGAGCCACCATTTTACTCTCGAGTGAAGATTCATCCAAAAGACAAAACATCACATAAGTAGAATTTACTTAGAAGGCTACAAGGTTTTACTGTATTTTGTTGTACTTCAAAAGGCTCAACATATTCCCACATGCTATGCACATTTCAGTGTTTATATTTATTCTGTATTTGCAAACTCCCTCTCACCCTGTTAGAAGCAAGAGAGGCAAATCAAACTGTCTAAGCTGACTGAAAAATGTTTTCTTGCCTATGATAAATATCTGTGGAAAAATGTTTTGATTGTGTCCTTTCTATCAATAAAAAAACAAACAAAAAGTCTCTATAACTCTCAAACACTGCCTTAGTATCAAATTGCATAATATAACTCGTAGTGGCTTCTATTCACAACTTTGGTTCTTTTAAAGACAATACTTAGGAGACGTATTTACCTAGTTGACATGTTTGGTCTGCGAGTTGCGAGCCGTCCTCAGAACTGTCCCTGGTCCTGGTTGTGATGTGTCTTTTGTTAGGTCCTGAGGTGTGGTAAGTGTCCTGCTGTATCTGTCATGCCGACCACTCTTCAGGAACGTCAGCTCTGACTGACAGCTAAAATGATCATGAAAAGGTGCATTCTTGAGCATGGGCCTCGTATTTGACCTGTAATTTGGCCTAGCAGTGTAACCTACTTGTTTCCATGGAGACAGATCATTTTAATGCATACTGAGGAATCCTGGCAAAGCAATGACATCTCCACCTTGACAAATGATTGGCAGACACTACAACATTAGCTAACTAAATCAACAGAGAAAAGATATGGCTAAAACAACATAAAACACTGTAAATGTTCATGGAAACACAATCAGCTTTCACATCTCTGTTTCTGTAAAAGAGGGAGACATACTTTACTTCAGAGATTCAGAATTGTAATAAAAAAGGAACATGGTGTTGCCAAATATTTAGAGTGATTTAGTTCCAGTTTTATGTGATAACACGTAGCCTACTCATAGTATAATCAATGTCTGAAAGTTTCTCATCCGCTTAGAACCAGAGAACAGGTTGTGCTGTGAGCTGCTGCTCACCACAGGCCGACATATCATACTAGGCCCTGGGGCATTGAAACTGTGGGTTTGAAACGACATGAATTCTCAGAGGTTTGCTTTATTTTTCTGCTATTACAAGAATATATGGACTTAGAATGAGTTATGAAGCAATGGGATGTCAAATTTATCTCAACAAGCCGTCTCATAACCCTTAGTGGTAAAAAAAAAAAAAGATGAAATACGTCTCACATCTTGGATTCGAGGTAAGACAGAAACATTTTATAATGTTAAATTAGGTTTCAACTAGTGTCATAGTATAACAGACATGTGGTTTGTATTTCACCAAAATATGCATCCAATCTCTAACTGGGGAACCAATTAGGTGAGGGCACATGGATGTTTTGGCCAATCAGAAGGCATTGCTCAGACCTTAAATTTCACCCACAGTTTATTTTAGATCAGAATGCTTTTGAGAAACGATGATTGTCTTTCTAGCTGTGATCCTGCTTGGGCCTTTGGGTAAGTAACATGATCAATACATTTGATAAACTTCGTATTACAGATGGTGTTTTTCTCAGTAGAGGCGTGTCAGCTGAACGTCCTCCAGGCAACTCCAGGAGCCACATTTCATGTGCACTGCAAAGTTACCAGTGGTCCAAGAAGTCTGGTCTGGTACAAACAGGACACCAGCAGAAAACTACAACTGATGGCAGTAGTAATTACCAGTAAAAGAAAAAGTATATACACTGAAGATCGTTACTCTGTGCAGTCTTCTGGAGCTAATAGTACTTTGAGAGTATCAAATGTGACCTGGGAAGACGCCGGCACGTACTACTGTGGAGTCATGAACGAGTACGATGTCAGTTTTGGACCAGGGACTGAGGTGGCGGTGGTTGAAGGAAAGTCCAGAGCTCCTGCTTCACTCCTGTCTGTGCTCCAGAGTCCAGATTACATCAGAGTGCAGCCAGGAGACTCTGTGACTCTCAGCTGTTCATTTAACACCAGCCACTGCACAAAAGACCACATCAGTGTCCAGTGGAAGAGTTCTACTTCACAAATAATTTCATGGATCAATGGAACCAAGAATATCGTCTGTGAGAATAAAACCAACACTGGAGAAACTTCATGTGTTCATAACCTGACCTTGACTTGGAAGAACTTCAGTCCTGCTGAAGATGAGACCTACGTCTGTGTGGTGACGGCCTGTGGACACACACTGCAGGGCACTGGGACCAGGATTTATCTGCACAACATCACAACATGTAAGTTCAGTGTATGAACAAATGATTAGCAAATATCAGCATGTGATTTTTTAAAACATTATTTTTGGTCCATTCAACACAAATGCAGTTTAAAAATGCTTGTTTTCTTACAAAAAACATTCAAATTCTCTTTTTCAGATTCCTTCAGTCCAAATGCCGTCGCTCTGATCTGCTCAAACACTGTGGTTGGACTGGTGGTGTTTGTGCTTCTGTGGAGGATTTGGAGAACCAGCAGTAAGTCAGGTACTGTCCATATATTCAAACTTCCAGGAGGATTTAATGGGGAAAAAATCGCGCTAACAAAATTGTCTTATTTTTTCAGAAGTGAACGCTTGTGGTCGTAGATCCTCTTATACCAGCCAGGTCAGACTACGGTTCTACTGTACATACATATCACACTTGTAATATTTGGGGGCTGACTTTATCTCAGTTTATATTAAAGGTGCACTATGTAACTTTTTGGTTGGGGATCCTTCACCTACTGCGAAACATTCCAGACAAAGCAACAACATCTCCACTGAGAAAAGCATCTGACTGACCTTCCACCACAAAAGTCACACAATGCACTTTTAAAGAACACTTAAATATGGTAAATGGTCACATTTTTATAGCGCTTTTCTACCTTTCAAGGCACTCAAAGCACTTTACAACGAGGAACCACTCACCCATTCACACACACACATACACCAGTGTACGCAGACACTGGGGGCCATGCAGCACCCTGTGAACTAACATCAAGGACCAGGACGTCCACCCTCCTGTGGGCTCCACCTGCAGAGGGGTTCATAGGGGGTCAGGGGCTATGAGGATTGGGCAGCTGCCCCCATGACCCAGCTGGATTAAGCGGGAGAAGATGGATGGATGGATAAACCCTGATAATTAAATATTGTAATTTTTGGATTCTATTGTTATGTTCACATTTCAGGAGGACGACACCTTCACTTGTGCAGCTGGGAGCTTGGTGACTTCCTGCAGACTGACAACAATGAAACACAGACGAGACCCAGACATTTACTCTCAAGTGTGGTACTGTCACCGTGAATGAAGTCGGATCAAAGTCAAGTCATTTTTATTTGAAAAATGTTTGTTATGGAAGAGAATTTGTTTGTCATCCAGCATATTGTGTGTATTGTGTTTCTCTGAAATAATTGATAAATAAAGCATTCATCTCTCTTTTCCCGAAATATATTCATATATTTAACAAAAGCAGAACACAGTTGCTCAGCATGACCACAATATGAATAGAACTTATACACATAAGCTGCAATATCAACAGAGAAACACCAACATGAAATAGAAAGTAAAGAGAAAGGGGAAAGTTTGGCCGATGAAGATCCATGGGTAAAATGTGGCTGCATCTTTTTTGTAAAGAAATGAGTGGTGCTGCGAGTAAGACAGTGTATGAGAGAATAAACAAAATAAACATTGCCTTTATCGGTGTCAGAACGTGTTTGTAAAAATGTACATATGGAGAAAAGTTGACAGGGAATGTGTTTTTCTGATTCTACTGCAAACGTGTACTGCTTCTTTAGTAAACGTTTAGGGGTTAGGCTATTCAGTGCTAATTGAGTGGACTCTCAGATTGAAAATATAGTTGTACTGTTGTAGCCTATAATAATGTCAAAGATGCAGAAGGGTTTTACTTGCTTTAAAACTACAGCGAGTCGTCTCAAGATGTAGCAGCTTCCTGTGGCCTCCAAAACCCTTAATCTGGCCCTAAATACACCTACGCCGGTCTTTAATGTGAGCATGAGCATAAATATTTTCAGTGCTACCAAGAAAAGCCTTTCTAGTGCTGCAGCATCTCAACCACACTACTGGTTTCACTCTGTCTTTGCAGCAGAGCTCGGCCATAGCTCTTCTCATGGTTAACATGAAGGTGAGGACCAGAAAACGACTACTTTTGCAAATTGTTGCTGTAGAGTTTGGGGTTTTGAGTCTAAATACATTTTTAGATTTTATACACACTATTGATCAGAGTGACCAGATTTAGACTGTGCACAGTTAAAGAGAATTTGGACTTGTTGCTGACAAACAATTCAATAAAAAACAAAGTGCCTTACAGTTCATCAAAAACAATCCCACAAACCCTTACATGACGAACACACATTAAAATAATGATGCAGAGTACAGAATATTTAAATGTATGTATCAACTTGCATCCTATTTGAATGATTCTTATCAACAGTCTGCGGCTGTCAGTGGCGTTACAAAGCCAACCAATCAGGTGGAGTTATGTAGAGGCAGTTGCCCAATCAGAGACCCCGGCTCAGGACCTTAAAGTTCATCTCCTGCAGGAACGTGCACAGGAATTTTGAGGGGCAGTTGCTCTGACATCAAAGAAAGGGGCACAGCACCTCCCACCAAACTTAAATGAAGTGTAATAAAAGTTATAAGCTACTTCCTCCCTGCAATTCTAGCGTTTCCCAATAGATGGCGCACTCTAGATACATTGATACATAAAACCAAATTATCCATATGGGCCCGTGGTTCAGTGCCCAGGAGTAGAACTATATGTTGAACATGTCTTCCTCACTCATGGTAGAGGTAAGATCGGGCCTAAAAATCCAGCCCGACCCGACCCGCAGGTATTAAAGCCCGACCCGCCCCGAGCCCGACCAATTAACTTGATTTGC
The DNA here is from genome assembly GCA_030686955.1 of Odontamblyopus rebecca. Taxonomy (NCBI): domain Eukaryota; kingdom Metazoa; phylum Chordata; class Actinopteri; order Gobiiformes; family Gobiidae; genus Odontamblyopus; species Odontamblyopus rebecca. The sequence goes on along the minus strand of CM060672.1, from coordinate 34,210,868 downwards.
AGGCCCGAGCCTGAAGCAAACCCGAAATTTTATGCGGACCTGCGGAGGGGAAGATTATTAAGAGGGCGTCGTTCACGTGCGCAGAGCTCTGGCTCTGGCTCTGCGCACGAATTTAACTGTTTATTTATTTTAAAAAAGTCAGCGAGAGAGAAGCCCAGCCCGACCCGAAGCAATGATTGACATTTTAGGCCCCACCCGAATTTCAGGTCGGGTCGGGCTCGGGCTTAAGATCTTACCTCTAACTCATGGTCTGAAAACCTTCCCATAAAGCACTGCGGCCAAGTATATATCTAGTGTGCCGCGCACACCGCACCTCCTCTTGTACGGCGTGGACATCGTGTGTGGATCGTGTCTTGTTGCGTGGACCGCGCTTCCTCCTGTGCACCTCTAAACCAGGTCTAAACCGGATCTAAAACCAGGACTAAACGAGCATTAATCAGGACTAAAACCAGGTCTAAACCAGGACTAAAACCAAACAAGAATTTGCAGGAGGTGGTTGCTACATTCATGTAGTTTTAAAAATCATGACAATATCAAGTAATCCAAAGTATTCAGATTACATTACTCATTTAAGTAATTTAATGGATTACGTTACAAACTACATGTTGGGGTCTGTAATCTGTAATCTGTAGGGAATACAGTTTACAGTAACCTTCCCAACACTGTCAACAGAATTATCAAATGTGTCACAATGAAACAGAAGTTAAAACTTCTGAAGCGGAAAATCATTGGCCCTAAATATGGTGCACAAGTTGAATTGAGACGTTTGAATATGTCACATGTAAATCGTTGGATCCTGCAAGTTATTTTCGGTTTAGGCCTATTTGCTGGGCTGATGTAGTCAGACCAGAACCCTCCATCTGCTCCTGGTCCAGCCCGAACATCACATTTTAGAACCTTTGTGGCCCTCGAGCCAAAAAGTTTGCCCACTCCAGCGTTAAAAGTTGAAAAAAACTGAACTTCTGGCATCGGCCGCAGCTCTCTGCGGGGCCGTGGCTCTCCGCGGGACCGGGGCTCTCCGCGGGGCCGGGGCTCTCCGCGGGGCCGGGGCTCTCCGCGGGACCGGGGCTCTCCGCGGGACCGGGGCTCTCCGCGGGGCCGGGGCTCTCCGCGGGGCTTGTGGGTAATCTCTTTTTCCTTTGCGCACAGGCTCAGGTGCTGGTCTCGTGCAGCTCTGTGGCTCTGTAAACAGAACTGAGCCCCTCCCTCCAGACTCACACTCGAGCGGTGCCCTAATGTAAGTGAACGAGGTGACTATTTTATTTTCAATTTCAAATCTAGGCACAGGCATTTTCATACATGAAAACATGTGTGCTTCGACTGATAAAATACTTTTCTTTTTTTTTTCCAGAAGGGCCATCCATCCATCCATCCATCTTCTTCCGCTTATCCGGGGCAGGGTCGCGGGGGCAGCAGTCTAAGCAGGGGCTCCCAAGGTTCCTTCTCCTCAGCCACTTCCTCCAGCTCCTCCGGACGGACCCTGAGGTGTTCCCAGGCCCAGAGACATAGTCCCTCCAGTGTGTCCTGGGTCTTCCCCGGGGCCTCCTACCGGTGGGACATGCCCAGAACACCTCCCGAGGGAGGCGTCCAGGAGGCATCCGGACCAGATGCCCGAGCCACCTCAACTGGCTCCTCTCGACGTGGAGGAGCAGCGACTCTACTCCGAGCTCCTCCCGTGTGACCGAGCTCCTCACCCTATCTCTAAGGGAGCGCCCGGCCACTCTGCGGAGGAAACTCATTTTGTCCGCTTGTATCTGTGATCTCGTTCTTTCGGTCATTACCCAGAGCTCATGACCATAGGTGAGGGGAGGAACGTAGATTGAGGTAAGAGTTTCGAGTTTCAAGAGTTTCGGCTCAGCTCCTCTTCACCACAACGGTCCAATACAGCGACTGCATCACTGCCGACGCTGCACTGATCCACCTGTCAATCTCACGCTCCATCCTCCCCTCACTGTGAACAAGACCCCGAGATACTTGAACTCCTCCACTTGAGGCAGAGACTCCCCACCCACCCGGAGAGGGCAATCCACCTTTTTCCGGTCGAGAACCATGGCCTCGGATTTGAAACAGCTGATTCTCATCCCGGCCGCTTCACACTCGGCTGCAAACCGCCCCAGTGCTGCAGGTCCTGGTTCGATGAAGCCAACAGGACAACATCATCCGCAAAAAGCAGAGATAAGATCCTGTGGTCCCCGAACTGGACCCCCTCCGGCCCCTGGCTGCGTCTAGAAATTCGGTCCATAAATACAATGAACAGAACCGGTGACAAAGGGCAGCCCTGGAGTCCAACATGCACCAGGAACAGGTCTGACTTACTGCCGGCACCACAGCTCCTGCTCCAGTCATACAGGGACCGGATAGCCCTTAGCAAAGGGCCCCGGACCCCATACTCCCAAAGCACCCCCCACAGGGCATCATGAGGGACACGGTCGAATGCCTTCTCCAAGTCCACAAAGCACATGTGGACTGGTTGGGCAAACTCCCATGAACCCTCGAGCACCCGATGGAGGGTGTAGAGCTGGTCCAGTGTTCCACGACCAGGCCGAAAACCACACTGCTCCTCTTGAATCCGAGGGTTGACTATCGGCCGAACTCTCCTCTCCAGTCACTGGCATAGACTTTACCGGGGAGGCTGAGGAGTGTGATTCCCCTGTAGTTGGAACACACCCTCCGGTCCCCCTTCTTATACAGAGGGACCACCACCCCGGTCTGCCAGTCCAGAGGTACTGTTCCCGACCGCCACGCGATGTTGCAGAGGCGTGTCAGCCAAGACCCACAACACCCAGAGACTTAAGGTACTCAGGACGGATCTCATCCACCCCCGGAGCCTTGCCACCGAGGAGCTTTACAACCACCTCAGTGACTTTGGCCAGGGTGATGGATGAGTCCGGCTCTGGGTCCCCAGCCTCGGCCTCCTCTTCGGAGGACGTGACGGTGGGATTGAGGAGATCCTCAAAGTATTCCTTCCACCGCCTGACAACATCCTCAGTCGAGGTCAGCAGCTCTGCCCCCGCACTGTAAACAGTGTTGGTGAAGCACTGCTTCTCCCTCCTGAGGCGCCGGACAGTTTGCCAGAATTTCCTTGGAGCCGTCCAATAGTCCTCCTCCATTTTTGCCTCTGCCACCGCCCGGGCTGCAGCACTCTTGGCCCGCCGGTACCCGTCAGCTGCCTCAGGAGTCCCCCGAGCCAGCAAGGCTCGGTAGGACTCCTTCTTCATCTTGACGGCATCCCTTACTTCTGGTGTTCACCACCGGGTTCGGGGATTGCCGCCGCGGCAGGCACCGCAGACCTTACGGCCACAGCTACGAACAGCCGCATCGACAATAGAGGCCGAGAACGAAGCCCACTCAGGCTCCATGTCCCCAGCCTCCCCTGGGATCCGGGAAAAGCTCCCGGAGGTGTGAGTTGAAAGCCGCACTAACAGAAGGTTCCGCCAGAAGTTCCCAACAGACCCTCACAATACGCTTGGGCCTGCCAGGTCTTTCCAGCTTCCTCCTCCGCCAGTGGACCCAACTCACCACCAGGTGGTGATCTACAGCTCTGCCCCTCTCTTCACCCGAGTGTCCAAGACACACGGCCGGAGGTCAGATGACACGTCAACAAAGTCGATCATCGACCTAGGGCCTAGGGAGTCCTGGTGCCACGTGCACCGATGGACCCCCTTGTGCTCGAACATGGTGTTCGGTATGGACAAACTGTGACTAGCACAGAAGTCCAATAACAGAACACCGCTCGGGTTCAGATCGGGGAGGCCGTTCCTCCCAATCACCCCTCTCCAAGTGTCACTGTCGGCATTGAAGTCCCCCAGTAAAACAACGGAGTCCCCGGTCGGTGCACTGTCCACTGTCCTCCCAGAGACTCCAAGAAGGCCGGGTCCTCTGCACTGCTGTTCGGCCCGTAGGCCGACACCACAGTGAGAGACCTGTCCCCGACCCGAAGGCGCAGGGACGCGACCCTCTCGTTCACCGGGGTGAACTCCAACACGCAGCGGCTGAGCTGTGGGGCGATGAGCCCACACCAGCTCCAACGCCAGAGAAATGGAGAGTCCAGCCCCTCTCAAGGAGTTGGGTTCCAGAGCCCAAACTGTGCGTGGAGGTGAGGCCGACTATATCTAGCCGGTAACGCTCGACCTCCCGCACAAGCTCAGGCTCCTTCCCCCCCAGCGAGGTGACTCCATGTCCCCAGAGCTAGTCTCCATGTCCGGAGATCTGGTCGCCGAGGCCCCCGCCTTCAACTTCCACCCAGATCTCTCTGCACCCGGCCCCTATGGCTCCTCCCGCAGATGGTGGGTCCAGGGGAGGGCGGTCCCACGTCGCTCCTTCGGGCTGGGCCCGGCCGGGCCCCGTGGGGAAGGGCCCGGCCACCAGGCGCTCGCCCACGTGCACCCACCCCAGGCCGGCCTCCAGGGTGGGGCCCCGGTACCGCCTTTCCGGGCGACGTCACTGGCCTTTTAGTGGTGATCATCATAGGGGTCTTCTGAACCGCTCTTCGTCTGACCCGTCCCCCCGGACCTGTTTGCCTTGGGTGACCCTACCAGGGGCATAAAGCCCCCGACAACATAGCTCCTGGGATCATTCGGGTACTCAAACCCCTCCACCACGTTAAGGTGGTGGTTCGAAACACTGCTCATCAACCAAGAATACCTCCAACCACCAAGAACGATCTCTTACTGTTAGCCTAAGCTAAAATAAGCAAACTTACTCCTATATTTCATTGTTCCATTGAACATTGATTTAACATGGCCTAGGCTTAATTTTGAGGGACAGAACAAAAATAGGGTTTTGACAAAAAGCTGGATGGGGCTGACGTTACCTCCTTCGAGCAGCCTAGAAGCTAACTGAAGCTAACTGAAGCTCACTGAAGCTAACTGAAGCTAACTGAAGCTAACTGTTGTACTGACGATTCACTTGCATGTGATGAGTTCCAGGCAACACGCAGACAGACAACATAGAAAACCCGGAGCGGATCGTCAGTGGTATGTGTATCTCTCACCGATTAAGTGGAATGGATTGTTTTGGGAAACAACACTGGATGGACTTTTTGATGAGTCCTCAGCAACATGTGCGTACACAGGCAACACGGAAAACCCGGAGCGGATCGCCATTAAGTGGAATGGATTGTTTCGAAACAATGCTGGATGAACAAATTATTTTTTTTATGATTAATGTGTGTGTGGGGGGGGGACAAAACGAACAATTCTGAAATGTGAGGGGGACGTGTCCCCCTCACATTGAATTGATGCGACGTCCATGTTTGAGTTATCTCTCTACTCATGGTCACAGGCAGTGGTGTGATCTGCTGTATCTGGGCCCCTGTCTATCAGTGGTTCTGTTCATTTCCATTTAGAATTATTGGTACACGTGAGTTCAGCTAATCAAATGCCCCAGTCTAATCCAGATACCACTGTCTCCTCCCGACGGGTGTTTAGACTAATACTATAATATGTTTTATCTCATGTTGATTGATGACGTCTGTAAACTGTATAAGAAGCTTGTTTTTGTTTTGACATGCACAGATCAGGGACAGACGGCCCTCGCGTGAGGGACAGACAGGTTTTGGTTTTCCATTTCTTTGTAATTGTGCACAATTGCTTTAATAAATCCAGACTCTTTGACTGAAGACAACTTTTCTCCAGTTTTATTTTTCTCAGATTTAAAAATCCACAACAGATTTTCTCTTTCTTTGTGCATAACGCTGATGGACATGCATTAATTATCCACTATGAATTTTGATCAGACTTTGTTATTGTTATGTGTAGTAATATTTCTAATTGCATTTTCACCCTGATGGCAGCCTCACCTGTGCAGCTGGAAAGGAACACAGACGAGACCCAGACAATGTGAATGGAGAATGATACACAATGTTGGGCTCTCTTTTTTTTGGCAAAATTGCATTATAAAAGAAGTTTGAGTATCTTGCTTTCAGAGTTGAAATGCACCGTACCACTTCTTCCTGGTCTCTGTAGCTAATTCTGCACAGTCATTTTTAAATGTTGTTATGGGCCTGTTGGAAATAGTGATTCTATTCTATTTTCTAATGCGATGAGTTTATAACCTTCAAATAAATTACTAACACAAAAAGTTATTCAACTTTTTTAACAAAATGTTGATGTCTGACAGAAAATAGTTGACTTCCTGTATCCTGGAGGTATAATATGGAGTTGCACATGGGCCATCGTTATGTCGAATTCCTCAAAAACATGCCAATAGAGGAGAGACACATAGGAGTTTAACAGTGGCCATCTTCCTCTAGCTCTGCAAGTTGTTTCTCCTTTAAATCCCCAAACAATAATCTATCATAAAATACATCACAAATTTGAAAATGCATTTTAAAGAGTCACATGTATTGAGTTCTATGCATTTCTCCTTTATAATAAGTAGACTCTTCACTGGCATTGCAACAAGAGAAAGCTTATTCTCATCTGAGCGATGAACAAAAGGCAGTTTACACATTTAGTCCAACCACAGTGAAGTTTCCGCCTTTCTCACCAGCAGTGCATCATGGTCAGCCAACCCTGTGCACACATTGTGTTGCACGACTAAAGCCACAAAGCAACAGCATGAGAGGGTCTTGTTTCAGAGACTTGACAGAGACTGTGGTTTTGAAAGTGCATCAACAATGTACTTGATGCCATGTTTAAGTCGGCTAATCTAGATCATCATAACTAAACTTAAGACACCTTAAGCAGCACTGATGTACAGAGACAAAATCCCTGACAAACACATTTTTGGCAAATTAAGTATGTCCAGAGTAACTGACAACATAAACATAATATGAGCAGCTTTTACAAAATGACAATAGTAGAAAGTTGCTCCTGACTGGCCAAGTGCTGTACAGTATGAGGCTTTAATCATCATTCATTTGAGATGCAGAATTCATAAAATCTTTGCAGAGCCACTTAGGCTGGCGCTATAGATGGATTCGGAGCAACAAATAGGAGATTCATTGTCATAATGTATTTCCCTCCCATGGCTTCTAATCTAAGGTGTTGTAAGATGCCAGGGCTATTTCTTTTCTAATATCCTTAATATCCTACTTGGAGCGAAACCTGTTCTCTGGATATACATACTGCAGGTAAAGTGCAGAGTGACATTAAAGAAGGAAATAACCTCTGATTAACTCAACACTTTAAAATGGGAACCTCCATAAGCCACATATATTTAACGGCTGGAGGCTCCAAGAGACCTCTCATCATTGTACGCTAATCTGTTTTGAGAATGACATGTTAATGGTATAATGTTACTTAAGGACTTGGATGAATTTACTACTGGCTGAAGCAAAGGCAACTTAAACCAACAAGTTTTTTTTTTCCATTACAGGAAAGCAAGCCCCCCACACTGCTCAAAATGTATTTTTGCATCTGCCAATCAGACATGAACTTCTACCATCCAATCACAGCGCTCCATTCTCAAATTCATATTCCTTCCACTGTCCACATTGCTTCAGAACGTGGAGAACACTCTTCTGAGAAACAATGACGCTGATCTTCACCTGTGTCAGCGTTCTCCTGCTCTGGACTCTGTGTAAGTACAAGGCACAAGAATGTTCCAGATAGTTTGATCCACTTTCATGTCTTTTATATTGTATCTCAGGTGCGTCTCACCGACGTGAAGTCCAGCAGCTTCAATGTTTTCAAACTGCAAAGCTCGGAGAAACTGTGGTAATACAATGCCTGACCCAAAGTATTTGGAGAAATAGAGTGTGGTACAAACAGAGCACCGATAAAAGTCTACAACTGGTCGCATCAACTAATAACCTGTTTGAGCAGAGTCAAGCTATGGAAAATTATTCAGTAAAAACTTCAATCAATGAAACCACTTTGACCATACAGCACATGAGGAAGGAGGATGTCGGCACATACTACTGCGGAATCATCAACGACCAGGATATTTTCTTTGGATCAGGCACTGTTCTGGAGCTTGAGGAAGAGTCAAAGCCCATGCAGCCTGTGCTCCAGAGTTCAGACGATATCAGAGTGAAGCCAGGAGACTCTGTGACTCTCAACTGTTCATTTAACATCCATCTCTGCACAGAACAAACCAGTGTCACTTGGCTTAAAAGTGCTCCTGCTACAACTGAAATTATCGCTCAGACCAGTGGAAATGAGAACATCTTCTGTGGGAACACTGGAGAAACAGAGTGTGTTCATAACCTGTCCCTGAAAAATGTCACTTCTTCAGAAGATGGGACCTACCTCTGTGTGGTGTCTGCCGGTGGACACTCACTGACTGCGACAAGGATTCATGTGTCTGGTAAGGCATCTGCCAGCGAGTGCTTTTATTTGGTTAATTCTTACATACTCTTGCTTTTATTTGGTCATTTTGGCACTCAGGCCATCAGTGGACCCGCCCCTCTGCCTTCCACCAGAAAAGTTACATAATGTTGCTTTAAATAACAATAAAAATTAATGATGGCCCCCGTCGCGCACGCCCGCCCCACTCGACCATCGAGGACTCGCGACTGCCCTGACACAACACTCTCTCCTCCCGACAGCTCGTCCAACAGAAAAATTACACAGGGCACCTTTAATATTTGAAAATGGGAACAATCTAGAGCCAAATTATAGATACTAGGCCACAGGTCACATGACTTTTATAATCAAGAGCACTGTCAGACTAAGACTGTGCATAAAAACAGACCCTCCACCAGAAAAGTTTCATAGTGCACCTTTAAACATATTTTGGGGAGTATTTAGCCCTTTGTGGCCAACCATGGAAAATACCCCATATCCATAATGTATTTTTTTGGTCGTAGACACGCATAGAATTTAATCCCCAAATCTGGTACAAATCCGATAATGTTGATGTTTCATGTCTGGATAGGGCGCTATAGAGTTCACTTTTCATATACTTTATAGTTTATTATATTCAGTCCATGTTCAGGTTTTAGTGATTCAGATTTCAGCACAATCAGACAAAGTCTGTGCGTGTAGTAATTTTGGAACTATTTATTGGGGGAGTCTTTGCGCCCCTGCTTTACACAACCGTGGGAAACACCCCATATCCATAATATATTTTTGCTTCCTTTGATACAGATAATTTAATACCCAAATTTGGTACAAATCCGATAATGTTGAGGTTTCTTGTATAGGCTAGGTGGCGCTATAGAGTAACTTTTCATATGCTTTATAGTTTATTATAATCAAGCCCTAATCAGGTATTAGTGATTCAAATTTCAGCACGATCAGACAAAGCCTGTGTGTGTAGGCATTTTTAAACAATTTTTTTAGGGAGTCTTTGCGCCCCTGCTGGCGAACGATGAAAATTGCACCATGTCCATAATATAAGATTTTGCTTGAAATCATGCATAGAATTTAATCCCCAAATTTGGTCCAAATCCGATAATGTTGACGTTTCACGTATACACTAGGTGGCGCTACAGAGTTCACTTTTATTATATTTCATATTCCATCACATTCAGGCCGGGATCACACAATAGTGATGTGAGTTTGAGCTCTGTAGGCCAAAGCCTGTGGCCGTGAGAGGTCATCAAAGAAACAGGAAACAAAGGTGTTATTCGCCGGCGTGCTACGGACAAACCGTGAAAAAGTGCGCTGAGAAAAATAATGCGTTTGTGGAGCCACATCTGTAGATGTGACGTGTCAAATCTGAGCTCGTTTGGACCAAAAACAAGACACTTGAAGACTTTGGCGTACACGCAGTCAAAACAGCGGCGAGTTTTTGATTCAATATGGCCGACTTCCTGTTGGTCATAGGGCGGTGTGACAATGACATTTTCTGCTTGTCTCCTTTATTTCTATCACTGTCCCAAATTTTGTTGAAGCTACGCCAAAATATGCTTTTCAGCTCCCCATAAACTTTCAATTTTTGACTTTTCCAGGGGGCGCTGTCGAGTGGGGGCACTTTGGGCATTGTCGCGATGCCCGTTTTATCAAATTTTTCGCTGGGCCGGTCGATCTGATACCCCCATGTGAGACTTTTCGTCGATGTTCAGGGGGTAAAAAATGCGATCATTTTGGCGGAAGAAAATAATAATAAAAAGAAACCGAGCAAGAACAATAGCCCTCGCCACTTCATTATGTGAGGGCTAATAATATAGCGTAAGAAACCGATGAAGAACAATAGCCCTCGCCATTCACTTGGTTACTTGGCGAGGCCAAAACTGACAAAGAACCAATTTATTGAGCAACTTTAATGTCGCCCAACTAATCTTTCTCATCTTTTAATATAATTATACTAAAGCTGGAAGTAGCATTGCTGTGTAATTTGCCAAGACACCACTATCAGTGCATCTAAATGTGTAAATAGAAATGAACCCACAGCTATGGACGAATTACAATTAGAACCCCTGTAGCAGCCGATAATGTAATAACTGGCTATAACGTCATATTTTTTAATGTAATAAAACCAATAATGTAATAACTTGCCAGTAATGTAAGAAAATGTAAAACAAAATGTCTGAAACTATAATGTAATAACCTGATGCCAATAATGTAGTAATAATATTACATTATTGGTTAGTTATTACATTATTGGCCAGTTTAATGAAAAAAATCTTTAAAATGAAACAACTGCAGCCACTAATGTAATAATTTCTTCTATATCACTTAATCAAAGATGTATTTATTGAAAAGTGCCGCACTACATTAGAATGTATTGTTACTATTGTCTCTTTCAAACAGCTGTTAAAAGAACTGGTCACAGACATTGAGGAATCAGGATAAGTTTAAATACTTTTATCTCTGACAACAGTGATCCAGCCTGAATATTCCCTTTCCCATAGAAACTGCAGCCCTCAGCTCATGTTTTGTTGTCATTATTTGTATATTATGTGTTTTGGCCTGTTGTTCCTCCCTTCATCTGTCTGATTTCTGCAGCTGGTGACCTCTTGTCTGGTGGAGGAGATCCTCTGCTCTGCAGTATTTTTTGTCTATTCAACACAAATGCAGTTTAAAAATGCTTGTTTTCTTACAAAAAACATTCAAATTCTCTTTTTCAGATTCCTTCAGTCCAAATGCCATCGCTCTGATCTGCTCAAACACTGTGGTTGTTCTGGTGGTGTTTGTGCTTCTGTGGAGGATTTGGAGAACCAGCAATAAGTCAGGTACTGTCCATATATTCAAACTTCCAGAGAGCAATACCTGCTTTAATGGGGAAAAAATCGCGCTAACAAAATTGTCTTATTTTTTCAGAAGTGAACGCTTGCGGTCGTAGATCCTCTTATACCAGCCAGGTCAGACTACAGTTCTACTGTACATACATATCACACTTGTAATATTTTGGGGCTGACTTTATCTCAGTTTATATTAAAGGTGCACTATGTAACTTTTTGGTTGGGGATCCTTCACCTACTGCGAAACATTCCAGACAAAGCAACAACATCTCCACTGAGAAAAGCATCTGACTGACCTTCCACCACAAAAGTCACACAATGCACTTCTAAAGAACACTTAAATATGGTAAATGGTCACATTTTTATAGCACTTTTCTACCTTTCAAGGCACTCAAAGCACTTTACAACGAGGAACCACTCACCCATTCACACACACACATACACCAGTGTACGCAGACACTGGGGGCCATGCAGCACCCTCTGAACTAACATCAAGGACCAGGACGTCCACCCTCCTGTGGGCTCCACCTGCAGAGGGGTTCAGGGGTTCAGGTGCTGTGAGGATTGGGCAGTAAACTGCCCCCGTGACCCAGCTGGATTAAGCGGGAGAAGATGGATGGATGGATAAACCCTGATAATTAAATATTGTAATTTTTGGATTCTATTGTTATGTTCACATTTCAGGATGACGACACCTTCACTTGTGCAGCTGGGAGCTTGGTGACTTCCTGCAGACTGACAACAATGAAACACAGACGAGACCCAGACATTTACTCTCAAGTGTGGTACTGTCACCGTGAATGAAGTCGGATCAAATGTCAAGGAAACTTTGATTTGTAACATTTTATATTCACAAATAAGACTGAAGAGACTTTGTAAGATTCTGATTTTCAAACATTGTGTATTGTGTTGTAAAATAAAATACGTTCAGTCATTTACTCTTTTTTCAAACTTCACTGTACCATTATTATCAGCAGCAAATAAAACATTCAGAACAATCCTAGACAGAGGACTAATGGGGAGAAAGAGGGAGGAGGAGGGCAGGGTCTGAAGGAAAGAAAGAATGGAATGAAAGGTCTGACCCAACTGATATTATTATTGTAATGATATGATTGTTGAAGTACTGGTCGTATTGAAGTATAGTGCCCCATCCAGTGAAACGGTGATAGTCAATTATGCCAAAGATGTTCATTATGTCTTCTTACGTACTCTAACTTCTTATATATTTAATATGAAAAAAACAAAACAAAAACAACATAATCACACTAGTCAAACTATACACAAAACTCTGCGACCAGTTAGCACACCCCAAAGAAGAAGAAAGAATGCAACGCCAAGAACAAAAATGCAACGCCACTTATGAAATCCAATGCAAATCATGTAATAAATCTAATGTAGGGGAAACAGGTTGGGCATTTCACACCCGAAAGAAGGAACACCAAAAGGAAAAGGAAACATCAGAGAGACTCACCAGAACACAAAGAGACAAAGCAGAGCAAGAAAACCTAAAATCTGCCATATCAGAGCACTGTAAAAGAAATAACCTCATTCTGGATTGGGACGGGGCTCGGGCCATTGAATCTGTGAAAAGCAAGTTGAAACGCTGGATCAGAAAGGACAGTGAGATCAGGAAACAAGGCACAGACAGCATCAACCGTGATGACGCCTACAGGAAGTAACAGCAGCTGATATATGACACATCACCACCAACACCAGGGACAGTTCTGAAGATGCAGCAGCAGCCGAAACATGTGGACAAGGTAAATACACTTGACTACATCGTCTTAAAAAAGAACCTAAGAAGTTAAAGGTGATAGTAGGTGATAATGTTCTTATAGGCCTCTTCAACTGAACCCCACTTTTGACCTACTTTGTCTGTGTCTCCATGTACTGATTGATCAGCTTGCCCTAACTTCACCCCCTGTTCTTTAAATGTGCACAGCTTCATTCAGAAAATCCAGGGCTCACAGAGCTGTCCAGAGATCCTCATGCCTGTGTAAGTATCTCTAGGTTAGAGAAACCAAACAACTTCATAGTACAGACTTGACATAATGGCATAAAAAGAAATTATGTCATAGTGTTACAAGTGAAATCTAAAGGATTGTCTAACAGATCAGCAGAAATGTGGGCTAAAAGAAACTTGGCGTAATTTCTCCTCAAAACCAAACTATGTCCTCCTCCAGGAATGTAGGAGGACATTCTGTAATGATTATGTTTAAACAAAACAATTTATCATTTTAGCTGGATACAAAAATGTCTGTTAAAAAATGTAAAAATGTCTTTGTTAGTTCTATGTTTCCGTACCCCTTAAGCTACATGGTTCAAATTCATTTTAAGTGATCGGGTCAGATTTTCCATGAAATCTGCGGCTATGACGTGATACGCAATGAGTTCTCCATGGCCCCACTGAAGCAAGATGTTATTTATAATTGGCTGAACCATTGAAATATGATATACTTAAGCTAAAGAATGTATTGTTTGGGTTCATGGGCGTCACAAGCTTTCATAATGTGGGGGGACACAGTGGTGGGGGCTCTGGGGGTCCCCCCCAGAAAGAGCAGACTTTACCTCATGTTTGTCATCACAAATAATCAATGATAGTTTTTATGCCATCATTGAATTTGGATGAAATACTAATATTAAGCTAGCTGATAATATTGACCAGCTAGCTAACTGCATTAACATTTCCACCAGAAAAAATAACTCCAGTTGGAATGCTAGCTGATAACACTAACAAGCCAACTAACTGCAATAACATTTCCATCATAGTAATTTTGACTTACTTTCCGTTTCTTTGCAGGAATTTCCTTATGTCCATTAGTGTCTGTCTGGGAAGGGAGCAAATATCAAAACACTGCTCCATCCATCCATCCATCTTCTTCCGCTTATCCGGGGCTGGGTCACGGGGGCAGCAGTCTAAGCAGGGGCTCCCAAGCTTCCTTCTCCTCAGCCACTTCCTCCAGCTCCTCCGGACGGACCCCGAGGTGTTCCCAGGCCGAGAGACATAGTCCCTCCAGCGTGTCCTGGGTCTTCCCCGGGGCCTCCTACCGGTGGGACATGCCCGGAACACCTCCTGAGGGAGGCGTCCAGGAGGCATCCGGACCAGATGCCCGAGCCACCTCAGCTGGCTCCTCTCGACGTGGAGGAGCAGCGACTCTACTCCGAGCTCCTCCCGTGTGACCGAGCTCCTCACCCTATCTCTAAGGGAGCGCCCGGCCACTCTGCGGAGGAAACTCATTTCGGCCGCTTGTATCCGCGATCTTGTCCTTTCAGTCATTACCCAGAGCTCATGACCATAGGTGAGGGGAGGAACGTAGACTGAGGTAAATCGAGAGCTTCGCCTTTCGGCTCAGCTCCTCTTCACCACAACGGTCCGATACAGCGACTGCATCACTGCCGACGCTGCACCGATCCGCCTGTCAATCTCACGCTCCATCCTCCCCTCACTGTGAACAAGACCCCGAGATACTTGAACTCCTCCACTTGAGGCAGAGACTCCCCACCCACCCGGAGAGGGCAATCCACCTTTTTCCGGTCGAGAACCATGGCCTCGGATTTGGAGCAGCTGATTCTCATCCCATCCGCTTCACACTCGGCTGCAAACCGCGCCAGTGCTGCAGGTCCTGGTTCGATGGAGCCAACAGGACAACATCATCCGCAAAAAGCAGAGATGAAATCCTGTGGTCCCCGAACTGGACCCCCTCCGGCCCCTGGCTGCGCCTAGAAATTCTGTCCATAAATACAATGAACAGAACCGGTGACAAAGGGCAGCCCTGGAGTCCAACATGCACTGGGAACAGGTCTGACTTACTGCCGGCAATGCGAACACAGCTCCTGCTCCGGTCATACAGGGACCGGACAGCCCTTAGCAAAGGGCCCCGGACCCCATACTCCCGGAGCACCCCCCACAGGGCACCACGAGGGACATGGTCGAATGCCTTCTCCAGGTCCACAAAGCACATGTGGACTGGTTGGGCAAACTCCCATGAACCCTCGAGCACCCGATGGAGGGTGTAGAGCTGGTCCAGTGTTCCACGACCAGGCCGAAAACCACACTGCTCCTCTTGAATCCGAGGTTCGACTATCAGCCGGACTCTCCTCTCCAGTACCCTGGCATAGACTTTACCGGGGAGGCTGAGGAGTGTGATTCCCCTGTAGTTGGAACACACCCTCCGGTCCCCCTTTTTATACAGAGGGACCACCACCCCGGTCTGCCAGTCCAGAGGTACTGTTCCCGACCGCCACGCGATGTTGTAGAGACGTGTCAGCCAAGACAGCCCCACAACACCCAGAGACTTAAGGTACTCAGGACGGATCTCATCCACCCCCGGAGCCTTCCCCAAAAGTATTTCTTCCACCACCCGACAACATCCCCAGTCGAGGTCAGCAGCTCTCCCCCGCACTGTAAACAGTGTTGGTGGAGCACCGCTTCCCCTCCTGAGGCGCTGGATGGTTTGCCAGAATTTCCTTGGGGCCGTCCGATAGTCCTCCTCCATGGCCTCCCGAACTCCTCCCAGACCCGAGTTTTTGCTTCTGCTCCGCCCGGGCTGCATCGCGCTTGGCCCGATGGTACCCGTCAGCTGCTTCAGGAGTCCACCGGGCCAGCAAGGCCCGGTAGGACTCCTTCTTCAGCCTGACAGCATCCCTTACTTCCGGTGTGCACCACCGGGTTCGAGGATTGCCGCCGCGACAGGCACCGCAGACCTTACGGCCACAGCTACGAGCAGCCGCATCTACAATGGAGGCCGAGAGCGAAGCCCACTCGGGCTCCATGTCCCCAGCCTCCCCGGGATCTGGGAGAAGCTCCCGGAGGTGTGAGTTGAAGGCCGCACTGACAGAAGGTTCCGCCAGACATTCCCAACAGACCCTCACGATACACTCGGGCCTGCCAGATCTTTCCGGCTTCCTCCTCTGCCAGTGGACCCAACTCACCACCAGGTGGTGATCAGTTGACAGTTCTGCCCCTCTCTTCACCCGAGTGTCCAAGACACACGGCCGGAGATCAGATGACACGACAACAAAGTCGATCATCGACCTCCAGCCTAGGGAGTCCTGGTGCCACGTGCACCGATGGACCCCCTTGTGCTCGAACATGGTGTTCGTTATGGACAAACTGTGACTAGCACAGAAGTCCAATAACAGAACACCACTCGGGTTCAGATCAGGGAGGCCGTTCCTCCCAATCACCCCTCTCCAAGTGTCACTGTTCGAGCACAAGGGGGTCCATCGGTGCACGTGGCACCAGGACTCCCTAGGCCGGAGGTCGATGATCGACTTTGTTGTCGTGTCATCTGTCGTTGCCCACGTGGGCGTTGAAGTCCCCAGTAGAACAACGGAGTCCCCGGTTGGTGCACTGTCCAGTACCCCTCCCAGAGATGCCAAGAAGGCCGGGTACTCTGCACTGCTGTTTGGCCCATAGGCCGACACCACAGTGAGAGACCTGTCCCCGACCCGAAGGCGCAGGGACCTGATCCTCTCGTTCACCGGGGTGAACTCCAACACATAGAGGCTGAGCTGTGGGGCGATGAGCCCACAACAGCTCGCCGCCGCTCCCCAACGCCAGAGAAATGGAGAGTCCAACCCCTCTCAAGGAGTTGGGTTCCAGAGCCCAAGCTGTGTGTGGAGGTGAGGCCGACTATATCTAGCCGGTAACGCTCAACCTCCCGCACAAGCTCAGGCTCCTTCCCCCCCAGCGAGGTGACATTCCATGTCCCCAGAGCTAGTCTCCGGACGCTGAAGCCCCCGCCTTCGGCCGCCGCCCAGATCTCTCTGCACCCGGCCCCTATGGCTCCTCCCGCGGATGGTGGGTCCAGGGGAGGGCGATCCCACGTCGCTCCTTCGGGCTGCGCCCGGCCGGGCCCTGTGGGGAAAGGCCCGGACACCAGGCGCTCGCCCAGGTGCACCCACCTCAGGCCTGGCTCCAGGGTGGGGCCCCGGTACCGCCTTTCCGGGCGACGTCACTGGCCTTTTAGTGGTGATCATCATAGGGGTCTTCTGAACCGCTCTTCCTCTGACCCGTCCCCCTGGACCTGTTTGCCTTGGGTGACCCTACCAGGGGCATAAAGCCCCCGACAACATAGCTCCTGGGATCATTCGGGCACTCAAACCCCTCCACCACGTTAAGGTGGAGGTTCGAAACACTGCTCATCAACCAAGAATACCTCCAACCACCAAGAACGATCTCTTACTGTTAGCCTAAGCTAAAATAAGCAAAACTCCTATATTTCATTGTTCAATTGATTTAACATGGCCTAGGATTAATTTTGAGGGACAGAACAAAAATAGGGTTTTGACAAAAAGCTGGATGGGGCTGACGTTACCTCCTTCGAGCAGCCTAGAAGCTAACTGAAGCTAACTGAAGCTAACTGAAGCTAACTGAAGCTCACTGAAGCTAACTGAAGCTAACTGAAGCTAACTGTTGTACTGACGATTCACTTGCATGTGATGAGTTCCAGGCAACACGCAGACAGACAACATAGAAAACCCGGAGCGGATCGTCAGTGGTATGTGTATCTCTCAGCGATTAAGTGGAATGGATTGTTTTGGGAAACAACACTGGATGGACTTTTTGATGAGTCCTCGGCAACATGTGCACACACAGGCAACACAGAAAACCCGGAGCGGATCGCCATTAAGTGGAATGGATTGTTTCGAAACAATGCTGGATGAACAAATTATTTTTTTTATGATTAATGTGGGGGGGACAAAACGAACAATTCTGAAATGTGAGGGGGACGTGTCCCCCTCACATTGAATTGATGCGACGTCCATGTTTGAGTTATCTCTCTACTCATGGTCACAGGCAGTGGTGTGATCTGCTGTATCTGGGCCCCTGTCTATCAGTGGTTCTGTTCATTTCCATTTAGAATTATTGGTACACGTGAGTTCAGCTAATCAAATGCCCCAGTCTAATCCAGATACCACTGTCTCCTCCCGACGGGTGTTTAGACTAATACTATAATATGTTTTATCTCATGTTGATTGATGACGTCTGTAAACTGTATAAGAAGCTTGTTTTTGTTTTCACATGCACAGATCAGGGACAGACGGCCCTCGCGTGAGGGACAGACAGGTTTTGGTTTTCCATTTCTTTGTAATTGTGCACAATTGCTTTAATAAATCCAGACTCTTTGATAGAAGACAACTTTTCTCCAGTTTTATTTTTCTCAGATTTAAAAATCCACAACAGATTTTCTCTTTCTTTGTGCATAACGCTGATGGACATGCATTAATTATCCACTATGAATTTTGATCAGACTTTGTTATTGTTATGTGTAGTAATATTTCATAATTGCATTTTCACCCTGATGGCAGCCTCACCTGTGCAGCTGGAAAGGAACACAGACGAGACCCAGACAATGTGAATGGAGAATGATACACAATGTTGGGCTTTCTTTTTTGGCAAAATTGCATTATAAAAGAAGTTTGAGTATCGTGCTTTCAGAGTTGAAATGCACCGTACCACTTCTTCCTGGTCTCTGGAGCTAATTCTGCACAGTCTTTTTTAAATGTTGTTATGGGCCTGTTGGAAATAGTGATTCTATTCTATTTTCTAATGTGATGAGTTTATAACCTTCAAATAAATTACTAACACAAAAAGTTATTCAACTTTTTTAACAAAATGTTGATAACAGAACAGACAGAACAGACAGAAAATAGTTGACTTCCTGTATCCTGGAGGTATAATATGGAGGTGCACATGGGCCATCGTTATGTCGAATTCCTCAAAAACATGCCAATAGAGGAGAGACACATAGGAGTTTAACAGTGGCCATCTTCCTCTAGCTCTGCAAGTTGTTTCTCCTTTAAATCCCCAAACAATAATCTATCATAAAATACATCACAAATTTGAAAATGCATTTTAAAGAGTCACATGTATTGAGTTCTATGCATTTCTCCTTTATAATAAGTAGACTCTTCACTGGCATTGCAACAAGAGAAAGCTTATTCTCATCTGAGCGATGAACAAAAGGCAGTTTACACATTCAGTCCAACCACAGTGAAGTTTCCGCCTTTCTCAACAGCAGTGCATCATGGTCAGTCAACCCTGTGCACACATTGTGTTGCACGACTAAAGCCACAAAGCAACAGCATGAGAGGGTCTTGTTTCAGAGACTTGACAGAGACTGTGGTTTTGAAAGTGCATCAACAATGTACTTGATGCCATGTTTAAGTCGGCTAATCTAGATCATCATAACTAAACTTAAGACACCTTAAGCAGCACTGATGTACAGAGACAAAATCCCTGACAAACACATTTTTGGCAAATTAAGTATGTCCAGAGTAACTGACAACATAAACATAATATGAGCAGCTTTTACAAAATGACAATAGTAGAAAGTTGCTCCTGACTGGCCAAGTGCTGTACAGTATGAGGCTTTAATCATCATTCATTTGAGATGCAGAATTCATAAAATCTTTGCAGAGCCACTTAGGCTGGCGCTATAGATGGATTCGGAGCAACAAATAGGAGATTCATTGTCATAATGTATTTCCCTCCCATGGCTTCTAATCTAAGGTGTTGTAAGATGCCAGGGCTATTTCTTTTCTCATATCCTTAATATCCTACTTGGAGCGAAACCTGTTCTCTGGATATACATACTGCAGGTAAAGTGCAGAGTGACATTAAAGAAGGAAATAACCTCTGATTAACTCAACACTTTAAAATGGGAACCTCCATAAGCCACATATATGTTACGGCTGGAGGCTCCAAGAGACCTCTCATCATTGTACGCTAATCTGTTTTGAGAATGACATGTTAATGGTATAATGTTACTTAAGGACTTGGATGAATTTACTACTGGCTGAAGCAAAGGCAACTTAAACCAACACGTTTTTTTTTTTTCCATTACAGGAAAGCAAGCCCCCCACACTGCTCAAAATGTATTTTTGCATCTGCCAATCAGACATGAACTTCTACCATCCAATCACAGCGCTCCATTCTCAAATTCATATTCCTTCCACTGTCCACATCGCTTCAGAACGTGGAGAACACTCCTCTTCTGAGAAACAATGACGCTGATCTTCACCTGTGGCAGCGTTCTCCTGCTCTGGACTCTGTGTAAGTACAAGGCACAAGAATGTTCCAGATAGTTTGATCCACTTTCATGTCTTTTATATTGTATCTCAGGTGCGTCTCAGTCACGTGAAGTCCAGCAGCTTCAATGTTTTAAAACTGCAAAGCTCGGAGAAACTGTGGTAATACAATGCCTGACCCAAAGTATTTGGAGAAATAGAGTGTGGTACAAACAGAGCACCGACAAAAGTCTACAACTGGTCGCATCAACTAATAACCTGTTTGAGCAGAGTCAAGCTATGGAAAATTATTCAGTAAAAACTTCAATCAATGAAACCACTTTGACCATAGTGCACATGAGGAAGGAGGATGTCGGCACATACTACTGCGGAATCATCAACGCACAGGATATTCTCTTTGGATCAGGCACTGTTCTGGAGCTCGAGGAAGAGTCAAAGCCCATGCAGCCTGTGCTCCAGAGTTCAGACGATATCAGAGTGAAGCCAGGAGACTCTGTGACTCTCAACTGTTCATTTAACATCCATCTCTGCACAGAACAAACCAGTGTCACTTGGCTTAAAAGTGCTCCTGCTACAACTGAAATTATCGCTCAGACCAGTGGAAATGAGAGCATCTTCTGTGGGAACACTGGAGGAACAGACTGTGTTCATAACCTGACCCTGAAAAATGTCACTTCTTCAGAAGATGGGACCTACCTCTGTGTGGTGTCTGCCGGTGGACACTCACTGACTGCGACAAGGATTCATGTGTCTGGTAAGGCATCTGCTAGTGCTTTTATTTGGTTAATTCTTACATACTCTTGCTTTTATTTGGTCATTTTGGCATTCAGGCCATCAGTGGACCCGCCCCCTCTGCCTCCCACCAGAAAAGTTACATAATGTTGCTTTAAATAACAATAAAAAAATGACAAAGAACCAATTTATTGAGCAACTTTAATGTCGCCCAACTAATCTTTCTCATCTTTTAATATAATTATACTAAAGCTGGAAGTAGCATTGCTGTGTAATTTGCCAAGACACCACTATCAGTGCATCTAAATGTGTAAATAGAAATGAACCCACAGCTATGGACCAATTACAATTAGAACCCCTGTAGCAGCCGATAATGTAATAATGGCCAATAATGTAATAACTGCCTATAACATAATATTTTTAATGTAAAACCAATAATGTAATAACTTGCCAGTAATGTAAGAAAATGTAAAACAAAATGTCTGAAACTATAATGTAATAACCTGATGCCAATAATGTAGTAACATATGACATTATTGGTTAGTTATGACATTATTGGCCAGTTTAATGAAAAAAATCTTTAAAATGAAACAACTGCAGCCACTAATGTAATAATTTCTTCTATATCACTTAATCAAAGATTTATTTATTAAAGTGTCGCACTACATTAGAATGTATTGTCACTATTGTCTCTTTCAAACAGCTGTTAAAAGAACTGGTCACAGACATTGAGGAATCAGGATAAGTTTAAATACTTTTATCACTGACAACAGTGATCCAGCCTGAATATTCCCTTTCCCATAGAAACTGCAGCCCTCAGTTTATGTTTTGTTGTCCTTATTTGTATATTCTGTGTTTTGTCCTGTTGTTCCTCCCTTCATCTGTCTGATTTCTGCAGCTGCTGACCTCTTGTCTGGTGGAGGAGATCCTCTGCTCTGCAGTATTTCATACATGATCCAGTAGCAGCTTTGCCCACACACTTACCTGCTGTTCCTTTAATCCTTTAAGATTTATTCACTGAATTTAAAGTGTCACTTTGAGATATATTGTTCCTTTTGTCTCTTTCACAGAGCTGCTTAAATACCTGATCACTTACACAGTGGACTTACACTTTCTCTTAGTGTTTCTACAGTTTCTCCTGTTATACATGTGTATGTTTGCATATTCACAGTATTACCCACAGAGTAAATGAAATCTAAATGTGACTATTCTCAAATAATAACACCGGGCATCAAGTTATTACATTATTGTTTCAGACATTTTCTTACATTTTCTTACATTACTGGCAAGTTATTACATTATTGGCCATTATTACATTATCAGCTGCGACAACCCCTAAACACAGTTTCCAGTTGCATGGCAGGAATGGCTCAGCACATTTTCATTGCAAGTGTAGAAAAAGTATTTTATCCACTTTGTGTCAGTAAAGGAAAATGCAACAGATAATGTCAGCAGGTTCAGTTGTAGATCTATTAGCACACAGTTCCCAGTAAAGTAACTTATACACAGTGTCAACATGCATATTGTGAAGGTCATTTAGCTGCTACAGTGGACTGACTAAAACATTTAGTTGGGATTTCATTGCACACTGTTGGGTGGTTCACTGGATATCTTTCACAAAAGTCTGTATTCTGTAGTTTCTCCTTAAAAGAACTGAAATGTGGGATACCTCAGGGAAACTGTTTTCAATGTTCATAAATAACCTCTTATCTTTAATCAGTCATGAGCTCAAAGAGCATTTTCATGAAGAGAGAGCCTGGTAACTGCCTCTATATACACTCAACAAAAATATAAACGCAACACTTTTGTTTTTGCTCCCATTTGTCATGAGATGGACTCAAAGATCTAAAATTCATTCCAGATACACAATATTACCATTTCTCTCAAACATTGTTCACAAATCTGTCTAAATGTGTGATAGTGGCACTTTTGCTTTGCTGAGATAATCCATCCCACCTCACAGGTGCCACATCAAGATGCTCATCAGACACCATGATTAGTGCACAGGTGAACCTTAGACTGTCCACAAAAAAAGGCCACTCTGAAATGTGCAGTTTTGTCTCACAGCAAAATGCCACAGATGGCGCAAGCATTGAGGGAGCGTGCAATTGGCATGCTGACAGCAGGAATGTCAACCAGATCTGTTGCTCGGGCATTGAATGTTCATTTCTCCACCATAAGCCGTCTCCAAAGGCGTTTCAGAGAATATGGCAGTACATCCAACCGGCCTCACAACCGCAGACCACGTGTAACCACACCAGCCCAGGACCTCCACATCCAGCAGGTTCACCTCCAAGATCGTCTGAGACCAGCTACTCAGACAGCTGCTGAAACAATTGGTTTGCATAACCAAAGAATTTCTGCACAAACTGTCAGAAACCGTCTCAGGGAAGCTCAACTGCTCGTCGTCCTCATCGGGGTCTTAACCTGACTCCAGATCGTCGCCGTAACAGACTTGAGTGGGCAAATGGCCACATTCGATGGCGTCTGGCACGTTGGAGAGGTGTTCTCTTCACGGATGAATCTCGGTTTACATTGTTCAGGGCAGATGGCAGACAGCGTGTGTGGCGTCGTGTGGGTGAGCGCTTTGCTGATGTCAGTGTTGTGGATGGAGTGGCCCATGGTGGTGGTGGGGTTATGGTATGGGCAGGCATCTGTTATGGACGAAGAACACAGGTGCATTTTATTGATGGCATTTTGAATGCACAGAGATACCGTGATGAGATCCTGAGGCCCATTGTTGTGCCACACATCCATGAACATCACCTCATGTTTCAGCAAGATAATGCACGGCCCCATGTTGCAAGGATCTGTACACAATTCTGGGAAGCTGAAAATGTCCCAGTTCTTGCATGGCCAGCATACTCACCGGACATGTCACCCATTGAGCATGTTTGGGATGTGCTTGACCGGCGTATACGACAGCGCGTACTAGTTCCCACTAATATCCAGCAACTTCGCACAGCCATTGAAGAGGAGCGGACCAACATTCCACAGGCCACAATTGACAATCTGATAAACTCTATGCGAAGAAGATGTGTTGCACTGCATGAGGCAAATGGTGGTCACACCAGATACTGACTGGTTCTGAGTTTGCAAAGCAAAGTGCCACTATCACACATTTAGACAGATTTGTGAACAATGTTTGAGAGAAATGGTAATATTGTGTATCTGGAATGAATTTTAGATCTTTGAGTCCATCTCATGACAAATGGGAGCAAAAACAAAAGTGTTGCGTTTATATTTTTGTTGAGTGTATATATATATATGTGTATATATATATATATATATATATATATATATATATATATATATATATATATATATATAGTCTTCATAGTCTCTAAATGTGTCTAACTGGAGTCTACTGGCCTTCAGAGTCTTTCCACACTTGCTTTATAAACCTCCTCCTTTGGAAGCAGAGTCAAGGGGCTTGAACACTCAAAGATCAGACTATTCTCTTTTGGAATCATACAATGTTGACTTTTCTATTCCCCCGGACCTGTATTATTGATGGTAAATAAACTTCTCCTGCTTAAGACGTCCAGTTGGTCTCCAGCATTTTACTTCCACCCTTTCTTGGACAAGCTGAAAACTTCTACAACACTGGTCAGGTTGGAGAATGATGTAAGAGTCGCAAGCATAGACCGTATATATGAATGGACATAGCTAACCCGTTAGCCGCTGTGTGCCAAACAGGAAGTGCTCCAGGAGGTTCTTCTGGCTCCTTCTCTCCCTTTTTCCCATTGACTCACATTGAGATCTTATAGTCCGTCTCTCTGTAACTCCTGCACTGAGCCTCGTCATTTTGGTCTTAAAATGTTTGTATGAACCCATGACACATGATCCTGATTTTTTTTTTTTTTTTGCTATTTTGTCCGTCAAAAAAATCCTATTCATAGCATAGAGCCTGGCTCCAGATTCGCTCCTGTAACCGTGGCATCGGGAGCCTCATTTGAGCGACGCTGTGGTGATGTCACATTCACTTAGTCCAATCATATAAACGGTCTATGGTCGTGAGCGAACCCACAGATGAAACAGGGTTCACTGGGAGAAAAAGGTTAGGAGCCACAGAGTTTCGTGGTGGTCACATATGCAAACAACATCACCATATACATCTGCCTACTTCTTCAACTGATTTGCTTTAATACATATTTTTGTTATTTTAAGGCAAGTAAAAACATAAAATTGGAAATCACTCCCAGGGTAAAACTCTATAGACACTACATGCTATTTATTTTATCCCACACTTTACATAACCACAGTCATACTCACTTATTGTACAAAATGTCTCACATGCTACTGACCACCATATTCTATTTACTTTTATTCTACTCAATAGTAACTATTATCTTTAAAGTACAGTACTGTGCAAAAGTTTAAGGAAGGTGTGAAAAAATGCTGTAAACAAAGAATGCTTTCAAAAATATAAATAATGATTGTTTGTTTCTATCAGTTTACAAAATGCAAGTGAGTGAACAAAAGAAAAACCCAGAGTCCTTCAGAACTCTCTTGAGCGTAAAGAAGTGTCAGAAGTTGTGTTGGTGATGGTCTGGCCCCACAGACCCTGACCTCAGCATCATGGAGTGAGTCTGGGATTAACATGAAGAGACAGAAGGATGTGAGGAAGCTCCATCCACACCTGATCTGTGCTTAGTTCTTCTACATGTTTGGAACAGGGACCAGGCCAGGTCCTTCACAAACTGTCTGCAGGTAAAACCTAGAAGAACTGAGGCTCTTCTGAAGGCAAAGCTCACACCAAATATTGATTTGATTGATGAAAATAAATGATGAACACTTCCCTTTTTGAAGGAATTCCTAGTTTACAGCATTTTTCCACACTTGCCTATAACTTTGGCACAGTACTGTATATGTAAACGTCTAGATTTAAGGTCTATTTTTGTCTCATTATTTGTCATGCATATTTTTTGTTTTCTCTGTTGCATCATTGAAATGCATCCATCATGGAGACGATCACTGCTCCTATCATAGTAAGGAGTCTGGTCTGATGGCAACACAATGGTACAGAGGCTTCTCGAGCTCCCTTGAACCTCCCCTTTATTTAATAACAGTGTACTTCTCTTTATGCTTTATTTAGACCTTATAATTCACTTTTAATAAATTCTGTTTCTGTTTGAAGGAAGTGACCATAATCCCGCTGTCGTCACCCTGACTGTGCTGAACGTTGTTTTCTGTGTGGCTGTGGTCGTCCTGGTGTGGGTGATTTACAGCTACAGGAAGAATCCACATACAGGTACTGAGCACATTCACATCACAAACACACGCGAATGTTACTTCACACTGTCTCACACCCAAGTAACACTGTTTCTATTACAGAAGTAGATTCCTGTCATGGCTCTACTCATCTTGAACAGGTCACAATGATATTTGTATTACATATTCCTGACCTGACTCGGACTATATTTGCTTATGAAGTGCTTGTATTGTTGTTTTGCAGGCTGAAGAGGTTACTTATACAGGAGTGAATGTGGTGCCCTTGAGCGCCTCCTGCAGGTCAGCGTCAGTCACACCCAGACAAGACCCAGTGCTTTATTCTGAAGTGAAGAATCAACTGGACCAACGAGCGAAACGTTACTGAAAGATTCATTCACTTATCTCTCTTGAACAGCATGGTCCTTCGCACTTCAGACATGTCTCACTTTGTATTTTTGGAGCTTGACTGAAAATAAATGATTTAAAATAACAAAATGCATGTGCTTTGCCCCTAATAAATACTACAATTCTCCTCGTGCTGTCAGTGACTGTGTTTAAGAACGACAATTACATTGATTTTGCTTGTTTTCATGGATTTCAGTCAAATCATTCCTTCCTGATTTGAATCATTTTGCAAGGACAATAATAAAAAATCAATTGTGTTTCTTAAGTTTGCAGTGTATAGAAATGATCTGCTAACTAGAAAATGCAAGTCATTTCTTTATAAATATATTGAGAATCAGTCATGGTGGAACGGGACTTGGACTGAATGGCTTCATTTGGGAAAAGGCCGACTCACATAAATAAGTTACCCGAACCCTAAGGATTTGAAAAGCTGTTTTTTTCAAGTTCCTAACTGGAGTCACATTCTCTTCCTGGTTTTGCAGCGGCATTTACCAAACACAAGTCATGACAAATACACATGCATTTGTGCCCTTTTATTAGGCAAACGTCAGCCACATCAGTCACTGTAGGCCTCCTTTGTGCTGTAGGCCTGCTTTGTGCTGTAGGCCTGCTTTGTGCTGTAGGCCTCCTTTGTGCTGTAGGTCCTCCTTTGTGCTGTAGGCCTGCTTTGTGCTGTAGGCCTGCTTTGTGCTGTAGGCCTGCTTTGTGCTGTAGGTCTGCTTTGTGCTGTAAGCCTGCCTTGTGCTGTAGGTCTGCCTTGTGCTGCAGGCCTCCTTTGTCCTGTAGGTCTGCTTTGTGCTGTAGGTCTGCTTTGTGCTGGAGGTCTGCTTTGTGCTGTAGCTCTGCTTTGTGCTGCAGGCCTGCTTTGTGAGGACACTGTAACCTAAATTTAGTTTAGTTTTTGTTTTGCGTTTCGTCTTGTTCTTCTAAACAGCGTGCAGGGAGGGAGCCTGTGCGCACTATAGGGAGGAGAGAGCGTGAAAAGACGAGGTGTGGTGCACTGACGTGAGGTGGACTAACAGGCAGGATGTTTTAAAAAGTTAAACCTGCCCAGTGATACATGCTGGTACGTGAGGGTACACATTGCTGTGAACATCACTGGGTGATGTGCAGGCTGCAGAGACGCCCCACATGCTCATGCACACTGGCATGAGTTTACTGCTGACAGCAGCGGCCGTAATGAAATACGATCACACTCGTCATGGGTCAGACCTCGAGCCACAGACAAGACCAAGACCATAAAAAAAACTGTTGAGACCAAGGCCGAGTACTACAGTATGATTTGGGCACCCCTGTGTTAGAGAGTTTTTCACTGATGAACTAAAGCCAGGTTATTTTCACACCTCCAGTCTAACCACACTGAAGTTTCTGTGTCTCACCAGCAGTGCATCATGATCAGTCAACTCTGTACACATTCTGTAGCAGGATAAAAGCTACAAAGCAGAGAGGTGGACACTCTGGCTTTGGGTTCAGAGGTTTAGTGCATTTGGGTTCAGACTTTAGTGCATTTTATTAATTGAAATCCTCACGACCAGTAGTTTTTGGAACTGATAGAAAACCAAACTAACACAGAGACAAAATCCCTAACAGAAGGTTCCAGGCACGTGAAGTATGTCCTGACCACAAAATGAGAAAACTACTCCTGTCCAGTCAAAAGGACTGTACTGAATAAGCCTTATGTGGCTGTATAAACCATTATTATTTATTACATCCACAAACATACACATTTGAAGCAGACGTTTCATTGGATAAATGGAACGGTCTGAGCATGTGAACAAAATAAAACTGACTGATTGACTTGAGATGCAGAATTCATAAAACCTTTTGACTGAAACAAAGATAATTTACATCACTAAGATTGTTCCACAGCCTGCCAATCAGGCGTGAACTTCTACCATCCAATCACAGTGCTCCATTCTCGACTTCATATTTCTTCCACTGTCCACATCACTTCAGAACGTGGAGAACACTATTCACCTGTGTCAGCAGGTAAGTACAAGGCACAAGAATGTTCCAGATAGTTTGATCCACTTTCATGTCTTTTATATTGTATCTCAGGTGCGTCTCAGCCACGTGAAGTCCAGCAGCTTCAATGTTTTAACACTGCAAAGCTCGGAGAAACTGTGGTAATACAATGTCTGACCCAAAGTATTTGGAGAATAGAAAACATCTGCCGCCCGCTTGTCTCCATGGAGACGTTAATGCTTTTCCAAATATTGCATTACATTTTTTTGTTCAGTTATGGGCATTTTTATTGACTTTAAAAAAGTAACAATGCATTCTGGCTGCCACTCTGCAGATCACACACTACCACTTTCAATGCAATACTTGGGCAAAGCAAGAACCCATAGAACCCCTGGCAGAAAAGTGAGATGTGTCTGATTAAAAATCTAAAAATAACAAAAGCATCAATGTCATTTAGGAATGGGATTTAAAATAATGCTCTAATCTTTCTTATCTTCTTTGAATATGATTCAAATACAATTGCTATTTTTCCCTTAATCGGTACATCCTCTGAATCTGATTCCAGTGATCCAAAAGTCCTCACTGTGATGGGGTCAGACATTGTGGTTGGGCTGGTCAGGTACTGCCCATATCATCCTGTAGAATTTCAACAGAGTTAAACCTGTTTTAATCATACACAATCACATTCAATCTTAAGTATCTATTTTGTCAGAAGGGGACTCTTGTGGTTATAGATCGGTTTACAACAAACAGGTAAGTATAAAATCCTATGTTTCAATTTTCCTAACTCACTATCAGGATTTAACAAACCAAATGGTGAAGAGCCCCCATTGGAAACCTACTGAATATCCAGCAATGTTATCCATCCATAACATGAGATCAGCTTATCACACACGTGCATTTGGACTTGACCTGGGACTCAGTCTTGTCATGGACTCGAGGTCTGACACTCTCATATTTCATTACAGTTGCTGCTGTTGGCAGTAATTTTCTACTGGAGGGGCTCAGTGCAGCCTGTGCACCTGTTTGTGGCCAGCAGACATTGTCCGGCTCATTTTTTTAAAACTCATTTTTAATTTGTTTTTCTGCAAAGGTAAAGGTCAAGTGAAAGTTGTTTTAAAATGGAGGTTCCCAGAATGTGGGTACAAAAAAGGGATCATGTTTCAGCAAAATGCACTTTGTTTGACTTGGGCTACATGAGAATGAATAGACATTGATCAGATGAACCCGAGACAGATTAATAAAAGCATCTGCCAGAAAATACAATTAAATGCACAGTTACACTATACAGTTACTGGGCCATGGTTTCAGTCTTGTCTCGTTCTCTGCCTTTAAAAGTCTTGGTCTTGTCTCAGGACTCTGTGGTCTGTGACAGGTCTTGGTCTCAGGACTGGTCTGAGACAGGTCTTGGTCTCAGGACTCTGTGGTCTGTGACAGGTCTTGGTCTCGGGACTCTGTGGTCTGGGACAGGTCTTGGTCTCAGGACTCTGTGGTCTGAGACAGGTCTTGGTCTCAGGACTGGTCTGAGACAGGTCTTGGTCTCGGGACTCTGTGGTCTGTGACAGGTCTTGGTCTCGGGACTCTGTGGTCTGTGACAGGTCTTGGTCTCAGGACTCTGTGGTCTGGGACAGGTCTTGGTCTCGGGACTCTGTGGTCTGGGACAGGTCTTGGTCTCGGGACTCTGTGGTCTGAGACAGGTCTTGGTCTCAGGACTCTGTGGTCTGGGACAGGTCTTGGTCTCGGGACTCTGTGGTCTGTGACAGGTCTTGGTCTCAGGACTCTGTGGTCTGGGACAGGTCTTGGTCTCAGGACTCTGTGGTCTGGGACAGGTCTTGGTCTCGGGACTCTGTGGTCTGGGACAGGTCTTGGTCTCAAGACTCTGTGGTCTGAGACAGGTCTTGGTCTCTGGACTCTGGTGTGGGACAGGTCTTGGTCTCGGGACTCTGTGGTCTGGGACAGGTCTTGGTCTCGGGACTCTGTGGTCTGTGACAGGTCTTGGTCTCAGGACTCTGTGGTCTGGGACAGGTCTTGGTCTCGGGACTCTGTGGTCTGGGACAGGTCTTGGTCTCGGGACTCTGTGGTCTGTGACAGGTCTTGGTCTCAGGACTCTGTGGTCTGGGACAGGTCTTGGTCTCGGGACTCTGTGGTCTGTGACAGGTCTTGGTCTCAGGACTCTGTGGTCTGGGACAGGTCTTGGTCTCGGGACTCTGTGGTCTGGGAGAGGTCTTGGTCTCGGGACTCTGTGGTCTGGGACAGGTCTTGGTCTCGGGACTCTGTGGTCTGGGAGAGGTCTTGGTCTCGGGACTCTGTGGTCTGAGACAGGTCTTGGTCTCAGGACTCTGTGGTCTGAGACAGGTCTTGGTCTCAGGACTCTGTGGTCTGAGACAGGTCTTGGTCTCGGGACTCTGTGGTCTGTGACAGGTCTTGGTCTCAGGACTCTGTGGTCTGTGACAGGTCTTGAGGTCTGGACAGTGGTCTGAGACAGGTCTTGGTCTCAAAACCATCTGTGGTCTGAGACAGGTCTTGGTCTGACACCATCATAGTTATAGCACATTATGTGGAACAACCTGCGCATTAAGTATATTTCACTTGTCTCGAATGACTTCTCTCTGCATTTTTCATACAGAGGGACATCAGTCTAGTTACTACTCCAGCATCACATCTCCTAAAAAGCAGCTGAGCAGTCAGACATGTTTATTTCAGTGACACATGTGAAACGAAGGAGCTCATTGGTCACCCTTTTTTTTTTTTTTTTTTTTTTTACAAATTTAAATATCTCTCATCTCAAATGAACAGGTCAGTGCCTTTTGCTCGTCAGCATATTTGCTTGATATGGATGGTCCTTGCTTGTCCCAGATTGGCTAATACACCTGTCAATCACGGTCATCTGAACTCAGGGAGATTCAACAGTGATAAAACTCACGTCTTCTTTAGTGTTGGAGAAGTGTGTATTCTGGGGCCCAGGCAGTTATTTAGGTTGACAGACCACTGCGTTTTGGGGCAGCAGAACATTATATCCTGAGTTCAGCCTAACAGCCTCACTTATGCAGCTGGAAGCTTCTGATATGA
This sequence comes from Odontamblyopus rebecca, assembly GCA_030686955.1. NCBI lineage: Eukaryota > Metazoa > Chordata > Actinopteri > Gobiiformes > Gobiidae > Odontamblyopus > Odontamblyopus rebecca. Next base: position 34,179,373 of record CM060672.1, on the reverse strand, counting down.
CAACAAGGAAGCGCAGAAGAGACTCTGATACTTACACCCGAGTGTGTTACTCTCACTGCAAACGAAGAAACCTCTCTTACCCTTCCTGCTTGATCAACACAAATCTCAGTTTTGCTGCTTTACTCAGTATAAATTTTGGTCTTGTGGCAAATGGAATAATATAAAATGTTTAAGAATGTAAACAGCTGATTTTCCCTCTTTTTTCTTGTTCAAATACTTTAGTGTGTGTGTTAATTGCTTTGTTATAAATCCCTGCAAAGACGACCTTTTTCAAAAACTATAAAATATATATCTAAAGACACACTATGTCACTTTTCCATCAGTGAGTTTTAAAAACACTGGAGGTACTGTAGCTCCCGTTGCCATGGCACATGTGGTTTCCATCCTGTGACTGTAGAAGAGCAAAAGTCGAATAGGAAACTGTATAAAAACAAGGCCTTAACTTTACATAATGAAGTCCTAATAAAGCAGGAAACTTCAACTTTCTCAGTCTGGACCTTTCACTGAATTATGAAAATGAATATTAACCATGTTATTACTGCGCTGGTCTATTGTTTATGCAGAATTATAATATAGTTCCATGTAAATACAATATTCTATTTATTTCACAATAATTAATATAATAGAAGTTTTACTCGTACAAATGAACATATATTTCACATTCGTGTGGCTGAGCACTGGCAGCACCAACACAAAATGGTCATATTACCTAAATATTTAAAATGAATATGTGATCTAAAGTATATTCATCAGTTTGCTGTGTGTATACTAAAGGCAGGTTATCTTCACACCTCTAGTCTAACCACAGTGAAGTTTCCGCCTCTTACAGCAGCAGTGCATCATGGTCACTCAGACGTGTTCATACAGTGTGGTGCAGCAAACAGGAGCTGTACTCTGTGCCTCTGGGTTCACAGACCTGACAGAGGCTGTGGTTTTGAACACGTTTCCTCAACACTGCACTGACTTTAGTGCATTTGATTCATTTAAATCCTCATGACCAGAAGATTTAGGAACTGACAGAAAACCTAGAAAACCTAATTAACACAGAGAGACAAAATCCCTGAGGAGGTTTCAGGCAAGTGAAGTATGTCCTGACCAAAGGACCACAAAATGAGAAAAGTACTACTACTACTACTACTACTACTACTACTACTACTACTACTACTACTACTACTACTACTACTACTACTACTACTACTACTACTACTGCTGCTGCTGCTGCTGCTGCTGCTGCTGCTACTGCTACTGCTACTGCTACTACTACTACTACTACTGCTGCTGCTACTACTGCTACTACTACTGCTACTACTACTACTACTGCTACTACTACTACTACTACTACTACTACTGCTACTACTACTGCTACTACTACTACTACTACTGCTACTACTACTACTGCTACTACTACTGCTACTACTACTACTACTACTGCTACTACTACTACTACTACTACTACTACTACTGCTACTACTGCTACTACTACTACTACTACTACTACTACTACTACTACTCCTACTTCAGGAACCATGTCATTTATCATATTTCTTTAGGAATAGGATTAAAATGCTCTCATCTTTCGTCTTCTTTCAATATGATTATACTAGTGCTGGAAGTAGAAGTACAGGACTGTTAGCATAGTTGGACTGGCGCTAACACAAATGCAAAGTCTATTCATTCAGTACAATATATTTTATTAGATTTCAGTTCCATTTAAAATTATTATATTGTGAATTACAGAAAACAAATATTGTGTATTGCACACTGTTGAGTGTTTCACACATTCTGTATTTCCTCTCTGCTAACAGCACCATGTGCATATCAGGCTGCTTCAACTCTACCTGTTTATTGTTGTCCATACTGTACATAACCACAGCCATAGCCCCACTACCCTACTGAGACTATTTATTTACTCTTATTCTGCTCAATGTATTATTATTTTTACCAAAGTATATACAGTATAAATGCTTAAAAAGTGTATTGCAATATATTCTGCTTTTTTATTTAGTGTGTGCGTGTGTGTGTTTGTGTATGTGTGTGTGTGTGTGTGTGTGTGTGTGTGTGTGTGTGTGTGTGTGTGTGTGTGTGTGTGTGTGTGTGTGTGCGTGTGTGTGTGTGTGTGTGTGTTGCAACAATGACATTTCTCCATGTGAGACTGACAAACTAAACTAAAGATGGATGGACTAAAGATGATCTGACCTTATGTGACCTATAGGCTTTATTTAGAACTTCATCACCCTGACTGTGCTGAACGTTGTTTTCTGTGTGGCTGTGGTCGTCCTGGTGTGGGTGATTTACAGCTACAGGAAGAATCCACATACAGGTACTGAGCACATTCACATCACAAACACATGAGAATGTTTTTCACACTGTCTCACACCCAAGTAACACTGTTTCTATTACAGAAGTAGGTTCCTGTCACGCCTCTACTCGTCATGAACAGGTCCTAGAGATATTTATATTATGTATGAAACCTGTATTTGCTTACAAAAGGCGTGCATTGTGGCTTTGCAGGCTGAAGAGGACATTACTTATTCAGAAGTGAATGTGGTGCCCTGGAGCGCCTCATGCAGGTCAGCCTCAGTCACACCCCAGTAGGACCCAGTGGTTTATTCTGTAGTGAAGAACCGACACAAGCAGCTACCAAGACATTAAAAGATTCATTGTCCACAGCTCTTCAGACATGTCTCAGTTTGTACGTTTTGTACGAGCTTGACTGAAAATAAATGATCTGAAAAAACAGAATGAAGTTTCATTTGCTCATGTGCATTGTCCCAAATAAGTAATACTGTGCAATTCTCCTCGTGCTGTCAGTGACTTGGGTTCAGCACTCTGATTATATTGACCCTGCAGTTTTTCGTGGATTTCAAACAAACAGTTCTTTCCTGATTTGAAGCATGTCGTGACCTTTCCCCATTCAAAAGACAAACCGTATTTTTCGGACTATAAGTCGCAGAGTTTGGGTGGTCCTGCGACTTAGGTATATATTATATTTTTCACACTGACAGCTCATAGACCAAATATATGAATCATATATATGAATCAAAAATGACAAAAACAAACCATTATCTGTTTTTTTTTTACTTTGGTTTTAGAGACAAATAATAAAGAAAAGAGTTGTTTTTTCATGTTCTTATTTTTGGTTCCATATTGAAAAACGAATGAACGAATGATGCACAGATTGTTCTCTATTGGGTTGTTTTTATTACTATGACTTCTCTAACTCGTCTTTCGAGTTGAATTGTCAGTTCTTGGTCTCTGATTTGATCAAATAAATTTCCCCCAAAAAGTGCGACTCATACCTGTTTTTTTTCTTCTTCATTATGCATTCTTTGACTTATACTCCGAAAAATACGAACTATACATTTTATATGAATTGTGGAAGGGAGGACCGTCGCTACGCTAAATGTCCCTGAAACTCACTCAGACCATTTGAAATCATCCTAATTTAGCATTAAAACTTTGAAGGTCTAAATCAGGGAGTCCAAACTGTGGCCTAATGGGTAGTGCAGCCTCACAAACATAACTGTGCTATTTGATACAGACCTTATTAACAGTACAGAGGCTTCACATTTATGCAACATGCACCAATCTGAATGACTGATTGTACACCACTGATCTGCTCTCCTTCTTGGAATAGGTTTCAATATGTGGTCCTCTGTGAAAAAAAGTTTAGATATCAGAGCTCTTAATACTATTAAAACTGTAAACATGTGAGTTATTGGGATCGTTGCTCTCTGTCCCCTCTCTAAAGCTGTTAGAGAAAGTCTGTTCTCTTGCTGAACAGAAGGCGGGATATTTTTACACCTGGTTTAACCACACAGAAGTTTCCTCCTCTCTCACCAGCACAGTATCATGTCTTCATTCTGAGACATCAGTGAGTGCTAGAATTGGCCAAGAAAAAACAACTGTCAAACCTCTTAACTTAGCTTAGCTTTGTTTGAACAGGAATGGGACATATAGGTCTGATATAGTGGTAAATGTTCAAAATCACCAAGATGACTGAAATTCTCTAAGGTTCAAACAACAACTTCAAAGCCACCAACCACTCTCTATATACGTGTATATCTGTTTTCTTATCCTGGACTGGGGCCTGGAGGCTGCAGTCTAAACAAGCTTCCCTTCCCAGACATAGTCCCCCCAGTGGATCCTCGGGCTTACTCAGGGTATCGTTACTTCCAAGGTGCAGATCGTCGAGGTGAAGCTAACTAGGGACAAAGAGATGCTGCCATGGCATGAACCCATGAAATATTCTTGTTCTTCAAACAAATCCAAAAATATATAAATGAAATCACTTTTTCCCTGTAGAGGAGGACGGGCCTTCAGGACTGTTTGACTTTTCGGCTGATGCTCTAGGACGGGGCCCTGACCGCACCATACCAGGTGATGTTGATGTGTTTTCCTGTCCAGAGAACATAGACTATAATACTGACCCATCACCTTGGTCTGGTTTACCTTGGTCTGGAGACTCTACTAGGTGTATAAGTTTAGAGCATTAATGCTTGTGTTATAGATTATACCGACACACTGTCATAATGCTTTGGTTGAAGTACCAGCAAAAGCAGTAACTAACTTCTACCATATCTTTGAAGCACATGCAAAACATCTCTACAGATGGGTGAAAGACGTGCTGCACCCAATCAGCGGCACTGCATGATTGTGTATCATCCAATCAGAACGCTCCACTCTCACCTATATATCCTTCCCCTGCCCACATCGACTCAAAAAACCTTCAGACCCGTGACAATGGTGATCTTGAACGCTGTCATCATCACTGTGCTCTGGACTCTGTGTAAGTACGACAAACACTGCAGAACTAACCACATCTTTTCATACACTTGTGTACAACATTTGTTTTGTATTTCAGGTGCATCTGAGCCACTTGAAGTCCACCAGCCTGACGGGTTCAAAACAGCAAAACTTGGCGAGACTGTGGTGATCAAATGTTCAACCAGAAGTATCTGGAGAAGTAGAATGTGGTACAAACTGGGCACCAACAGGAGTCTACAACAGCTCGCATCAACAGTAAATCCTTCTGAGAAAAAAGTTGTAAATCATTATTCAATTCAAACTTCTCCTGATGAAACCACTTTGACCATAATGAACATGGCAGCAGAGGATGTCGGCACGTACTACTGTGGAATACTCGGCTTGTTTAATGTTAGCTTTGGATCAGGCACTGTTCTGGAGCTTGAAGGAGAGTCAAAGCCCAGGCCGTCTGTGCTCCAGAGTCCAGACTATATCAGAGTGCAGCCAGGACACTCTGTGACTCTCAGCTGTTCATTTAACACCAGCCTCTGTTCTAAAGAGCACATCAGTGTCACCTGGTTTAAAGGTTCTGCCTCTGAAATGATTTCCTGGAACAATATCAGTGAGATTGTGTGTGGCAAACACTCAAACAATGAAGAAACTTGTGTTCATAACATGACCTTGGCCAACATCAGTGCTGCAGCAGATGGGCTCTACCTGTGTGTGGTGACTGCCTGTGGACACATGCAGATGGGGACAGGGACCAGGATGCAGGTGCATGGTAAATATATATACATATATATTTCTTAAAGAATACATATTATGCATTATTTACGGTTTATTTCTATTTTAAACATGCTTTTTGTCATTTTGGGATAAACATTTCACAGTTTAATAAATGTAATAAAATAAAATAATGTCTGCATTTGGAAAGTAGACTTTTCTGGAGTTTTATCGGTGATGCAACAGAGCAGAGCATTTCTGAGGACTCAGTGAAGATCACTTTGTATTCATGGATTAATGAAACATAAATGAAGCAAAACACAACTCCAAGTATATTCTGAATGTGAGGACAACAGTATAACATGGTCAAAACATTTTTTTGCATATGTGTCTTTTGAAGTGCTGGTCCTGTTGCAGTAAAGACGTGTGAATATGTTGATTGATCAGTGATGGTTCATAATCAATACTGGGGCCATTGTCTCAACATTAAGTATTCTCCTGATAAAATGTTGTCTTGTCCATGTGTAAATCTTTTACCTGTCAGATGCCTTAACAAAAAGTGATGATAAAAAGAAGACTTTCCAAAGTGCAAACATCAGGCAGATATAAAGTCAAACCAATAAATCAATCTGCACTGGAACATAACATTTTGTATTTCCTGCATCTGTATCATGGACAACATAGATAATGAAGAACTTGACCTAATTATCCCTAAAAAAAAAAAGACTGAAATCATAATGATCCATAACCTCTACTAAGCCTGAATCAATAAATATTAATGTTTCATAATTATGAAGTAAAGGGATCACATTCAAAATATACTTTTAACTAGGGCCCGAACGATATTTCGGTTGACCGATATCATCTGCCAATATTGGCACTTGGAAACATATCGGCTGTCGGCCAAAATCTTGCCGATCGGGGCCGATATTCCATGTGGATGTTTTACCTTGTTATAAAGCTTAGACACTTTATATTATGCCCATTTAATCAAATTTACTGACAGATAAATAAATCCTAATATGTGGCCCCGCATCAGTGTTTATCTGCGGAGTAATTTTTTTGTGTCCATCCCGCCCCTGAACGCATCGCCATGTGCACTTGTTTACAACTGCAGCCGTTGATCCATGTGCACACATATGCAGCACAACACATATGCAGTCTATGTGTGCGCAACTCTGAGATTACATTCTTTTTACAGTTCAGTTTGAGTCTGGATTAAAAGGACAGTTCTTAGTGCTGATCTGAGAGGAGCCTGTGTGAGGCTGAGTGTTGAAATGTGTCGGTTTGAAGCTCGTTCTGGTTCTTTCTCATTGGTTAGCGATTAGCTGCTGTAGCTCGCACACATAAACAGGCTGTTTTCTCTTCTATTAGCGACTGTAAAGTGACTATAGTGGCCGTATATATGTTACTGGACACTGATATGTAAATGAGCTGTGAATAGAGGTGTGAATTATCAACATTTAGCAGATCATTAATTACCACAGCGCACACGTATTTACTGCTAAAGGCTAATAGCGGTAATTTACTTACAGTAATTTCTTTACTGGCTAGAATATCATACAAAAATTCCATTGGGCCGACCAACTGTCTTTATATATGATGTAAAGAGGCAGAATAACAATAAATGTCGCCTAAATAAACCCAATTGAAAATCCAACAGAGCCAAACGTAAGTTTCATAAACAACTGAAGATTTACAGTGATTTTTTACATCATAAATATCGGTGATTATATCGGCAGCTCCAACTCAACCATTTCATAGTTGTTCCCCTTTTCATTTAGCCTCTTGAAGTTGTATTTAGATCTTTTATCGGCATAGCAGTAATGCATGTAGTATTTGGCAACATAATCTGAACTGCAGCTCTGCATAGGCAGGGCCATCAGCATCATAGAATGGATATGGAGATGGCCGGTGTCTTCCAAACTGGACGTTAGCATGAGTTCAAAATGGTTCCATTCAAAGCTGGTTCCGCTTTCTGCCCCTCTCTTTGTAACTGCAGCTGTCAGGCATCTCTTCATTAAAATGTTCATTTTAACCCACTCTACTTGATACTGGTGTGTTCATCTTTCTGTAAATCATGGTATGAACATGTACAGAGTGTTCCAAAAAAATTCACATTTCACAGGCCAATCATTTTGACAATTCTTGAAACAACCTCAAATTTTCACAGAATGTACAGATCAAGCTTTTATATTGAATGTTTTATTTGTGTTCTGTTTTCAGGTTGAGTCGTTCACTCCCAAAGAGAAGTCATTTTGAATCTTGAATCTGCTCCCACACACTCACCAAAGACTGTGCAGCGATTGACGGTTTAGCGTATCCTGAGTAAATGAATCCATCTGCAGCTCCTTCAGGCTTTAAAAACAGATGACAAGTGAAAACTGCAAGAATTCTGTGTTGATGCTACAGAAACTTGAAGAAACGCCAAACCGTCATTCGAGGAATCTGGGTTTCCAAACTTGTTCTCCTTACGGACTCTTGGTGCTTCAGAAGAGTTTTTCACGAACTTACTCGACCTTCTCTTCTGATGCTGATGATGGTCTACCAGAGCCTTTAGCCTTTCTCTTTAATTCTCTTTATTTTTTTAGTATCAAGTCCAAATTTGTTTGCCAGTTGGTGAAGTTTTACCAAATTTTGCATTGAAGGCTGCACAGTCTTAGGTGAGTGTGTGAACAGATTCCAAGACGCAAAATGACTTCTCTTTGGGAGTTAATGTTTCAACCTGAAAACAGAACAAAAATAAAGCATTAAATATAAACTCTTGATACATGATACATTCTGTGAAAATTTGAGGTTATTTCAACAAGAATTGCCAAAAAAAAAAAAAAAAATGGCCTGCAAAATGATGTCATATTTTTTGGGACTCCCTGTATAAGACATAACACACCAACCAGGTACATCCTTTACCCATGGTTGGCGCCACTGGCTTTAGCAACACGTTTCATTGACAGCAGTGTGTTTGATTGACAGCAGTGTGTTTGATTGACAGCAGTGTGTTTGATTGACAGCAGTGTGTTTGATTGACAGCAGTGTGCCAGCAAGTGCCGGTCCCCTGCCAAACCAGTGGTGCGGGTGGAAAGAGGCAGGAACCTTCAACAAACTTACCCCTGATTGGCTCTTTAGTCGCACCGTACATTTGTAAATACTCTGTATGGTTGGCACGGCCCAGCAGAGCAGCTCTTTGTTGTGATGCTGTTGACAGTGACACATCAGAAATGGAAAGTGGAAGTCAGCGCCACAATTTTCAACTTAGAAGTCAGCACTCTCGGTTCTTTTATCAAGTTGTTTTAGACCATTATAAATATGTGTCCAACATACAACCTAATGATCCATAGGTGTCAGAGATTATAATTACAAAAGTACTCGCATAATATGTCTAATTATATATGGTGCTGTTTTCATAAAGTTTACATTTTCCATTTGAAGGTGAGCTGTTTGAGTTTAGCCCGACTGTCATCACCCTGACTGTGCTGAACGTTGTTTTCTGTGTGGCTGTGGTCATCTTGGTGTGGGTGGTTTACAGCTACAGGAAGAATCCACATACAGGTACTGAGCACATTCACATCACAAACACATGAGAATGTTTTTTCACACTGTCTCACACCCAAGTAACACTGTTTCTATTACAGAAGTAGATTCCTGTCATGGCTCTACTCATCATGAACAGGTCCTAGAGATATTTTTATTCCATATATTCATGACATAACTAAGACTATATTTGCTTTTAAAGTGCGTGTACTTTTGTTTTGCAGGCTGGAGAGGAGGTTACTTATACAAGAGTGAATGTGGTGCCCTTAAACGTCTCCTGCAGGTCAGCCTCAGTCACACCCCGACAAGACCCGGTGGTTTATTCTGAAGTGAAGTATCAACAGGACCGGCTGCTAAAATGTTATTAAAAGCCCATCACGTTTTCACTGTTTGTTGTTTCTTCATAAAGCATAATGATATTCTGCTTCCTTAAAGGTGAAGTATTGAACTTTTCTGATGGAGAGTCCATTATGGAGGGAGATAGCTGACAGAAGTGTCTGTGTGTGTAGGATAGAAATCTGTGCATATTTGGCTGTAGTCGAGCATACAATAAATATTTGTAAACTCTCACATGAGTCCAGTTGTACATAAAATGTGTGTATTTTATTTGTCAGAATACAAACTGAAAAGTAAATAAGAATTACAATTACGAAATGAAAAGTGACGATTATACTTTCTTCAGTACAAATATTCAGACGCGACTCGACTGTCAAAAATACATAATCACTTTACTTGGTTATAAAATGGTAGATCTTGTGTTCAGCCTCTTGGCGTTAATACTGCTGCCATCTTGGTACAGGCTTCCCTGGTATAAAGAGTCTCTGACCATCATTTGACTGAAGCTTTTCACAGTATCAGCGTGCGGAGATACCAGACTTTACCCTGCACTGCCTAAACATAACTTTTCATTTCGTGATTCGACTCTGGTGTCAGTCACTTATTACTACTACTGAATAATCATTGCTCCTCTTCTCTGTAATTGCTGCTGTCAAGCTCATCATTTTGGTTAATTTTAACCTGCTCTACGCTATGGATGACATCACTGTCTCCTCACTCCGCTTCTCTACAGCCAACAGTCTGTGATCAAAACAGTGCAGCACATAAAGCTCGTCCATGGTGGAAGGACAATAACTTAGTCTTTGCTGGTCCTGAATGAATGAGTTCACCTATAGAGACATGTTAGATATGTTCCTGGATAGTGAGGTGAAGGACTCTGCTATTTCAATACAAATCACAGGTTTATTCCACATGCATTTTAGAAACCAAAGGAGGTCAGAAGTTTGGTATACTTTTCTACATATAAACATAGTGTGTGACTTTGTGCTCTTCTCTGTTTCTCTACTCTTTCACCTGCTCTTTTGACTGATGAACAGAAGCTGTTTTTACACCTCTGGTGTAACCGCACAGAAGTTTCCACCTCTCTCATGAGAAGTAAGAATGCTCGGGTCGGCCACGAGAAAGCCTTCCTTTGTTTTCAACTGTCAGATCTCTTAAGTAACTCTTAAGCAGATTGAGTATCGACTGAGCTTAAGAAACATGAACGAGTCCTCTACATTCCCCTATAAGACTGAAGAGTCTGAAGAGTTACTTCCAAATAGCAGGTCGTCAAGACCTCTGCCTTTGGCTGCCACCCAGACACTGAGAGGCTGCCTCAGCACGAGCTTATGACTCAGATTCAGATGAACCTAAAATAACAGAATATGTCTTTATTGTCATTGCAACATGCCACATGTACAACGAAACTTTAAAAAAGTGTCGAGCAGTTTAAAGTGCTAGGGATAAACAGGTAGACCACCCTCATGCATACATACATCATACATACATCATACATACATCCCACCTATTTCACCATCGCATATAATTAATAAATATATAAATATATACATATATTTAGTAAGTGTGGGTATGTTTATTAAGGGTGGTTATGATTGTAGGATAAAAACTGTCCTTCAACCTATTTGTCCTTGCTCTGATTGATCTGTATCTCCGACCCGACAGTAACAGTTCAAACAGAGCGTGCCCGGGGTGGAGGTGTCCCTGAGTGTGTGTTGGCTCTTTATGAGACAGTGGGAAGTGTGTAAGTCGGCCAGTGTCCTGAGAGGGCAGCCAGTGAATCAAAGCATCTGTTCCTCATGGTTATGTCTGCAGATGGACTGAGGTCC
>CM060672.1:34158211-34160711 GCA_030686955.1 Odontamblyopus rebecca | reverse complement strand
CCTTCGCTTCACTGTCTTCACCCTGACGGTGCTGAACGGTGTTTTCTGTGTGGCTGTGGTCGTCCTGCTGTGGGTGCTTTACACCTACAGGAAGAGTCACCGTACAGGTGCTAAGCACATTCACATCACAAACACATGAGGATGTTTTTTATCTCACATCAGCTGGATTCAGATTCTGCCATTTCTGCTGAGTTTTCAGTCAGATCACAGTTACATCAAGTATGAAGTGAGGAATCTGAAGTCTGACTGTTGCAAAACCTTTTATTATTAACTGCAAAGTCTAATTTCTGATTCTGGTCCTTCTGATCACTGCTCAGATCTGATGATTTACATGTCGTTTAAATCATCTTAGGTCCAGAAATCTGAAATATCCTGTTTAGACCTGTGCACATAGACAAAAAATCACAAAGAAAATGGTAAAGAGTGAAAGAGTTATTTTAAATTTCATTGGATTTTGTCTTCAAATAGGTGAAGGTCAACTTCATTTTATTTATTTTTAGCACATTTGTAACAACCTGCGGTGTGAAACGTGGTGCACAAAAGGATCATTACAGAATGAGAAAAACTACCATCCATAAAAAGGCACAAAATTGCAAATGAACATGTTTTTTATACACTCAAAGTGCTTTACAGCAGGGAACCACTCACCCATTCATACAGCAGTGTGCACAGGCACCGGGGGCCAGGTGGGTTAAGTGTCTTGCCCAAGGACACAACAACAGCGTTTATCTGCGGGATCTGGAATCACACCAGCGACCTGTGGATCTGACCGATGATGTTTAGTGCGGGATTCGAACCACCAACCTTTCTATCAAAGGGCAAATGCTCTGCCGACTGAGCCACTGTCGCCTCAACCGAACAAATAAAACATAAAAATCTGCCGTTTCCAGAGTTACCTCCATGTGTTTGGTGCATTTGCCCCACTGCACTGTAAACATATAGAGCTCTGGAATGAATGAATTACCACTACTACTACTACAACTACTACTACTACAACTACTACTACTACAACTACTACAACTACTACTACTACAACTACTACAACTACTACTACTACAACTACTACAACTACTACTACTACAACTACTACTACTACAACTACTACTACTACAACTACTACAGCCTTACTATGCTACTTATTTCCTTTCTTTCTTTCTGTTTCTACTTTCTTTCATTCTTTCAACTACTTTCTGACTACTTTCTGTTCTTTCTTCTTTCATTTCTTTCTTTCCTTTCTGTTACTACTACTGCTTCTGTTACTAATACTGACTACTTTCAACAACTGCCGATTCTACTTTCTTTAACAACAACAACCAGCTACAACAACTACTGTTAGCTCAGCACCTTTCTGTTCCTTCTTTCTTCTAGCTTCATGATTTCAAGCTACAACTACAATAACCACAGCTACTACTACTACTACTACTTCTGATGCTGCAACAACAACTCTTGATCCTCATAATAGCTCAACAACAAATTGATTTTAACAATAACAACAACCAACTATGCAATTTCGCTAAACAACCATGATGCTCAACCAACAACAACCAACAACAACGCGTATGATCTCAATAGCAATAGCGATTTCTTGACAATAGCAACAACAATATGATTTCAACAACAACTAACGTAATACAAAGCAATCGCGATTTCTAATATGAACAAATTTCAACAACAACTCTTGATTTCTTCTTTCTTGATTAATAACAACAAAACGATTTCTTTCAATATGATAACAATAACAACCATGATTTATAATAACCATTTGAACAACAACTAACTCAATAAGCTCAATAACAAAAACTCGAACAAAACAACAACAACAATATGACAATAATGACAAGCAATTGATGATATATAACAACCAATGATTTCTTCTTTCGCTCTAACCAGCAACAACCAACAACCTTGATTTCAACAACAACAACAAGCCCTTGATCTCTTAACAACCAACCAACCAACCTTGATAACAACCAAATAACCATGATATAACAATACCCAAATGAAACAAACAACAACAACTACTTGATTTCTTTATGACATAACCAAATTGATTTCAAACAACAACAAACAACAGATCTTTAACCAGCTCAACAATAATACATGCTCAACAACAACCATGACAGCGCAACAACACTAATATGATTGATAAACAACAACACTAACAAACGGTATTCTGGTGTAAACGCCAACTAACAGCAACCAAACAACCTTGAACAACAAACAAACCAATACTTGACAACAACAACAAACGCGAACAGCAACAACAACAACCGCGACAACAGCAGATGACAACAACCAGCAGCTAACTTTCTCGACAACAAATGATCTGCGATTAACTACTTTCTGACAATGCTTTCTTTAACTTTCTTTCCTTTCTTCCTTTCTTCTTCTTTCTGTTAATAGCTCTTTCTTTCTGTTTCTCTTTCTGATGCTAGCGACTGCTGCTCTTCTTTCTGATTTCAATATGTATTTCTTTCTTTGACTGCTCTTCTTTCTCAAT
>CM060672.1:33848211-34153211 GCA_030686955.1 Odontamblyopus rebecca | reverse complement strand
GTCCTGGTTTAGTCCTGGTTTAGTCCTGGTTCAGTGCTGGTTTAGTGCAGGTTCAGTCCTGGTTCAGTTCTGGGTTAGGCCTGGTTTAGACCTGTTTTAGTCCTGGTACAGTCCTGGTTCAGTCCGTATGTGGTGCAAAAGTCTGGCATCTCAGTTGAAGTTTCTTCTGGGACACACAGACAAACTGAAGCTCTCACAGCTTCAGCAGCACAGAGTTGGTGGAGCTCCTAAGAAGTGGTGGAGCTCCTGGAGCTTCACTGAGCCTGTCCCTGGATCAACGCTCTGATTTATGTTCTGTAGGTGATTATGAACGGCGTTAAGGTTAATAACATTTTTCCACATCATTCTGAGTGGAAAAACATCAAATATTACATATTTTACTGGGCTGGAGTCGTTAATACACACTACACACTTTGAAGCACTTTGTGTTGCATTTTTAGCGCTCTGTAAATAAAGTTTGATGGACTGATTGACGCATGACTCCTGTGTGTATTTTGGGAGTTGTGGAGGACGTCACAAATCACATATCCCCACTTAAAAAATCCCCACTTCACCACTGGACAATCAATGTCTTAGGAATAAAAACAGGCCTCTTTTTATGGAAATGAACAGGTGCACTAGAGCGGCAACAATGAGAGAACCCCTGAAACAGGACTGGTTTTGTATGTGGAGGTCATTTCAAGTCTGGTTTCTCCTTTTTGGTTTTGTGAGTGAGTTATATTACCGCAAACTCCAGAAGTGTCGTAGATGCGAGAAACGGGCAGACAAACCGCCTAAGAACTTCAGCCGAGTCGCTGCGTGAGACGAAATATGCGAAATTGGCCCGGTTCTTAGGTGGCAAAGACAAAGCTTCTGGTCCACAAAACACACACAAAACTCAACTCAGCTCTGTGGAGTTTCCTGCAGGAACCCCTACACTCTACTGCCTCTGTCTGGGCTGGTAGGAGACTCTTGCAGCTGACAATTATCTCTCACACCTTCACGCTTCAGCATAAATGTAACTGAACACTATACCCACAAATCCTTATCACAAAAAAGAATCATTCACTTCCAGACTTACCTTGGACATTGAGAAAAATCCCTTGTCCAAACTCCACGATGTTGTTGTGGGAGCTGCCGCAGAAGTACAGAGCCATGTCCTCAGGCTGAACGTTGGAGATGTGGAGATGGTTCTGTCCCTCCTGCCTCTGTACGGCGAATCGCGGGTGCTTCTCCAGCCACACCAGCATCTTGGACGGGGTATCGAACCTGTAAATGGTGGACAGCACCACGGGGCGCCCTCCCAGCGTCTGCCTGTACCACGAGTAATGGCTGGCCACCCGTGTGCTGTTGTAGTAGCACTCCAGGGTCACGCTGGCCCCCACCCTCGCCGATGCAACCCCAGCGTCTTGGATCACAAACGAGTGGGTGACGGCCGCCATCTGAAAAACTGAAGAAAAACGGTTTCTAGATTTTGAACATATGAAATTAAATGTAGAATTTTAGTATCAAATTTAATTGTCTAGAAAAAAAAACAAAAAGAAAATCTAATCCTTATGTGTAAATGTTTCTTATATTTTGGAAAAAAAAATCCCCAGTTCATGACATAGGTAGAAATATAAAATTTTAGAACTCTGCACTGCTTCCTGTATTTTTGTAAAAAAAAAAATGCATTTTTTTCCCTCAAACTGACAGTAATTTGATTCAAAACTATGATAAAAACACAGGTCTGGTCCTACATTACTCCCACCACACGAAGTAACAGTTACAAAAACATGAAAACCTGTCGAGTGAAATTAAATGTGAAACTGTAGAATCAAAGTTTAATCTACCAAAAAAAATTTAATAGTTGTGGGTAAATTTTTTCCACAAACTGACACTGATGTAAAACTATAATAAAAACACACCACTGGTCCTGCCAAAGTCAAAGACCAAAGTAAGAATATTTTAAAAAATGAAATTAAATGTGAAATTTTGGTGAAACTTACCGATGGCGAACAGGAGCGAGTGCATGTGAGCGGAGGGAGGTCGGGGGAGCATTTGGAGCGTTTGTGCTGACGGCTGTGCAAAAATACGAGACTTCTGAGCTCGAGCGGTTTCTAAAGGGGTCAAATAAAGCCTGACACGTTTTAACAAGAAAGAAGCAAATGTAGAAGTGGGAAATGTCACACCACAAAACTGCTCCACACGACCATTGTTCAGTGGCTTTGTAACCGAACTGTCCAAAACTGCCCATAGTCAGAAAATAGGACATGTGTAAAACTCACAAATCACCTCACAAAGCCCCCCCCCCCCATGAACAATAATAATATGAATAATAACTATGAATTATTATTATTATTATTATTATTATTATTATTATTATTATTGTTGTTGTTGCTGTCATTATTATTATTATTATCATTGTCCGCCCCATCACTTCACTACAGCCAACAGCAGATTTGTATTTATTGTACATTTTATTTTTTAAAGGGCTATGCAACATTTTTAACCCTTTTCATTTGTTTTCAAAATGTTATATTTGCCAAAAAAAACAAAAAAAAACATTATTGTTCCTCATGTTATGTCACATTACAGTCAGAGTGCATCTCGCCAATGAAACTGCTGCACATCACATCACCCTGGAGATGTGTGTGAAAAATAGAGTTTATTATAAAGCTCTGCACACAGAATGTTTATTGACGACTAAATGTAAGAAATGGTGAAAATAGTGAAAATCCAATGGGCTCTGACTAATGTGCAGCTCCACAGCAGCTGAATCACTCATGTCAATGTAAGAAACAAACAAAAAACATTGATTTAACTTTAGTTTGTGATTTTATTTTCTACAGTCCACATTTCTAAGCCGTCATTAACCTTAAACATATGAACAGTGTTAAGCAAATATATTTGAGATAGTTTCTCTTCAGTCTGCTCTGCGTTTGTGTTGAGTTTGGTCTGACAGCTGTTTTTAACTAACGATCACGTCAGGTTTTTAAACTACAGGATCCCTGTTTTCTTAAAACTATGAAAAATACTGTACTTAACAGATATGTGTTTTAAACAAATGTTCAGATATTGACAATGACATAAGAAACAGAGCTGACTGCAGAGTTTATTTAACACTAAAGGCTCTGGCTGCTGTCATTGGACTGTAAAAGTACTGACCTGTGGGAAGCTGCACACCTCTCACCACAACGTCTCATCTGTGACTCACAAAGTCGCCTCGTCGCTGTAGATGAGTCCGATCGTAATCAGCTGTAATCTTGCTTATCTGGAGGAGAAGCTGTGTAGAAAAAACTTGACGTGCTAGAAAAAAACTGCAAAGACTGCAATTTTGCCTATGCGGCTTCAGGAGGCTGTGGCCTATGCGGCTTCAGGAGGCCGCGGCCTATGCGGCTTCAGGAGGCTGCGGCCTATGCGGCTTCAGGAGGCCGCGGCCTATGCGGCTTCAGGAGGCTGCGGCCTATGCGGCTTCAGGAGGCCGCGGCCTATGCGGCTTCAGGAGGTTGCAGCCTATGCGGCTTCAGGAGGCCGCGGCCTATGCGGCTTCAGGAGGCCGCGGCCTATGCGGCTTCAGGAGGCCGCGGCCTATGCGGCTTCAGGAGGCTGCGGCCTGTGCGGCTTCAGGAGGCTGCGGCCTATGCGGCTTCAGGAGGTTGCAGCCTTCTGAATTGGGACACAGCTTATAACTGCTAGTGTGGGATTTGGAGGTGCATGCTGGGACTGTGTGAGGACAACTGCAGGAGCTCTACAGGGCTCAGGAGAGATCACTAGATTACTCAAACATGCATGGATGACATGGAAAACCTCCAGGCACATTTTTAATGTGGGAACAACATTATAACATGGCAGAAAGCTCCAAAAATCCTTTTGCATAATACCCCTCTTTAAAAGTGCACAGAGTAACTTTTTGATTGGGGCTCCGTCACCTGCTTGTTTCTATGGAGACGTCAATGCTCTGCCTGGAATGTTCCACAGTGTGACATTAAACAGCTCTGGTGCTTTTAGAGCTCAAAAATACTTAGAAAAACAGTCGGGATGTAACAATAACCAAAATATGGTGATATCGTGTTGTCAATCAGTGTTGATTTAGAAATAAAAACAAAACTAAAACAAAACCATGATCCTTTGCTCCGTTTCAGTGCAGAAACATGAAGAAATAACTGTTCTGAGCACTTTTACATCTTCATTCTGTGGATTAAGTCTGTGAAGCATTTTTAGAGGAAAAAGGAGCAGATTCACAGTTTTGTTTTTGCCTCCACAAAATACTGCAATAAATCTGGTCCAGAGAGATTTGGATTTCGTTCCATTCCTAATGACAATAAATAATGCACCAAATGACTGGTCAGAGCGTTTTAGAGTCAGTCTGTTATTCTGTAGAATATCGTAATATCGTGATCTTTCCCACGATATCGTAATAAATATCGTACCGTGAGGTTCAGACTGTGACGATATCGTATCAGGAGACTTGGATATCGTTACACCCTTAGAAAACAGGTATTCAGACTGTGAGTGGGGTCGCCTCTCCACAGATCTGACCTGTAACTTGGTCTGATTTGGTCTGCATGAAGATAGAAAGGTTTAATGCCGCACTGTGGAACATTCCAGACAAAGCAATAACATCTTCATGGAGAAAATGATTTGACGAACCCTCAACCAGAAAAGTTACACAATGCACCTTTCAAGTAACCTTCAGTGACAGAGCTCCTGAGAACAGTCAGTGCACTTTAACACTTTATAATAATAATACTTTATAAGTATAATCACACACAATTAAAAAAAAAAATTCTGCACAGAGACTGCAGAGAAGTAAAAATGCTTCTTAGATCTGCTTTACAGTCATTAGCCCTGTAACCTCACATGAGCAGTTTTGCAAGTGTCTTCAGCTTTCCACTCGATGACCTCATTATCACTGAATCTTACAGGATGCACAAGAACAAAAACTAAAATGTCATTTCCTCACTAAACCAAACCTCCACAAAAAAAAAAAAAAATTATATATATATATATATATATATATATATATATATATATATATATATATATATATATATATATATATATATATGTATTCAAATAATGTGAAGAAAACAAGATCATCTTCATTTTAAAACACAATACTAATGTTTGAACTTAGGAAGAGTTCAGAATCATATGTGGTGGAAAACTTTGACTTTGTTTTCTGTTGGGGTCGATTTAAGCTAAATAATGTATTTTATGGGTTTAGATACTGTTCACTAACAACTGCTAAAGCATTTGTGTTCCTGTCACATGTGATGGTGGAATCTACTGTTCCTGGGGGGTCTCAGGACAGGACACTGCTCTGTCTTGATCCAATGTTTTTAAAACAACGAGCTGTTGCTTTGCTTATTCTCATCATTTAGAACAGTGAGATCCATCCATCTTCTCCCGCTTAATCCAGCTGGGTCACGGGGGCAGTTTACTGCCCAATCCTCACAGCACCTGACCCCCTATGAACCCCTCTGCAGGTGGAGCCACAGGAGGTGGACGTCATGGTCCTTGATGTTAGTTCAGGTGCTGCATGTTTTGGGCTGATGGGGGAACTGAATCTTACAGAGGATGTACAAGAACAAAAACTCAAATTTCATTTCCTCACTAAAGCAAACCTCCACACCAGAAGTGAGAACTTTTTCAGTTTCATTTACCAATTTAAAAAAAGCCCTGTCTTCTTTCTCACCACATTTTCTGAAAACCACACCTCTGACTTATTTAGTCTCCAGATGACAAAACCTGACTTCACTGGTGCATCTGCAGTACAATGGACAGCTCTGTTTTAACACTGGTGGTTACCAGTCTATGTGGTAAGTACATGTAGGGATTATGTTGTCCAAGTTATTTGAGATTTTACAAGTTGTTGTACTGTTTTATCAGTTTGGGTGATGGGCGCGCTGGGGTACAAGAAGTTGGAGGTTGGTCTCGGAGAAAACATCACTTTGTCGTGTTCAAATATCTCCAAATCAGTGACTCAAGTGGACTGGTTTAGAGTGGAGAATGGAACTAAAGCTCGCTGTATCTCTTCCATGATTGAACCTCATGATACACCTTCATATTGTTCTGGATTTAAACACTGGAGGTTTCAAATGAGCAGCAACATCACAGACATGTTTTTGACCATCTGTGAAGCACAAACCTCAGACTCTGGACTGTATTTCTGTGGATCCTTCATGAGGTCAAATATGGTCCTTGGGGAGTCGACGTACTTAAGAGTTGCAGGTAAGTTTGTCTACTCTCACTGTAGGTTTTTTAAAGAAAGTCTTTGCTCTCTGTCCATGTTTTCACACGTTTAAAAGATATTTTGGAAAGTAAATAGACTTAGACAAACTTTATTGATCCACAAGGGAAAGTATTTGGACACAGCAGTGCACACGTCAGTAGTTCTTTGCAGGATACATAAGAGTCATAGTCAAGATAAATGTGTTTTGAGAGAAAAAAAAATGCCATTTTCAATCCCACTGGTTATCGGTTAATATCGGCTATCAGCAGATACTTAAAGACATAATATCAATGCCTGAAAAACAGTATCCCCATATACGGCTCTGGAAAAAAATCAGAAACCCCTGCAAAATGATCAGTTTTTCTGGTTTTCCTACTTATAGGTCCGTGTTTGAGTAAAATTAGCAGTGTTGTTTCTTTCTATAAACCACTTTCTCCCAAATTCCAAATAACAATATTGTCATTTAGAACATTTATTTGCAGAAAATGACACAAAAAATATATATTTATTATAAGATTCAACAGACGCTGGAACAGAACGGCCGTCACACATGTGGAGACGCTGAGTTCAGACAAAAACATGCAGCAGTCTCTTATTTTCTTCCAGAGCTGTGTTATAATGACAGAGTAAAAATATACAGTTTTAGGCAGGTGTGGAAAAAAGGCTGTAAACTAGGAACTCCTTCAAAAATGGAAGTGTTCATCATTTATTTTCATCAATCAACAAAATGCAGTGAATGAACAGAAGAGAAATCTAAATCAGATGAATATTTGGTGTGAGCTTTGCCTTCAGAAGAGCCTCAGTTCTTCTAGTTTTACCTGCAGACAGTTTGTGAAGGACCTGGGCTGGTCCCTGTTCCAAACATGTAGAAGAACTGAGCTTAGATGTTGTGTGGATGGAGCTTCCTCACATCCTTCTGTCTCTTCAGGGAATCAGACTCACTCCCTGATGTCTTTGGCTTTTCCTTTTGTTCGCTCACTTTGCATTTTGTAAATTGAAAAAATCAATAATTATTTATATTTTTGAAAGCCGTCTTTGTTTTTGTTTGTTTTTTCACACCTGCCTAAAAGTTTTGCACAGGATTGTAAATGGTAATAACAAATTCAAAATAAGTAGCAAAAATAACAAATTGCATAATTATATGAATGTAAAAGCACAAGTAAACATCAAATATAGAAACACATAACACAGTCATATAAGGAGCTGTTGGAGCCTATTGGAGAATGAGGTCCATAGCCTGGACTCTCACCCTGGCCCTTTCTTTCTTCTTTCTTTCTTTCTTTCTTTCTTCTTTCTTTCATTCAAACAAACCAAACCAAATGTGACCCACATGCATCTGTACAACTTTAACATAAATATGAGTGAAACAGCACAGAAAGAAGCAAAAACGTATAACATCTGCCCCTTATCAACTCTTATTATATTACAGGTCCACTGGGCTGTGCTGCAGACGTTCAACAACAAAACAAACAAAAAAACACACTCTTCTTTTTACACAGAGGTATTCTAGCTTTTCAATAATGCTACTTTCACACTTTAAAAAAAAAAAAACTTGAATAGACCTGGATGTTTTATTTTCACAAGGCCGTTCAACAGACAAACTCCTTGGACTGAGAAGCATCGCTCCTTTGGTTTTGTTCTAAATTCAGATTTAGAAAAAAAAAAAAAAGAGTTCCTCTTAATTTCTAACTACTTTCTCTCTTTTTGAATCTGTTTTGCTGTTTGGTAATGTGACCGAAGTTTGTACATAGTGTTGAAGAGGATATTCTACCAGTTTTTTTGTATAAATATTGGATTACACTTCCCCACACTTCAGTGGAACAAGTCAG
This sequence comes from Odontamblyopus rebecca, assembly GCA_030686955.1. Taxonomy (NCBI): domain Eukaryota; kingdom Metazoa; phylum Chordata; class Actinopteri; order Gobiiformes; family Gobiidae; genus Odontamblyopus; species Odontamblyopus rebecca. The sequence goes on along the minus strand of CM060672.1, from coordinate 34,145,186 downwards.
ACATGGAACAATCAGTGAGTTATACAATGGAAACAAGGCACTTTTGGTAAGACAGTATTTGACGCTGTGTAATACAGCCTTTGTTCGGGACACTTTTGATTTAACTTCCTCTATGTGGGATTCCCATGTCAACTGTCCATCAATTATAACAGCTACAAACTTGATCTAGCATAACCCTAACCTTTACCTCAAAACCCTAACCTCAACCACAACCAAAATGCCAATAGGCCAAAAGTACAATCCAGGGTTCAAGGCAAACGGCGGATATTTCAGTTTTTTTAAACAGCCGACAGTTGGGTCAGGAGTCAAAAGCAGTGATAAAAATAGAACTTTAAATTCACTTTTGTTTCCTACATTACATCACATACATACGTTTTGATGTCTTCAGGGAGGATCTATAATTTAAATACTAATGAAAATAAAGTGTGTCCAGATATTGACTGGTGCTCCACATAATGACGACATAACAGAGACAGAAATTAAAAAGCAGTAAAAATTAAGCATTTTTTTCTTTGTAAAACAGAGCAAAAGTTCATTTTTTCACACATGGTGACATTTTCACAGCACACAGCCTATTTAGGGTTCAATGACCTATAAGGATTTTCAACAGGCAAATATATATAAAATATAAAAAATATTTAAAAATTGGTTTCTATTAAACTTTGTCAAATATTTCCAGTGTCAGTTGACTAAATCTGAGTTTAACATTTATATGAAGCATTTTTAGTGTAAAATGTCCTGTGGTGCGACCGAGAATAACCTGAAACTGGTTTAACTTTCTAAAACATGGTTGGGACATTAATCTAAGTTGTGAGTAATATGAAGTGTACAGAAACAAACTGTTGTGTTTCTTTAGATTTTTAATGCATATTGATATTTTCTTTTGCTCCAATATGACGTCACCTGTTTGTGTTTAATGAACAAACTACTGCCCTGGAAAATGCTGAAAATGAAGAAAAATGCCTAAAGAACCGTTCACCCAAGTCGACTTTGTCTGTTATTAAACTCCAGCCACAGAAGTAGGTGCCGCATGGCGACAGTTGGTTGGCAACAGTGTCTGGAGAGAATTGTCCCACACTGCACCTGCCAAGGATCATGTGTTCAGAGACTGAGGATGAAAGAATGTGTTTGCTGATTGTTCTGTTGGACTCTGAGTGTCAGTGTGTGTCAGTGTGTGTCAGTGTGTGTCAGTGTGTGTCGGTGTGTGTCGGTGTGTGTCTATGTCAGATTATGTTTCCATGTTTATTCACTTTCTGTGGAGCCCATTGGGGCAGAGGCTCTTGTTGTGATTCTGGGCTATATAAAAAAAGTTGAAATTGAATTGAAATTGAATTGCTGCTGTTATTAGTCTCACCACATGATGCACGGTCGCACCACATGACATTTGAACACTTGAAGTGCAAAAAACATGCAGAATAACTCAGGATTTCTGTAAAAATGATTTAATTCCATGGAGGTCAGAGGTGCTACAGAAATGTGCTGAATTATTATGAAATTTGAACCCTTTTAACTGAGGAAATTGCAGTTGAACAGAAAATTGCCGTTGATCCTCAGCCTGCTGGTTTTAAACATTTCCACCTCTGTCCCTTTTTGTTCTACACAAAGTAAATGCACTTCTCACTGATTTGGACTATACACATACTTTGAAAACCCTCTTGGCGAACGTACTTTCCAGTGAAATTGCAATTGTTTAGCCCGTATTTTTTCAAGAATATAGACAAAACTGCCAGGACATGTTTTTTTCTGCTAAAATTCACATATATTTAAGCCAATTTATGTTACGCCCAGAAATAAACATTTATAAATACATTCTAACTTCCGATTCATGCAAATATGCTTTCTTTTTAGATAACGCAGAGCCCACCAATAGTGCAAGGAACGGAAAGGAACAAACTGGTAAGAATTTTTTGACAAAATTATTTCTTAAATTGATTTAAATTAAAATCGAAATGGACTCTCGTGAGCTTTAAGCCTTGTTAGAATATGAATACGTCCTCAAAAACACACTTGTAGTTCTGTTTGTTCATTTGCACATGATTGAGTAGCGCTTTATCATGAGTCTGTCTACATCTCCGAGGCTCAAAATGCTCTGTTCCACCCAGTGATGTCATGAAGTGGTAGATTTCAAGTGAACAGCTACAGAGAGATTGAACATGACAGGACTGAAATGCTCCAAATGATTCTAGTGAAGGTGTATGGAGTTTAAAACCACAGTGGAGGACATAGAGTTTTTTTTCTGTTTGAGATGAGGAAACATTATAACTTTGATCAGAAAATAGTGTCACATGGGCCCTTTATTGACTAACTTTATGAACTAAACAGCACTTCTTTCACAGGCAGGTTCAGTTGGATGTTACTGACGAGCATCGCTCTTGGGGCTCTAAGTGGAATTCTGGCTTTGGTTGTCATTATTCTTGCCATAAAGTACAGCCAACTTAAAAAAGGTACAGACTATTTCATATATTGTTTTTATTCAGGTCAGTTTAATGAGTGCAGCGCTGTAATCACACCTATAATATTCCTGTAGCGCCTCTTGAGTCCTGCAGATTCTGATCCAAATACTTTCTTACTTCTTTCAGTCAGTAAAGAGTGGCAAGAAAGCGCCAGTGAGGTAAGGTTGGATTTCAGTGTTTTATTATGATGATGGAAATTTGAGCTAAAAACGGTTGATTTCAGGTCCGGTGTGAAGAGCTGGAATACGCTGCGGTCAATATTAAAGCCGCGAAAAGACCTCAGACTTTGCACAGACAAGTGGAACCTCAGGTCATTTACTCAAGCACAAGATGAGCTGTTTTCTTCACCACAGATACGTACATACGTTTGTTTCCAGTGAACATATTAAACTAAATCATCTTATGAAAGCTTTCAGCCTCGTTACACTTGTTTCTTGTTCCCCTCTCAGAGTTGTATTCAGAGTGATTCATGGTGGTGTCGATCACCTTTATACGCCTCTATTCATCATCAGATTCATCAGATCATTGTTCCAATCAACTCAAGTTCACCACCTCCACTGCTCTGTACTTACTTTGGTGTCCGATTTTATTTTCCTCATCAGTGATACACGTCTGATTCAGCAGTTACACAGTCATTTTGGTACAAATGACAAAAACGTGCTCCTCACCAGTGCGATGTGAGGTGCTAACATGTTCCTTTGTTGTGACGCTGTTTACCGCAACATCAGCTCTAACGCTCATGTCAGTCGACTTATTTCTTTTATTAAGTCATTTTAGATCAATATTGAGATGTTATATGTGTATCGTGGTCATATCGTCTCATCTGAGCTCATCAGATCTCAGAAGCTCAGCAGGGCCTGGTCAGGATGGGAGAACACTGGGAAAACAGGGTGCCACAGTGGAGCGCCAGTCACAAAAAAATAAATAAATAATCATTTTTAAAAGTACCGTTGTGCCCTTAGGCAAGGCACTTCACCCACATTGCCTAGTATGAAAGCAGTGTGTGCAGGGCAGGACTCCTTTGAAAAAGAGATGAGAAATTTCAAGGGGACTTTCCTGGTTAAATAAAGGTTAAATAAAAATAAATCACAGATATATAAATGTATATCAATATATAAAATTGGAAAATGAAGTACAGAGCAGAGGTGATGAAAATGGGGGTGGATCAGTACAACAATACAGGAGAATAATAATACTCAAATGTGCATGAATCAGTCTAAATACAACTCTGACTGAGTAAAGTTTGAGCGAGTCAATGAAAACAGAAAATAATTGTAACATGGTTCAAAGCTCCAAAAGGCTTTTGGATAAGCACCTGGCTGACGGGTTACAGACGCTGACGGGTTACAGACGCTGACGGGTTACAGACGCTGACGGGTTACAGACGCTGACGGGTTACAGACGCTGACGGGTTACAGACGCTGACGGGTTACAGACGCTGACGGGTTATAGACGCTGACGGGTTACAGACGCTGACGGGTTACAGACGCTGACGGGTTACAGACGCTGACGGGTTACAGACGGCCCGCGGCATCTTTGACCCCATCACACAGACGAGGGGGAAGTTTCTACAACAAAACTCACTGGTCACTGTTTGGATCAGAGCATCGACCCTCAGATTAAGAGCCCCTCCACATCAGCACTGCTTTGATAATTACCTTCATGTTTGAAAGTTGTTGTTTTTTTTGTTTAGACATAAAATAAAATATAAATGTGAATAGTATAGAGTTTTAGCTTTGTTGTCACTGTCTGCACTGCAAAACAATAAAAAGCTCATCTACACTTAGGCCTGAAAGTTTTTGAACCGTTATAAAAGTTTTCACTTATTGGAAAATGAAACTAACTTGACCACTACTTTCAGCATGACTGTGCGGCTGCGGCTGGGTCTATTATTATTATGTCTCTGGTATCACATGGAACAATTCTATTTGTGTCATTTAAATACAGGAAGTGGAGCAGGCTGCTCTTCACCACTGCAGAGCCTAAGCCCAGTGTGCCATGTTGTAAATGTGAGCTGAGACCACATAGGACTTCCTGTTAAATGATGGTATGTGCTTCCACAGTACACCACAGTATCATTTCGTCAGAAAGGATCATTCTCACCTCTGCGAGAATAGAAACCAGGTACCAGACACTGAGGATGTGGGGAAAAACGCAGAAATCAGTTAGACTCGAAACAAAAACCCACAGCAATAATAAAAATTAAAAATAAACCAGTAGCTATAAGCAGGAAATGTGTTACACTGAGATGATCAGATCAGATCAGATCAGATCAGGGGTCTCCAACCTTTTTCCTCTGGTTCTAACTACTAAAATGCCAGAGAGCAACTCATTTTAGTGGTTGCAAGAAAACAAGAGGAGGTCTGGGCTGCTTTAGATGGGTACAGTCAGGATACGTTCAGACTGCAGCCTGAAGTGACCCAAATCTATTTTTTTTTCTCTCCTGTGCGACCTGTATCTGATCTTTTAATGAGAGTCTGAACGAAACAGATCTGATTTTTTCAAATGTGACCCAGGCCACTTGGATCTGTGCTCCTAAAACCGACACATATCCGATCTTTTGCCATGTGACTTCAGTCTGAACGGCCACGTCACATTCATCCGACCTACACGTCAGCAACAAGCGACAGTTTGGCTCTTGTGCGGTAAAAGCTCCTGTTGTGAGTCAATACAGCTCACCACCGACACGTTTGTTCACTGAAACAGGCCGAAGACGTGTTTCCTCCTGTGAGACAATCTACAACGGCAACTTTAAACTCTCCAGGAGCTCCATGCTCCATGTTTAGGCGACTTCCATAAACACTGAGCACGCTCACTGCTGTGACGTCATCGTGTCCTCCGATGCTCATGTGAGACACTTTGGAGGCGTTTACAGTTCACACTGGAGATCACACACAAGTCGCATTTAATTGGAAATGTGAACTCCACAAAAAAAAATCTGATTTCACAAAAGAATCTGAATTGAGCACTAAGCCCTGCAATCTGAACATAGCCTTAAATGCCTTTTAAACACAAACTATTATCCATTTATTAGTGCACAAGTTACAAGTGTCATTGTAAATGACACGTTTACAATGGTAATTAATCAGATTTTAGTTATTAAGTGCAGTACAAATAATTCAGAAATCCCTTGGTGAGCTACTTGGAAGGGGGTGGAGAGCTGCTGGCCGCTCCCGAACTACAGGTTGGAGATCCCTGGATTAGATAGAGGCTTTATTAGGATTTTTTTTTTTTTTTTAGGCGGCATACAATCTATAATATAATACATAACATCAGTGTACAGTATATCGATTTGTCAAATTACAGTGAAGCGTATGACGTGAGGTACATGGGTCAATGATGTGACGCCTACATTTTCTGTCCAGTTGCAGTTTCCTCAGTTAAAAGGTTCAAATTTCATAATAATTCAGCTCATTTCTGTCGTATCTCTGATCTCCATGGAAACAAATCTTTTTTTTTTTCAGAAATCATGAGTTATTCTGCCTGTTTTTTTTATATTTAAAGTGTTCAAATGTCATGTGGTGCGACTAATAACAGCAGGAATTCTGTGGCTGGAGTTTAATAACAGACAAAGTCGACTTGGGTGAACGGTTCTTTAGGCATTTTTCTTCATTTGCTGCATTTTCCAGGGCAGTAGTTTGTTCATTAAACACAAACAGGTGACGTCATATTGGAGCAAAAGAAAATATCAATATGCATTAAAAATCTAAAGAAACGCCACAGTTTGTTTCTATACACTTCATATTACTCAGAAGATTAATATCCCAACCATGTTTTAGAAAATAAAACAATTTTAAGGTTATTTTCAGTCGCACCACAGGACATTTTACACTCAAAATGCTTCATATAAATGTTAAACAGATTTATGCAACTGAAAAACTCCAATATAAACTCATATTTTTTCTATTTTTAAAATTGCCTGTTAAAACTCCTTATACGTCATTGACCCACATATAACTTCCAGAGTGTGTCTGTAGAACAAGGCAGAGGTGCTGTCCTCTCCGGTGATGGTGCTGTGCAGGGGGAGGCTCTCCAGGAAGGACAGGAGCTTGTTTAGGGCCCTCTTCTCTGTGCAGGGGGTTCTGGAGGTTCTCCAGGAAGGACAGGAGCTGGTTTAGGGCCCTCTTCTCAGCCACAGATTTAAGTGAGACAAGCTCTGCACACACTACAGGTCACGCCTTCCTCACCAGCTCATCCAACGTCTGCATCCTTCTCCTTCCTCCCCATCAGACCACAGCACTGAAGAGGACTTAGAGCAAATGCTTCTACCGTTGGACTGGCTCCTGCTGCGTGGCCTTCACAGTCCCTCATTCTGTTCTAATGCAGATGTCCTCTGTGTTTCTTCTGTGTGTTTCTGTATTGTATGTTTGTAGTAGTCGTGTGTAGAACCATCTCCCCTGTTCCCATAACGTCCCAGTGATTGTGATACTCGTACTTTGCCATATCACCTCGCAGGTGATTATGGTTTGGGGTTTGCTTCTCAGTGTTTGCATGTTCTCACCATGTCTGCACAGGTTTTCTCAGGGTGCTCCGGCCTTTTTACCAACATTTTTGGCTCTGACAAATGTGTTCTTTACTAAAAATGTTCCGTCCAGTGAACAGTCAGGAGCAATCGTGAGCACAAAAACTCATATATTTTTTAGAATATGCCTCAGTTCAAGGTTTTGCATGATTATTCGTTATATGGTTTGAAGTTTGAAGTGATTTTATCCTCTGTATTGGCCCCTCCTTCACTTTCCTCCTCCTCTCCTTCACTCTCCTCCTCCTCTCCTTCACTTTCCTCATCCTCTCCTTCACTCTCCTCCTCCTCTCCTTCACTCTCCTCATCCTCTCCTTCTCTTTCCTCATCCTCTCCTTCGCTCTCCTCATCCTCTCCTTCGCTCTCCTCCTCCTCTCCTTCGCTCTCCTCATCCTCTCCTTCGCTCTCCTCATCCTCTCCTTCACTTTCCTCCTCCTCTCCTTCACTCTCCTCATCCTCTCCTTCACTCTCCTCATCCTCTCCTTCACTCTCCTCATCCTCTCCTTCACTCTCCTCATCCTCTCCTTCACTCTCTTCATCCTCTCCTTCACTCTCCTCATCCTCTCCTTCACTCTCCTCATCCTCTCCTTCACTCTCCTCATCCTCTCCTTCACTCTCCTCATCCTCTCCTTCACTCTCCTCATCCTCTCCTTCACTCTCCTCATCCTCTCCTTCACTCTCCTCATCCTCTCCTTCACTCTCCTCATCCTCTCCTTCACTTTCCTCCTCCTCTCCTTCACTCTCCTCATCCTCTCCTTCACTCTCCTCCTCCTCTCCTTCACTCTCCTCATCCTCTCCTTCACTCTCCTCATCCTCTCTAGTACTAGACACTGTTTTTTCGATTTAAAACAGTGGGGTCACGGGGTAAAACAGTGGGGTTACGGGGGTAAAACAGTGGGGTCACGGGGGTAAAACAGTGGGGTCACGGGGGTAAAACAGTGGGGTCACGGGGGTAAAACAGTGGGGTCACGGGGGTAAAATCCAATCTGTGCTTTGTGCCATTTGTCTCGTGCCACCGGTCTCTCAGTTAACTTGATAAAAGAAGAACTCGCTCACCACAAGTGCTGTGTGATTAAAAACAGGGAGAGTGCGTATGAATGAACATCTGTAATTACAGGGCACATATCACAGATTATAGATAGATAGATAGATAGATAGACAGATAGAACTTTATTAATCCCGAACGAAATTCATTGTGATGATCAGCTGCTTCACACATACATTAAAACCATTCATACAATAAAATATATGATGCAATATTAAAATAGATAAAACATAAATATATCATACTTAAAATCCAAAGTTTCAAAGTGCTTTAGTGCCCTCTCCCCCTCCCCTCCACAGAATTATAAAGTCTGATGGCACGAGGGACAAATGACTTTCTCAGTCTTTCTGTGGAGCAGCTCTGAGAGAGCAGCTGCTGTACCTGCTCCTTCTCTGTGTGGAGGCTGAGTGGAGAGGGTGGTTGGTGTTGTCCATCACTGCTCTAAGTTTGGACAGTGTTTCTAGAGGAGCCAGCTTCAGCCCCACCACAGAGCCTCTGCTTTCTTGATGATTTTGTTCAGCCGGTTGATATTCCTCCTGCTGGTACTGCACCCCCAGCACACAACAGCATACAGAAGTGCACTGGCCACTACCGATTGATAGAACATGTGTAGTAGCTTTAAGGAAATGTTAAAAGAGCCAAGCCTCCTCAGAAAATACAGCCTTGCCTGACTCTTTTTATAGAGGAGGTCAGTGTTTGTTGTCCTGTCAGATTTGTTGTCCAGTAAGACCCCCAGGTACTTGTAAGATGTTACTGTCTCTACCTTCTCACTGCCTATGCAGGCAGGTTGAAGAGAGGGGGTCTTTCTCTGGAAATCCACGGTCATCTCTTTCATTTTCATTACATTCAGCTGCAGCTTGTTCTTCCCACACCATCCCACAAAGTTGTCCACAAGATTGTGGTACTCTCCTTCCTCATTCCCTCTGATACAGGATACTATGGCTGTATCGTCTGAAAACTTCTGCATATGGCAGGTCTCAGAGTTGTATTGAAAGTCAGATGTATACAGAGTGAATAGGGCTGGGGACAACACTGTCCCTTGAGGAGCTCCTATGTTGCTACTAATGGTGCTGGAGATGTTGCTTCACATACTGCAGGCGATTTGTTAAATAGTCTGTTATCCAGGACACAATATACGGCTCAACTGCCATGTTATTGAGCTTTTCCTGCAACAGAGTGGGCTGAATAGTGTTAAATGCGCATGAAAAGTCAAAAAAGACAATCTTCACTGCGCAGCCTCCGTCATCTAGGTAGGAGAGAGTCCGATGAAAAAGATACAGGACAGCATCCTCTACCCCCACCTTCTCCCTATAGGCAAACTGAAGAGGATCCTGTGCATGTTGTACTTGTGTCTTCAGCCGGTGCAATAGGAACCTCTCCAAGGTTTTCATTATGTGCCAGGTTAAAGCGACCGGTCGAAAGTCATTGGGATCCTTAGGATGCCTAACCTTGGGAACCGGGATGATACATGATGTTTTCCAGAGAGAGGGGACGATACCCAGGTGTAAACTCAGGTTAAAAAGATGTTGGAGTGGAGGTGCGAGCTTGTTTGCACAAACTTTTAACAACCTGGGGCACACCTTGTCAGGGCCAGCTGCCTTTCTGATGTTCAGTCTCTTAAGTTCTCCTCTCACCTGATGTTCTGTAATGTGAGGGCCATAGAGGGCTGATGATGTGGGGGTGGGGTCCTGTACGGTGGGAGGAAAAGGGGAAGGCAAGGGATGAGTAGAGGCGTCAACAGGTCTCTCTACAGGACTAGGACAAGAAGCATAGGGTGGGGGGACAGAGGTCCACATGTGATTGAAGGTCGGGTGTTGGAGGAGCTGGGGCAGGACCAGAGGGGGGAGACAGCGTATGATTAAACCTGTTAAAAAAGATGTTTAATTCATCCGCCTTCTCAGTGCTCCCCCCAGCCACTCTCGTGTCTTTCTTGCACCCTGTTATTGTTGTCATTTCCTCCCATACTTCTTTGACGTTGTTTTCACTCAAACTTCCTTCCACCTTCTCCTTGTATGTTTCTCTAGCTGTTTTTAGACAGTCCCTAAGCTCCGTTTGGACTTTCTTTAACTCATCCTTGTCTCTTTTTTTAAAAGCATTCTTCTTCCTATTTAGTACCACCTTCACCTCACTTGTTATCCAGGGCTTATTATTGGCATAGCAGCTGACTGTCTTAACAGGTACAACAATGTCCATACAAAACAACATGTAGTCTGTAAGACACTGAGACGCTCCCTCTGTGTCATCTCCATAATGGTCCAGCAACACACTCCAATCTGTTCTATCGAAGCAGTCTGAGCTTCTCCTCTGCCTCTAGAGACCATCTCCTCACAGTTTGTGTGGTAACAGGCTGCCTCTTCACAAGTGGGGTATAACTGGGCAATAAATACACCAAATTGTGGTCTGATTTTCCAAGAGGGGGAAGGGGTGTGGCTAGATATGTGTCTCCTATATTTGCATAAAACAGATCTATGGTCTTGTCCTTGCGAGTAGGGCAGTTTACATACTGGTGCATTGTTGACAGTGAAGACTCCAGGGTGACATGGTTGAAGTCCCCTGAGATGATCACAAGAGCATCAGGATGTCGTGACTGGAGCTCTGCACTGTCTCCACCGCTGTCTCTACGTTCGCTTTTGGTGGGACGTAAACACAAACCGCCAGAACGTGCGTAAACTCCCTTGGTATATAATAGGGTCTAAGGCTAAGGCTAACAGTTCACAGTCTTTGCAGCATACAACTGTTTTTACAGTAAGGTGTCCAGGGTTGCACCACCTATTGTTCACATACAATATGAGGCCCCCACCTTTACTTTTACCACACGCCGCTGTGTCTCTGTCGGCTCGCACCAGGGAGAAGCCAGGGAGCTCCACATTAGCATCAGGTGTTTTAGCCATTAGCCATGACTCTGAGAGCATAATCAAGCAGCTATCCCGGTAAATCCTGTCATTTCTGACAAGGGCCGAAAGTTCATCAGTCTTATTTCTCAGCGCATTTACATTTCCCATAATCACCGATGGAATTGGTGGCTTGTACCTCCGTCTTCGCTCCCTTTTTGCTGTAACCTTAGCTTTAAGCTTAGCTCCAGCCCGTGTGCCCCGGTACTTTCTTCTTAGTTCTTTGGGAATGTCGTGTGCTATCCCAGCGCCGTTTTTGCAAAATATCAGCAATTCTGATCACTATTTTACTACTAGTACAAAAGTGAGCGTTCACACTTCCACTTTCACTCAAAGCAGCAGACCGGCGGCAGCCCACTGGCAGAGGCGACTCCACCAGCAGCCGCGCCATAGTAGACGAAACCTATAGCAAAAAAAACTCATTTCTATAAATACATGTATATGACATACAGATGAAAGCCACTTCCACTGTGCTCGAGCAGAGATGACCCATGACACAGTGGCACTGAGTCTAGTTGGTTAAAGTGAATGTGGTTAATGTGTTGCATTTCCAAAGCTCTCTGTGCTCGTACAGTAAGAGCGTTCTCACAGACACACTGAGTCAATCCAGCTGTGCAACAAGGTGAAGTGTGACTTACTTCAGCAAACAGATCCACATTCACATTGTGTATCTTCCAGGTAGAACCTCTTGAACTGCAGCGGCGCGTGTCTGTGCAACAATGAACCAGTGGACTTTATTTGTTATCTCATGTGAGTATTAGAATTGTGGTCAAAACTCATATTGTTTTTGCTCAACCATTTTAATGTGTGTATTTGTGTCCAGGCTTCCTCTCTTACACATATTCTCAGTTTACTACCACTGAGGTCCAACCAGGGGCAGAAGCTACAGTGAATTGCACCATTCCACCTTTACACCTTCGTGGTCACGTTTCTTGGTTCCACATGAACGACCGACACAGTTCAACTCAGATCTGCTCAATGTTTGATTCAAGAAGCAAAGTTATATTCTCCAGCGATGTGCAAAAGGAGAAATACACAATGACCTTAAATAATTCATCCACATATCTCACAATCAAAAAAGTGGATTATTCTGACTCTGGATTGTACTTCTGTGGTGAAAAAATGTACAATAGATCTGTCATCTTTATGGCGGCATTCTTAAAAATTCAAGGTAAATTTGCTTTTAGAACGTGTTCTATATACGACATTTACATTTTTGAAGTGTTTTTAGGGGCCAAAATTTTTAACTTTCCTTTTGACTAGAAAACAGCTCGAGGATTTCTATTCCCGTCATGTCTGGTGTGATCGCTGTCCTCGTCTTGCTTGTCGGTGGTCTTCTTCTTAAAATCCATCAACTCTCACAAGGTATGTGATCTTTGAACTGTGAAAACATGAAAATAACAAAAAAAAACTGAGGGTTCTGCGCAGTATTTTTGCTGATCCCAGTACATTGACATAGTCCACTGCAGGTGCTTTCAGCTCACTATAGCAAATATGTCTTTACTGTATATCCCATAATATGATGGAGGATTTATTTGACATGTTCTGGCAGTAAACTTCCTCAGGAACTGTGTATTATTATTGATGCTGTTGTCATCAGCATCATCATCATCAAACTTTTATTACAGACTCTTGGTCCAGAGTTAAAAAAGACACAATGACCAAACACACAATATTCACACCAAACTGCAGGACCAGTGCCTCCACAGATCTGACTGGTACCTTGTGGTGCTGAGTTTGCCCTTCATTAGGCTCATGATAAAGCTGTTCTCACAGTCACTAAGGCGACAGGTGAATCTGGGCATTAGACGGAGCAGATTTGCATGAAAAGTTTCTTGCACTTTCCCATCTCAGCCTTTTCAGTCAAATCCTGAGGCAGTCATTATTCGCCACATGAGTTTGGATGCTTATCTTTCTGTAGTTTGAGCACAGAGGTGCAGTATAAAATGCTGTTGGCCCGGGCACACATCATGCAGCATCGTCTGTACATGTTGATGTGCACACTTATCATCCTTAGTTCTGCAGACCATTTTTACACTTTTACTGCCCTTATATTTCATATCAGTTTTTGTCAGTTTTAATATTCTTATTTTATGGATTATTATTATTAGTGATGCTCCGATTTTTTGGGCCGATCACCGATACCGATCACCAAAAAACTGCCGATCAAAGAATGAATTTAAATTTTTTAATAATTAATTATATATTTTTGAAAAAACTATAGAAACAGTCAAAATCTTCAAATGTACAGAATGCCTTTATTTTACTGTAGCCTTTGTGAACAATATCCATGTCACCATTCAAAATATAAATATGAACCCTAACCCTAACCCTAACCCGTTGCATTTAAAATGTAAATAAAAGAACATTAGAAAAGCCAAGCAGACGGCTACTAACTCACTTAAGAAAAACTTGGGCTACTTGAAAACTGGCTTGTTAATGCTGGTTAAAGATAAAATAAACAATTGGCCACAAAACCAAAACGTACAAGGCCTACTATGACAAAGGACAAAATCTTTCACTGCCCAATAACATATGGCAAGTTTCTTTTGATCATTATGAGCATCTCTGCATTTTTGGGGGTGAGACGGTTTCTTTTGTCATCAATGATGTTTGCAGCTGTGCTAAACAGCCACTCACTATCCACACTTGTGCATGGTGAACAAAGATATTGCTGCTCTTGCTCTTGCTGCCTGTGCAAGTGCAGGGAAGCTGCCTTTGTTCACCTGCCAATAGGCAAGTGGGTTTGAACTGCGCTGCAATACAGACTCTGCCATGTACTGGTTGACCTGGGTGATAATGGTAATTTCCTGCTCACTGTGCCCTGCTACCTCATCGACTAACTCTGCGAACATTGCCTGCAAAGAGCAGGCAGGTGGGGTCTTGTCAGTTGACTTGCTGGAACTGGGTTGCTCCACAGTGCTTGTAGTGATGGGTAGTTCAGGGTGGCTGTTCATGGAAAAATGGTTTGAGTGCCTCTGAGAAATATCTGTCTTTATACCTAAAACAGACATAACAAAAATGAAAACGAGAAATTGATTAGGTTATAGTGATATGCCAAACAAAATAACATTCATTTCAGTCAGGTAGCTGAGAAAAAAATACATCCATTGCCAGCTGATATTTGACATTATATTATATTATATTATATTATATTATATTATATTATATTATATTATATTATATTATATTATATTATATTATATTATATTATATTATATTATATTATATTATTATTATTATTATTATTATTATTATTATTATTATTATTATTATTATTATTATTATATTCACAATCCATCACTGTTGTACCAATAAATACATTTTAAAATATTTTTTCTCCACTGATTCGGGTCAATGGGGCTTTACAGGAACTAAATATTTGCTCTAAACTAAACTGACAGAAACCTGCAGTGGACAGAAGTGAAATGACTCCTTTTTGGCAGATTCCACATCCTCAGATTACAGTGTGAAGAGTATTTAAGTACATCTGTGTAGTACTACAGTTAAGTACATCTGTGTAGTACTACAGTTAAGTACATCTGTGTAGTACTACAGTTAAGTACATCTGTGTAGTACTACAGTTAAGTACATCTGTGTAGTACTACAGTTAAGTACATCTGTGTAGTACTACAGTTAAGTACATCTGTGTAGTACTACAGTTAAGTACATCTGTGTAGTACTAGAGTTAAGTACATGTGTGTAGTACTACAGTTAAGTACATCTGTGTAGTACTACAGTTAAGTACATCTGTGTAGTACTACAGTTAAGTACATCTGTGTAGTACTACAGTTAAGTACATCTGTGTAGTACTACAGTTAAGTACATCTGTGTAGTACTACAGTTAAGTACATCTGTGTAGTACTACAGTTAAGTACATCTGTGTAGTACTACAGTTAAGTACATCTGTGTAGTACTACAGTTAAGTACATCTGTGTAGTACTACAGTTAAGTACATCTGTGTAGTACTACAGTTAAGTACATCTGTGTAGTACTAGAGTTAAGTACATGTGTGTAGTACTACAGTTAAGTACATCTGTGTAGTACTACAGTTAAGTACATCTGTGTAGTACTACAGTTAAGTACATCTGTGTAGTACTACAGTTAAGTACATCTGTGTAGTACTACAGTTAAGTACATCTGTGTAGTACTACAGTTAAGTACATCTGTGTAGTACTACAGTTAAGTACATCTGTGTAGTACTACAGTTAAGTACATCTGTGTAGTACTACAGTTAAGTACATGTGTGTAGTACTACAGTTAAGTACATGTGTGTAGTACTACAGTTAAGTACATGTGTGTAGTACTACAGTTAAGTACATCTGTGTAGTACTACAGTTAAGTACATCTGTGTAGTACTACAGTTAAGTACATGTGTGTAGTACTACAGTTAAGTACATGTGTGTAGTACTACAGTTAAGTACATGTGTGTAGTACTACAGTTAAGTACATGTGTGTAGTACTACAGTTAAGTACATCTGTGTAGTACTACAGTTAAGTACATCTGTGTAGTACTACAGTTAAGTACATCTGTGTAGTACTAGAGTTAAGTACATCTGTGTAGTACTACAGTTAAGTACATCTGTGTAGTACTACAGTTAAGTACATCTGTGTAGTACTACAGTTAAGTACATCTGTGTAGTACTACAGTTAAGTACATGTGTGTAGTACTACAGTTAAGTACATGTGTGTAGTACTACAGTTAAGTACATCTGTGTAGTACTACAGTTAAGTACCTCTGTGTAGTACTACAGTTAAGTACATCTGTGTAGTACTACAGTTAAGTACATGTGTGTAGTACTACAGTTAAGTACATCTGTGTAGTACTACAGTTAAGTACATCTGTGTAGTACTAGAGTTAAGTACATGTGTGTAGTACTACAGTTAAGTACATCTGTGTAGTACTACAGTTAAGTACATCTGTGTAGTACTACAGTTAAGTACATCTGTGTAGTACTACAGTTAAGTACATCTGTGTAGTACTAGAGTTAAGTACATGTGTGTAGTACTACAGTTAAGTACATGTGTGTAGTACTACAGTTAAGTACATGTGTGTAGTACTACAGTTAAGTACATGTGTGTAGTACTACAGTTAAGTACATGTGTGTAGTACTACAGTTAAGTACATGTGTGTAGTACTACAGTTAAGTACATCTGTGTAGTACTACAGTTAAGTACATGTGTGTAGTACTACAGTTAAGTACATGTGTGTAGTACTACAGTTAAATACATGTGTGTAGTACTAGAGTTAAGTACATCTGTGTAGTACTACAGTTAAGTACATCTGTGTAGTACTACAGTTAAGTACATGTGTGTAGTACTAGAGTTAAGCACATGTGTGTAGTACTACAGTTAAGTACATGTGTGTAGTACTAGAGTTAAGTACATGTGTGTAGTACTACAGTTAAGTACATGTGTGTAGTACTACAGTTAAGTACATCTGTGTAGTACTAGAGTTAAGTACATGTGTGTAGTACTACAGTTAAGTACATCTGTGTAGTACTAGAGTTAAGTACATCTGTGTAGTACTACAGTTAAGTACATCTGTGTAGTACTACAGTTAAGTACATCTGTGTAGTACTACAGTTAAGTACATCTGTGTAGTACTACAGTTAAGTACATCTGTGTAGTACTACAGTTAAGTACATCTGTGTAGTACTACAGTTAAGTACATCTGTGTAGTACTACAGTTAAGTACATCTGTGTAGTACTACAGTTAAGTACATCTGTGTAGTACTACAGTTAAGTACATCTGTGTAGTACTACAGTTAAGTACATCTGTGTAGTACTACAGTTAAGTACATCTGTGTAGTACTACAGTTAAGTACATCTGTGTAGTACTACAGTTAAGTACATCTGTGTAGTACTAGAGTTAAGTACATCTGTGTAGTACTAGAGTTAAGTACATCTGTGTAGTACTACAGTTAAGTACATCTGTGTAGTACTACAGTTAAGTACATCTGTGTAGTACTACAGTTAAGTACATCTGTGTAGTACTACAGTTAAGTACATCTGTGTAGTACTAGAGTTAAGTACATGTGTGTAGTACTACAGTTAAGTACATCTGTGTAGTACTAGAGTTAAGTACATGTGTGTAGTACTACAGTTAAGTACATCTGTGTAGTACTACAGTTAAGTACATCTGTGTAGTACTACAGTTAAGTACATCTGTGTAGTACTAGAGTTAAGTACATGTGTGTAGTACTACAGTTAAGTACATCTGTGTAGTACTACAGTTAAGTACATCTGTGTAGTACTACAGTTAAGTACATGTGTGTAGTACTACAGTTAAGTACATGTGTGTAGTACTACAGTTAAGTACATCTGTGTAGTACTACAGTTAAGTACATGTGTGTAGTACTACAGTTAAGTACATGTGTGTAGTACTACAGTTAAGTACATGTGTGTAGTACTACAGTTAAGTACATGTGTGTAGTACTACAGTTAAGTACATGTGTGTAGTAC
Organism: Odontamblyopus rebecca; assembly: GCA_030686955.1. Taxonomy (NCBI): domain Eukaryota; kingdom Metazoa; phylum Chordata; class Actinopteri; order Gobiiformes; family Gobiidae; genus Odontamblyopus; species Odontamblyopus rebecca. Next base: position 34,127,813 of record CM060672.1, on the reverse strand, counting down.
TCCTCTCCTTCACTTTCCTCATCCTCTCATCATCTAAATATTTCGCATGAATTCATAAAAAAGTAAATATCCTTTGGTTTTCGTTTTAGCCAAAGACCCGACTCCAGATTCATGGGAGGTGAGATTTCTGTTTTAAAATCTAAAATGACTTGTTGTGGTAAATATAAGTACAATGTCAATTTCCTGCAAAATATAATTTGGTTTTCATTTCTTTTAAACAGAAGTGTCCTGGGACTGCACACGTCTTTATGGCCACAACGCTGAGGAGGAAGTTGCCAGAGAAACCAGAGGACACTCATGTCGTCTACACTGTCATCAAATAGACTTTACTGTGGCCAAGGCCATAGCACACACACAAGGCTCTGGGAGGGCATCTGGATTATTTGCTCCAACAAGTTTCTGAATGTTGCTCTCCGCTCGTCTCCTCCAACAAAGTTTTTACACTTAAAAAACAAAACAAAATTGTCCTCACTTGCCGTGTACTTTGTGTGCATTTTCTAAGCTTTAAACCGTATTGTAAAACTGTTCCCTCTTCCCAAACACACCTGTGTGTACAAGTGTCTCCACGGCCGAGCACCAAACTACATCTGTGTAACATCTGGGGTTAGAAACGACATCACCACTCACGTCTTTTGGGCTTTCACATGTGCAGTGGGAAATCAACAGAGGTCAGGCAAAGGTGGTTTATGAAGTTGTTTTCTAACGTTTCCAGACACTAATGAGTGAAGCAGGCAGAGCATTTTGTTTGTTAGACTCGTGGCTGTTGTCAGATGGGTTAAAGTGGAGTTAAGCTTCTTCAGTGTGAAGCAGCAGAGCACTTCTGAGGCGAGATGATCAAGGAAAACTGATAATGTTACAGAAGGACAAATTCTGTAATAGATTAGGATAGATTAGGTTAAAAGACATGTATTCTTTTTTTTATTGTTACTGGACTTGAAACATGCTCTTGACCACCTTTGCTTTAATAACTATGTATAAAGCAGACATTATTTATTGACCGTGCAGTTGTGAGGTGAGGCAAATGTATTTGTACGGCACAATTCATACACAAAGTAGTTGAAGGTTTTTTATAGATTAAGAAAGACAGAAAGACTTTCACTCCACTCATCTCTCTGCTCCATTCACTCTGAGCTCTTCTTCAGATGTGACCCCAGCATCAGGTTTCAGCAGGGTGGCACAGGTCTCCTCTTCTTTCTGTGCCCATGTGAGGGTTCCCACAGGAGGACCCTGATTTTCTTGCTGACTGGTCGAAGGTCTACAGCTCTGTATTTGGAACCTGCCATTTGATATTCAACACTGTTTTTAGCACAAGTTTGACTTTTTTGTGCCAGACTTCTAACACTTTAGGCATTTTGTTGAGTGCTTTTCAGGTAAGAGCTTTTCCACTTTGTCTTCATCTGTGGACTGGACCCATTACCCCAAGAGCTTGGAATCCTTCACTTCCTCCAGAGGTTTTTCTCTGAGGGTCTTGAAAGGAGCATGAGGTGCCTGTGTTAAGAGTCATGTCCTGAGGTTTCTTTTCATAAAGACAAAGACCTACTTTCTGGTGTTCTCTTTCCACTGTGGATAGTGCACCTTTGAAACATCTATGTTAAATCCAGTGGTGTGTGTCAACAGAGCTGCAGAATGGCAGGAGCAGCCTACAGAAGGTTAAACACACAGATATGTTTCACATCATTTTAAGGACTACACTTAATATAACAAATATAACATAAGCATTGCATAAGCTTTACTAACCACGTCAAGATAACACATAAGATAAAATCAGAGGCTTGTGTGAAATGTATCTAACATGTGTCACCAGTAGATGGCGCTCAATGGCCACTCTGCGATCCTCTGGTATCTTCTTCAAGCAAACAAGCCTTTGTATCTGAGGCATGATGAGGGCTGCTAGATTTAATTTAGCTTGGAAAAAATGCATTTAAATAAATGAACAAAAACCAACACCACCACCCCAGATAAATGAGGGAAAAATAAATATAAGACTCACAGGTCCACTCAACAAAAAGCTATTCAAACAGTGTAATTTATTCTATTTCAGATTCTGTTTGAGATCACTTTATCCTTTTGAATGAACATGCAAATCACTCCACATCCTGTTAATTTAAGAGTTTGTTTGAGCACATTTTCCAGAACGTGATTCACATTCAGTAACAGTCACATAATCACCTGGTTTTTGGTTAAAAACAGACTAGCAACTGTTTAAAAGTTCAAGAACCAAGTAAGCAGTGTAAACCCCCAGAAGAGAAAAAAACAGAATATGTTTAAAAAATAATTACAAAAATAAAAAAATATGAAAATAGAAACAATTATATATATATATATATATATATATATATATATATATATATATATATATACATATATATTAGGGGTGTGTTCAAAAAATCGATACGGGGATACATCGTCGTGGGCCTCTTGGCGTTACACGTATCGATACGGAGGCGTCAGTATCGATATTTAACATGCAACAAACATTATTTATCAAGCTTCAGCAAACTGAGTCTGATAAGTGATCCTTGCACTGCACATGTCGTATAGTCAGAGGCAGCATTCCTCCTGCACTACAGCCTTGTTAAGGCATATCTGAAGTTTACTTTCATCAGAGGAGCTGCATGTCAGCATACAGCCTTGTTAAGCCATGTTTACACCCACCCGCCGCCGCCGCCGATTACACAACATTAAAAAGTCAAGCCAGATATTCACCGTACTCATTTTTCCAATATTGACCTGCTGTACATCGTTTGAAAGCTTAATTCCTCAGTAAAACCACCATATCATTCATTTTATGCCACACAGCCCAAAGAGCCATAACTTATAATTCCCGAAAATATTCATCGCATTTCTTACCTTTGAGCCGGTTCTGTCGGTCCGAAACGGGTCCAGTCCAGGAACAGCTGTGCTCAATTAGTCCGTAACAGTCCACAGAAAAAGAATATCCAGTTGTTTTTTTTCATAAAATAATTCCATGTGGAGAAATAATCCAGAAAGTCCGAGTTTGTCTGAATGGATGAGCGACGCATCTCTCTACTACTCTCGCTCTTGGTCCTTAGCATAGCTAAACGCTTAGCTCCTGTTAGCGGTGTGGGGTATGTTTGTTTTCTCCACACTCTTAGCTACAAAACAAGCCTATCCAGGCTCCGGTGCGGCTCCGGGCGGTGCGCAACAGCTCGTGGATAAAAGGAGTGCGTCCAGTTAGCGGCGTATTGCGCATGACCGAGGGACAGTTCCACGGCAAAACCTCTTCAGTCATTGGTTCTTTCAGGAAATGATTGACAGATCTGAGTAGCCTATGAAAAGAGGATTTCAGCGGTGGGCCCCATGTGGGGCAGAGGTGCTGTAGTGATAGGCTCCATGCGCTCTGTGTATGGAGACTCTCTCTCTCCTCCTTTTACGCACACTCACAGGTGGAGGCACACGAGACATATGGAGCGAAATGTTTTGGCTTGTTTTAGTTATTTATCTTAAGAAAACCTGCCTAAATTTCAGAAGATGGTTTATTTATTATACATGACATCTTATTACAGTTTGGAACATCTGGTACATATTTGAACCCTTGTGCCGAGTGCGGCTGTTAACAGGTTAATCAAGGGCAGTTTCTGCCTTACAGCTTCTTCTGTTACACTGGAACTGATGCACTTCACCAAAATAAAAAGAACATTTGAGGAAACATCTGTCTTTTTTTTAAATTATAGGTTACGTAATGTAAAATACCTTGAAGACCATGTATCGGCATACCCCTGTATCGCGAATCGTATCACAAGGTTGTTGGCAATACCCACCTAATATATATATATATATATATATATATATATATATATATATATATATATATATATATATATATATATATATATATATATATATATATATATATATTCCATTTAAAACAGTGGGGTTACGGGGTAAAACAGTAAACAGTGGGGTTACGGGGGTAAAATCCAATCTGTGCTTTGTGCCATTTGTCTCATGCCACCGGTCTCTCAGTTAACTTGATAAAAGAAGAACTCACTCACCACAAGTGCTGTGTGATTAAAAACAGGGAGAGTGCGTATGAATGAACATCTGAACATCTGTAATTACAGTGCACATATCACAGATTATAGCAAATAAACTCATTTCTATCCACTCCTACTTCCTACGTCTCACCCACCCCAAAATCCATTCCTGCTCTGGTTTTAGCTTGAGACACTTCCACCACATCAAACCACACTCAGCCCCCTCCAGCTGAACCCTTCTCCTCCAGCTGCTCCTCAGCTCAGCAAGTGCCCACATGAAAACTCAAAAGTTTCTCAAACATTATCAGAGGATCAGGTGGTAAAATGTGAAATTTTAATGCCGCAAAATGAGATTTTAAAGTGACCTCCAAAACAACACCATCACAAGACAAGGATTTTTAATATCAGAATCAGACAGAGGAGCAGTGGGCTGTGGGATTTAGTGACACATCAGGTTTAATGCTGGATGAAGCTACAGAAAAGACAGGTTAGTCAAATCCACACACTTTTACTTTACTGATTTTATCCAAAACACACTGGGAGTTGTGTTTACAGTCCCTGCCAAAAGTCTTGTCTCTTATCCATTTTGTAGAAACAAAAGTTTATAACCTGACTTTAAATGAATCCATTGGTTTTAGAAATGTCTCATATTAAAGCTAAAACCTCCCAAATTCTGCTCAATGTACTAAAATAAATTTGCTTCACTGAAGAAACATTGATCATTTAATGAACACAAAGGTCAGATTTTGGCAGGACAAAAGTCTTGTCTCCTTGTCATATGATGCACCCAGTCCTAGATTCCAGCCTCACCTGTGATCAGTTACTGATCAGTCACTTAGTGGGTGTGTATAAAAAGAACCCCAGCACACCAGACCCTCACATCAACTGCAACTTGACCTCTGACAACCTGCCTAAGATCCACCCTGAGACCAAAGCGTTAATTATCAAGAGGCTGAAGACCAGATCCACTGCTGAGGTGACTGACACCTTCAATGTGTCTCAGCGTCAAGTACAAAGAATAAGAAAAAGATCTGAAAAGACTGGAGATGTTTTTGACAAGCCCAGGTCCAGCAGACCCCGCAAGACAACTGCTCAGGAGGACCGTTTGTTGATTGGAAAATCCAAGGCCCCTTTTCCACTGCAGCAGAGCTCCACCAGGCCTGGTCACCTCAAGTCCCTGTGTCAACCAGAACAGTTTGTAGAATTCTGTCTGGAAATGGCCTCCATGGTCGAATCAGTGCACAGAAACCAGCACTAAACAAAAGGCAATTAAAAAACCGTGTGGCATTTGCCAAGGCCCACAGCCTGCTAAAAGGATGGACACTGGAAAAGTGGCAGAAGGTGGATTTCTCAGATGAATCCTCGGTTGAATTACATCACAGCCGCCGCAAATATTGCAGGAGACCTACTGGAGCCCACATGGATCCAAGATTCACCCAGAAAACAGTTCAGTTTGGTGGCAGAAAAATCATGGTCTGGGGTTCCATCCAGTATGGGGGTGTGTGAGACATTTGCAGGGTGAAGGCAATATCAATAGCCTAAAATATCAAGAAGTATTAGCACCTCTTACATTCCCAACCATAAAGGGGTCAGATTTATGGTTCCGGTTGGAGAGAATGCTGGCGCGTTTTTGGCTGCCGCTGCTCCTTTGGCGTTATTTTTTCGTGATAATCTCAAAATGACTCTGCATTTGTGGTCTACAAGTGGATTGTGCTATACTTTAAAAAACCCTCCACAATATATAAACTGTCACTGAGGTGTCGTGTATTTTCGTGCGACTTTAGCTTACCTGTTGCACCTGCGTCACCTAGCAACAGCTCCACGCAGAAAGTCGCAGCCCTTGCAGCAATGTGGAGGAACTATGGATGGCTGGTACTCCTCTGGTTCATCCTGTCAATTATCCACCATCCTGCTCCAGCACTGTTCCAGTATTCTGCCTCTGAGTTTAAGCTCCATATACATCCACACAACGCACCAGCGCCTGCTCTCTGCTCCAACACCCGGGCATTCTGTACGTGCCTCGCCGTAGACCAATCCACCGGGGCTCACGTCGGAACTACCAATCGACAACTCCAGCTCCATCCCGTCGCTTTGGTCCACTGCCCGCCGTCCAAGAGAAACGCGTCTTGGCCCGGGTGCAGAGGCACGGCGAACACGGCTAGCGGCAGCAGCACTACTACAGTCAGCTTCGGTCTTCTTAACACCCGCTCTCTGACCAACAAGGGCCATCTCGTCCAGGAACTTCTGGCGGACCGTAAGTTAGACTTTTTGTGCTTGACGGAGACGTGGCAGCTTAGAAATGACTTCAGTCACCTCAACGAGGCTACTCCCCGGGGTTTGTTTACCTCTCCCAGCCTCGTGTCACCGGTCGAGGCGGTCTCGCGGTAATCTACGCGAGAGTTGGAAAAGTAGCTCCTGTGACTGTGCCTGTCTATCAGTCATTTGAGGCCACTGTATGTCAGCTCTCTGGACCAACTCCTACTATCATTGCCACCATCTACAGACCTCCAAAACAAAACAAGGATTTTATAACAGACTTTGCAGCTTTTTTTAACACATGTTTCCACACTCTCTTCCAATGTCATACTATTAGGGGATCTAAATATTCACTTGGACATTGTTAATAATTCACTCACCAGCGATTTTATATCCTGTTTGGACAGTTTTGGTTTGCAACAGTTTGTTAATTTTTCCCACACACTCAAAAGGACATACTCTGGACTCAATCTGCTGCTCAGGCGTTACACCCATGGACTGCAAAGCCAACTTCATCCCATTTTCCGATCATATGCTCCTTACATTTTTTGTCAATCTGCCTCTTTCCAAATACAACCCCCGCACCATAACATTCCGTAAAATTAAGGACATAAATTTGGACAATTTATCTTTTCACATCAATAATCTGCCCAGTACAGACAGTTTTGCAACTCCTGATCAACTTGTGTCACACTACAACACCCACCTCCACAACATCCTTAACACACTTGCTCCACCCAAATCCAGATCGGTCTCTTTCCTCACACTGCACCCTGGTTCACCCCCACTCTCCGACAGTTAAAAAGCAAAAGGCGCCAACTTGAAAGACTTTATAACAAAACTGGACTAACTATTCACAAGGACATGTACACACACCACCCTCCTACAAAGATTGCATCTCCAAAACTAGATCTGCATATTACTCCGGTTTAATCAGTACTAATGAAGGAAATTCCAGGACCCTCTTCTCTCTTGTTTCAACCATCACCAAACCTCTGACTCCCTTCCATCTCTCATCTCTGTTCATCCGACTTCTGCAATACTTTGGCTTCATTCTTCACCACAAAAATCTACACTATTCCCCAACAGCTCAGCCCCTCTTCTGCTCTAACTCTACCTGTCATTACATCTCCTATCACCACCACCCCTCTCTCATCATTTACTCTACCTTCTGTCAATCAAATTTCCTCTTTTATCCAAAAATCCAAAACCTCTTCATGTCAACGTGACCCACTTCCCACTGTCCTTATCAAAGCCTCACTTCCTTCTCTTGCTCCTTTTATCACCAACATAATTCATGCCTCCCTCACCTCTGGTACTGTCCCCTCTCCTCTCAAAACTGCTGCTGTCGCTCCAATTCTCAAAAAACCTGGTTCAGATCCCACAGACCTTAATAATTTCCGTCCGATTTCTAACCTTCCATTCATCTCCAAAATTCTTGAAAAAACAGTTTCTGCTTCACTCTCATCTGTCCTCCAATAACCTGCACGAGTGTTTTCAGTCTGGCTTCCGTCCTCTCCACAGCACTGAAACGGCCCTTCTCAAAATCACTAATGACCTTCTTCTCTCTGCCGACTCTGGTTTAGTGTCCATCTTCCTTCTGCTTGATCTTATCTCTGCCTTTTACACCATTTCTCATTCCATCCTCCTGAACAGACTCTCTTCCATCGGCATCTCTGGCACAACCCTCACCTGGTTTCACTCCTATCTTTCCAACCGCACTCAGTTTATTCAACTCAAATCTTTCACTTCTTACCTGTCCCCATCTCCTCAGGTGTTCCCAAGGTTCTGTTCTCGGTCCCCTCCTTTTCATCATCTACCTTCTCCCCTTGGTCACATTTTCTCGGAAACACCACATTCAATTCCACTGCTACGCGGATGACACCCAGCTCTACCTCTCCGACAAACCAAACTCCACACTCCCACCCTCTTCCCTTGTCAACTGTATCAGTGAAATAAAATCATGGTTCACCTCAAACTTTCTCAAACTCAATAGCAATAAAACTGAACTTCTCCTTGTAGGCACCAAATCCACCATAAGCAAGATTAATCATTTCTCCATTCCCATTGATGGCTCCTCCATCTCTCCCTCCCCTCAGGTCAAGAGTCTGGGTGTCATCCTCGTCACCCTCTCCTCCGCCTCCCACATAAACAGCATCACTACGCTCCGCCTACTTCCACCTCCGCAATATCCATCGACTCCGACCCTCCCTCACTCCACAGTCCACTGCCGTACTCATACACAGCCTTGTCACTTCCCGTCTAGATTATTGCAATTCACTTCTGTTTGGTCTCCCACAAACAACTCTCCATAAACTTCAACTGGTTCAGAACTCTGCTGCTCGCATCATCACACACACACCTTCCATCAACCACATCACACCCGTCTTACAACAGCTCCACTGGCTTCCCATCACACACCGCATTCAATACAAAATCCTGCTCCACACATTCAAAGCCATCCACAACCTCACACCTCCATATCTCTCTGACCTCCTCCATATTGCCACACCCGTTCGCTCTCTTCGCTCCTCCTCCTCTCTCCAGCTCTCTGTCCCCTCTGCCCTTCTTGTTACAATGGGGAGCAGGGCATTCAGTCACTGCTCCCCAGCTCTGGAACACTCTCCCTCCTGACCTCCGCCACACAGACGCTCTCACACACTTCAAATCCAAACTCAAAACTCATCTGTTCAAACTGGCCTATTCATTATAACCACAACTGCACTGTCTTTTCATATGCCTGATTTTAATGTAGATTTTAACTGTTGCTTTTACTGTTATAATGTTTATATTTTTATATTGATGTATAAACTTGTTGTGAGGCGACCTTGAGTGCCCAGAAAGGCGCCCTATAAATAAAATGTATTATTATTATTATTATTTTGCAGCAGGATGGTGCTCCATCACATACTTCTATCTCTACATCAGAGTTCCTCAAGGTGAAGAAGATCAAGGTGCTCCAGGACTGGCCCAGTCACCAGACATGAACATCACTGAGCAGGTCTGGGGTAGAATGAAAGAGGAAGAATGGAAGGAACAACCAAAGAATCTGGATGAACTCTGGAGGCTGTGAGACGCTTTCTTTGCTGTTCCTGATGACTTCATCAACAAACTGTATGAATCATTGTGGAACCACATGGATGAAGTCCTTCAAGCTCATGGAAGTCATACAAGATATTAAATATGGAGCTCACAGCACCACTACTTAATTCACTGACGTTATGCAACAGATTTTTGTATTTGAAGTAAATTATTTGTTCAATTTTCTGTAGGCGACAAAACTTTTGTCCTGCCAAAATCTGACCTTTCTGTGTTCATTAAATGATCAATGTTTCTTCAGTGAAGCAAATTTATTTTAGTATATTGAGCATAATTTGGGAGGGTTTTAGCTTTAATATGAGACATTTCTAAAACCAATCGATTAATTTAAAGTCAGGTTATAAACTTTTGTTTCTACAAAATGGATAAGAGACAAGACTTTTGTCAGGGACTGTAGATTAAATCAGATGTTGGACTGTTTTTGTGCGGTGAGGCCGTCTCCTAAAGAGCTGAGACGTTTAACCTGTCACCATGACCACCACCAAAAATAAATACATGTATATGATAAACAGATGAAAGCCACTTCCACTGTGCTCCAGCAGAGGTGACAGATAACACAGTGACTCTGAGTCTAGTTGGTTAAAGTGAATGTGGTTAATGTGTTGCATTTCCAAAGCTCTCTGTGCTCGTACAGTAAGAGCGTTCTCACAGACACACTGAGCCAATCCAGCTGTGCAACAAGGTGAAGTCTGACTTACTTCAGCAAACAGATCCACATTCACATTGTGTATCTTCCAGGTAGAACCTCTTGAATTGCAGCGGCGCGTGTCTGTGCAACAATGAACCAGTGGACTTTATTTGTTATCTCATGTGAGTATTAGAATTGTGGTCAAAACTCATATTGTTTTTGCTCAACCATTTTAATGTGTGTATTTGTGTCCAGGCTTCCTCTCTTACACATATTCTCAGTTTACTACCACTGAGGTCCAACCAGGGGCAGAAGCTACAGTGAATTGCACCATTCCACCTTTACACCTTCGTGGTCACGTTTCTTGGTTCCACATGAACGACCAACACAGTTCAACTCAGATCTGCTCAATGTTTGATTCAAGAAGCAAAGTTATATTCTCCAGCGATGCGCAAAAGGAGAAATACACAATGACCTTAAATAATTCAACCACATGTCTCACAATCAAAAAAGTGGATTATTCTGACTCTGGATTGTACTTCTGTGGTGAAAAAATGAACAATAGATCTGTCATCTTTATGGCGGCATTCTTAAAAATTCAAGGTAAATTTGCTTTTAGAACGTGTTCTATATACGACATTTACATTTTTGAACAAAGTGTTTTTAGGGGCCAAAATCTTTTGTTTCTGTGAAAACTGTTTGACATGACGCCAAACAATGAAGAAACTAAAGAAGAAACTAAATCTGATTCACAGGACGAGCTCTGGAGTTAACGGCACATTTATCAGTCACTATTGTTTCTGATGAAACACCTTCGTTAAATAAGCACAACAGAAAGTTCACATATGAAATGATAGTGAATGTCAAAATATCCCAAAACCACAACTGCATTAACTGCTTTACAGTAAAAGTACCAACAAAACATTTTAGCTTTTGCCCCTTTTAAGCAGTTTATTAAAAACATAGTGTCACACGGCAGGACAAATATAAAAAGTCTTGTGATTTTTAACTTTCCTTTTGACTAGAAAACAGCTCGAGGATTTCTATTCCCGTCATGTCTGGTGTGATCGCTGTCCTCGTCTTGCTTGTCGGTGGTCTTCTGCTTAAAATCCATCAACTCTCACAAGGTATGTGATCTTTGAACTGTGAAAACATGAAAATAACCAAAAAAACTGAGGGTTCTGCACAGTATTTTTGCTGATCCCAGTACTGCACTTGTTTGGACTGTGTGATGGTTTTGCTGGTTCTGCTGTAACCACTCCTGCACTTTATACATTTATAGATGGACGTGAATAATAAGAACACGAAAAACAACAAGTGCAATGATGATAACAAAGGAATCATGTACATAGTCCACTGCAGGTGCTTTCAGCTCACTATAGCAAACATGTCTTTACTGTATATCCCATAATATGATGGAGGATTTATTTGACATGTTCTGGCAGTAAACTTACTCAGGAACTGTGTATTATTATTGATGCTGTTGTCATCAGCATCATCATCATCATCAAACTTTTATTACGGACTCTTGGTCCAGAGTTAAAAAAGACACAATGACCAAACACACAATATTCACACCAAACTGCAGGACCAGTGCCTCCACAGATCTGACTGGTACCTCGTGGTGCTGAGTTTGCCCTTCATTAGGCTCATGATAAAGCTGTTCTCACAGTCACTAAGGCGACAGGTGAATCTGGGCATTAGACGGAGCAGATTTGCATGAAAAGTTTCTTGCACTTTCCCATCTCAGCCTTTTCAGTCAAATCCTGAGGCCACATGAGTTTGGATGCTTATCTTTCTGTAGTTTGAGCACAGAGGTGCAGTATAAAATGCTGTTCGCCCGGGCACACATCATGCAGCATCGTCTGTACATGTTGATGTGCACACTTATCATCCTTAGTTCTGCAGACCATTTTTACACTTTTACTGCCCTTATATTTCATATCAGTTTTTGTCAGTTTTAATATTCTTATTTTATGTATTATTATTATTATTATTATTATTATTATTATTATTATTATATTCACAATCCATCACTGTTGTACCAATAAATAGATTTTAAAATATTTTTTCTCGACTGATTCGGGTCAATGGGGCTTTACAGGAACTAAATATTTGCTCTAAACTAAACTGACAGAAACCTGCAGTGGACAGAAGTGAAATGACTCCTTTTTGGCAGATTCCACATCCTCAGATTACACATGTGAAGAGTATTTAAGTACATCTGTGTAGTACTACAGTTAAGTACATCTGTGTAGTACTACAGTTAAGTACATCTGTGTAGTACTACAGTTAAGTACATCTGTGTAGTACTACAGTTAAGTACATGTGTGTAGTACTACAGTTAAGTACATCTGTGTAGTACTACAGTTAAGGTCATCGATAAAACACCAGAGTTGTAGAATTTGGAGCCAAAGTGAAGTAGACGTAATATATTTTCACAGATGAACAGATCTAAGTGACAAAAATAAACAACAATTTAGAATTTTCGAGGTACAAGAGTCAGTTTATTTGCTTCTCTTTTAAGAAGGATGGAAAAATACACATTTATAACCAAAATTGTATCTGAGCTTCACAAAACGTCTGAAATGTGTCATTTATCTGTAGGTGAAATTACAAACTCCAGAGGACTGAACTTTCTGTGAGCATTTGTCCAGTAAACCTCAAAATCTGGATTTTTCATTTCTCAGAAATGTGTTTATCATCATCTCTTTTTAAAGGAACAAATACCATAAAACACAAGAGTAAATGTTTTCATTTGCTAAATTTCCCTCAAGTGAATCAGTTTTTTCCCATTGACATCACATCATGTTCCATTTCATTTTTACCTCCTGTCGGCTCCATTCCACAATTTACAATATTTTTGTTTACACATTTTAAAAGGGCTTTTAGCAGCCGATAATGTAATAATGTAATAATATTTAATGTAATAAAACCAATAATGTAATAACGTAAGAAAATGTCTGAAACAATAATGTTGCCAATGATGCCAATAATGTAGTAACATACCACATTATTGGTTAGTTTACTAAAAAAAAAAAAACTTTAATCCTTTAAGATTTATTAATTGAATTTAAAGTGTCACTTTGAGATATATTATTGCTTTTGTCTCTTTCACAGAGCTGCTTAAATACCTGATCACTTACACAGTGGACTTACACTTTCTCTTAGTGTTTCTACAGTTTCTGCTGTTATACATGTGTGTGTTTGTATATTCACAGTATTACCCACAGAGTAAATGAAATCTAAATGTGAATATTCTCAAATAATAACACCGGGCATCAGGTTATTACATTATTGTTTCAGACATTTTCTTACATTTTCTTACTCAGTAATTTTCAATTACTGGAAAGTTATTACATTATTGGTTTTATTACATTAAAAATATTACATTATAGGCAGTTATTACATTATCGGCTGCTACAGGGTCTCTGCAATAGCACAAGCTAAAAATAGATAAATAATTGTGACCTTTTTCTTCTTCTTTTTTTTATTAAGTCTGTAATTACAGTTCTTGTCGTGTATTTTGGTCACAAAGTGAAATCCAAAATGTTTCTTCATTTCTGGGACATTACAGTAACAAAAAACATTTTGGATTTCACTGTTTGGTCAAAAATCCTGAATAATCATTAAATCCTGGTGGGTTTTTTTGTGTTTTGTTTTTTCACAATAATCATAAAACTCAAATTTGATGAGGAGCTCTTTAATCCACTCTTTATTTCTTCTGTTCTTGTTCATTCTTGTTTGTGTCATTGTGTTCATAACTCATCATTCATTCTGTCATTAAGGGCACGGCCCCAACAAACAAGAAGAGCAAGAAGATAATCAGGTAAACATACGTGGCTCTGATAAAACATACGTTGCTTGATAGTTTTTTTAATACATTTGAATGATGTCATGACTAAATTGCAGAATTTGGACCCTGAACTGACGTATGCCAAAATAAACTTCCGAACAAAGAGGAGTTTGGACAAAGAGCTACAAACGAGATAAACTCACCGTGAACAGCCACATCTACAGTATCAGCCACATCTACAGTATCAGCCACATCTACAGTATCTATCAAATAATTGTTGTTTTTTTTAATAGTTTTTGTGTGTTATTATAAAGGCATAAATGAAAATGTAGAGTCTAACTGTCTGTATTTATTCCACGTGTTGCTCTCGTGCACAGTGGTGGCAGATAAGAGCAGGTTTCCGTGTGAGCTGTGACCGGCGACACACTGACATACGGAAAAAACAAAGCCACACAGACATAGACCACAACTTCCCTCAAATAGCCTTCCTGTTGTAAGAAATCTCCAACACTGCATTGTGCATGTGCCTTATTTTGGTGCTGTAAAAACATCATTAACAAATCTGGAATTCCACATCTGTTGCAAAGTTTATTTTACACTGTCATAAAATTCCCTTGTACGACTGGAGCTGGAATTGGCTTTTGCATGTTCAAGGCGCTTTCTAAAAACACCAAATATTCCAAATATAATCAAAGTGACTGAGTGCATGTTCTGTTTTGTTTCTTGCCATTTTAAATACTAACTGCAGGGATGAGGGGTGCAGTATCTCACAGACCAGAGGGGCTGATGTTCATCACACATATTGTGGTTGTTTGTCTGAGGTGAACCACAGTCTGCCGCTGTCACGTTTGTGCTTTAGACTGGCCCAGTTCCCCAGGCACCAGGTGCTCGGTGCAGCCCCATGGCAGGGAAGGCGGTGGGTGTGGGGTGGGGGTAACAAGCTGAGGAAGAACCACTCAGGAGCCTTCATCACAGAGACTAACCACAGCATTGTGCTACAATCCACTATTTTATATGACGAATACTGCATATGAACTGACCAGAGCCCCCACCAGAGCACCCCACCAGAGCCCCCACCAGAGCGCCCCACCAGAGCGCCCCACCAGAGCGCCCCATCAGAGCGCCCCATCAGAGCGCTCCACCAGAGCGCCCCACCAGAGCGCCCCACCAGAGCGCCCCACCAGAGCGCCCCACCAGAGCGCTCCACCAGGCAGTGAGTTCAGTGGCCCAGAGGGTCAAAGTGGGTGTTGCCGCTCCAACCAAAACTCTGGATCAGATGAAGTTAATTCTTTTCCTTTAAATACTGCAGGGTTCATGTTTTTGAAAGTCCTGCTATCGGTGGTTTTCAGACTGTAGAATATGAAGACGCCGTATTCTCACACAAAGACAAGAGCCACTGAAATTCACAAATGTTGAACCTGCTCATTTTTTTATTTTATTTTTTTTTTGTGACCAGACCGTAAAAGTTTCTAAAACTCAAAACATTTATGCATTTTAATAATATTCATTTGATCTGCCCTCATTTGGATTCAATATAGAGGTCTAGTGCTACTAATCACCAACTCACACGCCGCATACAGCAATATGCACTAGAGCCACTGCTCACCCATTACTAAGTCTAACTAGTCGATAATAGGCCAAGTTCAACAGCTTTCTGTTTACCATTCAGATACTTCATGACGAAGTACAATGTAATCAAAGGGGAAAAGTGTCTGTTGACGTCTTTCTTTTTCTGTAAAACACTTTGAATTACATTGTGTGCCATTCCTGCCATACAAATAAATATGCTTTGCCTTAAAACTGCATGTGTTCTTTTCCCTCCATGGTAATTCCCTCTGCTGCCACAAGATGGAGTCCTACAACAGATTCCAGTGGGAGACGAGTCCAAACTCTCACAGAGCCTGCAGCACACTGGCCTCTGTTTCTCTGCAAACCATCTTTGTGTTGATGTGGCCATACCGGCTCGTCATAGCCTGAACCCGTCAGATCTCAGGAGCTCAGCAGGGCCTGGTTAGTACTTGGATGGGAGACCACTGGGAATTCCAGGTGCCACAGGGGGGCGCCAGTGGCAAAAAACTGCCGTAGTGTCCTTAGGCAAGGCACTTCACCCATATTGCCTAGTATGAAAGTGGTGTGTGTGTGATTGTTGGTGGTGGTCGGAGGGTCTGATGGTGCAGATTGGAGCCTCGCTTCCGTCAGTCTGCCCCAGGGCAGCTGTAGCTACAATAGTAGTTTACCACCACCGGGTCTGGAGTGAATGAATAATGCTCTGTAAAGCATCTTTGAGTGTCCAGAAAAGCGCTTTATAAAACTGATGCATTATTATTATTATTATGTGTTGTTTTCAGATTTCAGGATGTGGTCTGTTAAACCACTTTGTGCCTCAGTGCAGTTTCAACCCCCCTAAACAGACCCTTCCAAAAGAGTTTAGACCTGTTCCTCACGCAGTAATAAAGGTCCACTTTATTGTCCAACTATAGAAACTGGTCCTCTGCATTTGACCCGACCTTCAGTGTCTCTGGAGCAGTGGGACTCATCTCCAGAGCTTGAGCTAGTTTTGGTCAGAGGGAGAATTTTACCTTTTGCCTGTGCATGGCCTGGAGAAGGATTTGCCTTTCTGGAAAGGCTATGATGCTTTGGGTCGATGCAAGTCAAATACAGAACCTTCTGACTATGAGACATGAGTGAGGCTCAGTGAGACTCTGCCGCTGTGCCAACTACTCTTGAATGAACATGGTGAAAACCTCAAGTTCTCCACTGTGCTCGAGCAGAGATGACAGATAACTCAGTGACTCTTAGTCTAGTTGGTTAAAGTGAATGTGGTTAATGTGTTGCATTTCCAAAGCTCTCTGTGCTCGTACAGTAAGAGCGTTCTCACAGACACACTGAGGCAATGCAGCTGTGCAACAAGGTGAAGTGTGACTTACTTCAGCAAACAGAATGGGCCTAAGATACACACTCAAGGGACAGTTTGGAATTTTGGACATAGGGCCTCATTTCCTCGTGAGTGTTGGAGACGTGTGGAGACACTTTTTGAAATCTTCCATCATCTTCCATTGTATTTGCAGAGGTGCTGGTGCTGGGCTAGTGCAGGTCAATGGCCACAGTCGTCCTGCCACTAAAAACAGTCTGACCCACTCCACAGACCCGAGGAAAAACTATTAGAGCTCCAGACTGTCCCTGTGAACGTCTGTGTCACAGAATCATTTTAGAGTCAAACCAACTGTTGCATTTGAAGGATTTCTGTCTGAGCAGCAGTGAGTTGTTCTTCCTGATAGAAGCTCAGCAGGGGCGGACTGATATATGAGAAAATAGTCCCTCCACATGTGACAATTCATGAGATAACCAAAGGTTATGCAAAAGGTCTTAATTTGTAGTTCCTAAACAGAGCATTTGATTGGTGTATGTTGGTTATTGTGGGAGGAGTCACACTTCACATTCAGCCTCCAGAGTCACATCGTGCAGGAATTAGACATTCCTTCCAGTGGACAATGTCACTGTTTCCATGAAAACTATAAGGTTCATAGTTCAAAAATAAATGAATAAAGTGACTTTACAGCTCCATGGGCCTTCAGAGGTGCCTGCACTGTCAGAGCAGTCTCAGGGCTGCACACTGGAGTACAGAAGTGCATCACTAGGCCACAGGAGCTCTGGGTCTGCTCAGGGCAGTGTGCTGTGGAGGACAGAGCACCAGAAGAGGCTGAGCTCAGGGTTCTGTACAGCTGTATTTTCAAGGGGAGCTTCAAGACTGTTCACTAGAATATATCAAGAGTGCATCACTCCCCATTAGGGCAGCTTCAATATTTGACATTAAAGCTGCCCTTTAATGTAAAGCACTTTGATGTGATAAACCCATGAACTGCCATATCTGTCTAAAACCGTGTCTATTCATTATACACGTTTCTTTTATGCACTGTGCTGTTGGTTAAAATCAGGTTTTGGTGCGAGGTGACACAAACTTCTGTATTTCTGTCAAACCAAACCACTTATCCAATGTCAAACTTCCGTCAGTTAAAGTAGCCTTCCTGCTGTAATACATCTCAAAATACTGCATTGTTTGTAGTGCTGCCACTAATGACTAATTTTCTAACGATTAATCTCTCAACTAATTTTTCGATTAGTCGACTAATCTAAACGACTAATTAAAAAAAAAACAACAAGCGGTTCTAACACACACAAGTGTGTGCGTTAGATTTTCAGGGGAGGTTACCTTGTGTGTGCGAGTTGCAAAGGTTATTGCTGTTATGTCTGTTGTTTGTGCTCATTCGACAATGTTGAACAACGATATGCACACACAATTTAACGAGTTTGCACGAGCAGCATATGCAACGGTGTTCTCAGTACCTCATGCATCGTGGTCGTGCTCCCGTGATAAGCCAAAGAAGTCTTACAGAGTGTACAAACCACTCTATCACCATCTGTCCCAAAGTATTCCCAGACTTTCGAGGCGTTAGGTCTTGGTCTAGAAGAAGTTGCCACTGTTCTTGGATCCGACTCTGACCCACCGGCCGCTGGCATTTTCTCAAATGCTCAAATCGGGGAAGGGGGAAGAGAGAAAGAGAGAGACCAGCCAGCAGAGTGCGCACGGCAAATACTTCCTCAAGTTTGTTTTCTTTGGCGGTGCCATTATATACCACTGCTGTTAGCCTTTGGTGAAGCCGAGATTAGCCACCTCGGCGTCAACCCCGGATGTAGCCGCTGTTAGCAGCACCGGTGTCTGCCTCGGATGTAGCCGCTGCCTGCCGCACCAGCCCTTGTTTTTTTTTTTTAATTAGTCGTTTAGATTAGTCGACTAATCGAAAAATTAGTCGAGAGATTAATCGTTAGAAAATTAGTCGTTAGTGGCAGCACTAATTAACTCATCCCACATTCTGGGAAGGTAAGATGGATCTTGCCTAAGGACACAACAGCAATGTGCAATAGAGCCACTGCTGGTTTTACACTTAACCCATTTCAACCCACTGGTCACAGGGTTTTTACTGTGTATATTTGCAATGCATTTTCACCATTTTGTGAAAGAATAAAGGGTTGTGATGAAACGTGTGCAATGCCAAATGTTTACTGAAAATAGTCACTACTGGAGATGCAAAAGTTCAGATTTCTCTCAAATAAAAGGGGTGTAACGTGATTTCACTCGAACCCAGGACTATGACTTTTGGTACACCTGATCTTAAGAGTCTCTAGTCATGAGAAATGCATTTGTAATGACTGTAATTTATTTTGGTCTGAGTGGAGGATGAAAACATGTCAGATGGGAGAGAATGTTGCACCATAGTCCATGTTCTTCCACTGGATCCTGCTGGGCCATAGGGGCAGCAGTTCACCACCCAGTCCCCTGCACACCTGACCCATACGAACCCCTCTGCGGGTGGTGGGCCCACAGGAGGGTGGTGGACCCACAGGAGGGTGGTGGACCCACAGGAGGGTGGTGGACCCACAGGAGGGTGGTGGACCCACAGGAGGGTGGTGAGCCCACAGGAGGGTGGTGGACCCACAGGAGGGTGGTGAGCCCACAGGAGGGTGGTGAGCCCACAGGAGGGTGGTGAGCCCACAGGAGGGTGGTGAGCCCACAGGAGGGTGGTGAGCCCACAGGAGGGTGGTGAGCCCACAGGAGGGTGGTGAGCCCACAGGAGGGTGGTGGACCCACAGGAGGGTGGTGGACCCACAGGAGGGTGGACCCACATCGTCCTTTTGGAGTTCAGCTGGGTGACGTCACATTGAGTTGATGAACTTAAGGTTGGACTTGTGCCTTTTGAAAACAGCTGAACTAAAAGTGCTCCTTTAGCTCAACTCAAATATTTGCAGTTTATATAACTCAGTTATTTTAATTTAGTATGACTTACAATTGAGAGTTTTCAAACCACTGGAATAAGTTCACTTATTTGGTGAAGCACTTTGAAATGATATTGTACTGTATTTTAGCATGTACTTAAATGATCTCACCTGTTTGAAATAACAGGACTTTACCATTCTCATTGTTGAATTAGTTAAATCTACTAAGTTATACCTGATCTATGTTTTTAAGTTACGCTCAATTATACCCACAGCCATACCCCTGATCAAAAGATATGAGTTAAAATTACTCAAAAATAGCATGTTACAGCAACTTGACATAATTAAGTTTTTAGGACTATTTCTAAAACTTTAACTATCCACAACTTAATCTGTTTAATTACTTTCAATGTTTGGGTTTACAGTGCAGCTTTTCTTGGCTAATTTGTCACCCCGGCTGCTAAAGTGCTGAAGGAGTGAGAAGAGAGAAATAAAATTAAAAGCCGCAAGCGGCATCGAACGGCCCTCGCGTGCCGCGCTTTGCACTGGGCCGACCCGGCGCTCCCCCGGGTGGCGCCGATGAGCCTCTTGTCTCTGTGTGTTTGTGGCTTTGGGCTGAACTTGTCATTAAACACACACACTGGAGATGCTGATGTGTTAACACTGACGAATATGGGCACTTTGGGACATCGCCATGGCAACACCGTGCAAAATACATCTTTGGCCCCCCGGACTTTTTTGTTCGCACTGACCTGAAGAATCACTGTGCTAAATTTCACATTCTTGAATGAAACTAATAAGACGCTATATCACTTTGAAAAGTAAGAAATTGTTGAAATTTTCCCATAAGGATAACATGGAGGCTTTGGCGCCCAGTGAAATATACAATATGGTTGTCATTGACTTTTTTGATTGGGATGACATGAAGAGTCATTGAGCCAAATTTGAGAATATTCAGTGAAAGTAAAATATTTGTCATGAATGGGAATTTATCTCATCTTTCCCATTAGGATAACATTGGAGCATTCGCGCATCACCATGGCAACACGGTTAAAAATATTATATGGTTTACATTTGCTTTTTTGATTGAGATCAGCTAAAGTAATTTTGTACAAAACTTGGTACATTTTAGAAAAAGTAAAATTTTGACCGTCCATGCAAAATTTATTATGAAAGCAATAGGCCCCACGCCCTGTAGGGGCTCGGGCCTATATAAATAAAAAAAATAATAATAATAATTTTAGCAAAACAATATATCCTTTTACATAGGAAAGACCCCATTGATTTCCATTCATTTTAGCAGCTATAAATATGGCCCATGCCTTCGGCTTGGGGGCTTGGACACAGCTTGATGTCAGGAGTGTGTTTTGGGGACAGGAGGCGCTTTGCGCTACTTTTGTCAACATTGAGTGAAGGGGCGACGATGACTTGTTAGCAAGAACAAATATACTTGTCCTGTGCCTTCGCTAGGATACTGCTGTTCACGGAGAGAGCGATCGAGGGACAAAGTTCAGTGTAACGTTGTCAACATCACAACGCTGATGTTGACAACGATGATCGCCTATTGCGAAGCAATAGGCCCCTACGCCCTGTAGGGGCTCGGCCCTAACAATGACAGGTAATAGTAACAGCAACATTACAATATTAAAACGTTAAAATGTTAAAACATTAAAAATTAAAAAATTTAGAAGTGTCCACAAGTCTGGTTTTCCTTTAGCCACTGTTTCAAGTGTGATTTGAAAGTGGCTGTGTTGGAGTCTCTCTTATTGATACTGGGAGAGAGTTCCAGAACTTGGTGCCTCTGACTGAGAGCAGTTTGTCCAAACGAGGTACCTCTGTGTGGACCTCACAGTTCCTGGGCCATGGCCCTAGTTCCCATCCCACAGACAGTCTTTGTTTTAATAAAATCCTGTAGCGGAGGAGGAGGAGCCCATGTAAAACTTTATATATAAAACAACCATTTTTAAAATGAACAAAATTATTGAAATTAAGCAATTTATACTTGTCTAAAATAGTGCATTGGTGGACTGAGTGGTTTATTGTCCAATATTTTTAAAGCTTTTTACAAAGTGATTCAACTGGTTTAAGTGTTGTGACAGCAGCAAGTGACCATGTGGTTATGAGGTAGTCCTCTATATGCCACAGAATCATGGAGTGTAAAAACATTCGTGTCGCATATAGAGTCATAAAGGGTCTTGCCTGTTTAAAATTCACCAAGTTAAAATTAACAGTTTTTGTAAGGCGCTTATGTGTTTCTTGAATGTTAATGTCGGGTCCAACGTCAGTCCCAAGTACACTCAACAAAAATATAAACGCAACACTTTTGTTTTTGCTCCCATTTGTCATGAGATGGACTCAAAGATCTAAAATTCATTCCAGATACACAATATTACTATTTCTCTCAAACATTGTTCACAAATCTGTCTAAATGTGTGATAGTGGCACTTTTGCTTTGCAAACTCAGAACCAGTCAGTATCTGGTGTGACCACCATTTGCCTCATGCAGTGCAACACATCTTCTTCACATAGAGTTTATCAGATTGTCAATTGTGGCCTGTGGAATGTTGGTCCACTCCTCTTCAATGGCTGTGCGGTTGCTGGATATTAGTGGAACTGGTACGCGCTGTCGTATACGCCGGTCAAGCACATCCCAAACATGCTCAATGGGTGACATGTCCGGTGAGTATGCTGGCCATGCAAGAACTGGGACATTTTCAGCTTCCAAGAATTGTGTACAGATCCTTGCAACATGGGGCCGTGCATTACCTTGCTGAAACATGAGGTGATGTTCATGGATGTATGGCACAACAATGGGCCTCAGGATCTCATCACGGTATCTCTGTGCATTCAAAATGCCATCAATAAAATGCACCTGTGTTCTTCGTCCATAACAGATGCCTGCCCATACCATAACCCCACCACCACCATGGGCCACTCCATCCACAACATTGACATCAGCAAAGCGCTCACCCACACAACGCCACACACGCTGTCTGCCATCTGCCCTGAACAATGTAAACCGAGATTCATCCGTGAAGAGAACACCTCTCCAACGTGCCAGACGCCATCGAATGTGGGCATTTGCCCACTCAAGTCTGTTACGGCGACGATCTGGAGTCAGGTTAAGACCCCGATGAGGACGACGAGCGAGCAGTTGAGCTTCCCTGAGACGGTTTCTGACAGTTTGTGCAGAAATTCTTGGTTATGCAAACCAATTGTTTCAGCAGCTGTCTGAGTAGCTGGTCTCAGACGATCTTGGAGGTACGGTTGGATGTACTGCCATATTCTCTGGAAACGCCTTGGAGACTGCTTATGGTGGAGAAATGAACATTCAATGCCCGAGCAACAGATCTGGTTGACATTCCTGCTGTCAGCATGCCAATTGCACGCTCCTCAATGCTTTGCGCCATCTGTGGCATTTTGCTGTGAGACAAAACTGCACATGTCAGAGTGGCCTTTTATTGTGGGCAGTCTAAGGTTCACCTGTGCACTAATCATGGTGTCTGATGAGCATCTTGATGTGGCACCTGTGAGGTGGGATGGATTATCTCAGCAAAGCAAAAGTGCCACTATCACACATTTAGACAGATTTGTGAACAATGTTTGAGAGAAATGGTAATATTGTGTATCTGGAATGAATTTTAGATCTTTGAGTCCATCTCATGACAAATGGGAGCAAAAACAAAAGTGTTGCGTTTATATTTTTGTTGAGTGTATTTAAACTCTTTGACGAGACAGTTCTACTCTGTCCAGGAAAACACTGGACCGCTGCAGCTCAGTTGTTTTTTTACTGAACATGCAAACAGTTTTCTTTATATTGAGTTGTAAGAATGAGTTCTTGACCCACTTTTGGACTTGAGTCATGGCTGATTTTAACTTTTCTGATGCTTCTTGTACAGTTTTAGCATGTGTGAAAATTACAGCATTGTCAGCATACAGCTGGACATTGACATTTGGACACATTTCCGGGAAATCATTAATAAAAACACTAAATAAAATGGGTCCTAAAATGCTACCTTGGGGAACCCCGTTGGACAGTGAAGGTGGGAAGATTTAAACCAGACAGGGAAACACACTGTTGTCTGTGGGACAAGTAGGATTCAAACCAGGGCTGATCCAATCCAAACCAAATTAATAATTTGACAGCCCTAATTTAAACCATAAACCATTATCCAGTTATTAGTACAAAGTTGCATATCAAAACTATATATTTATAGTCGCATTGCATGTTTAAAATTGTGTTATTTTGCATTTTCAGTTTTAAAGCCATAATGTAAAGCAATTACCACCGTTTCTTAATTGAGAATCAAACACAAAAAGAATTTCCGTTTTGACCTTTTGTTTATTTTCTTTCAGAAAAGTGCAGAGCAGAGTCAGAACTTTGAGTCAGATTACACTCTTATGCTTATTAAAAAATAAAATGGCAACATTACAAACACATATTTCTTAGCTTGAAATAAGGGCAGTGAACTTAGTAATATGTAACATCAGTGTATGAACAGAGTGAGAAAAGTCTTTCACACGGCACCGCTGCTGCAGGTGGAGCCAGATATTTGTTTGCCACAGGTGCCGAGCTCGGGTCGGCCGCTGTGTGTTCAGTCCTCACCTCTGCACCGAGCCACAGTCATGTCCGATTCTGGGTTCACTTCATCTGAATCAGCCAACAGGAGGTTTATTTTATTTTGAGGTGGATCTGGGTCCATTTCCCTGTGAGAAGCAAACAGCCTGAAGCTTCCAGACTTCCTCTTTCAGATCTCAGGCTTTTCAGGTCCTTAAATCTGGGGTGAAGAGCTGTTGCCATTTTCAGCCACTGGACACTGGTGCTTTCCTTCCGCTTTGACAGGTCAGACGTGAAGGCTGCTTTAAACCGGAGCACATGGTCTGGGCCGTCGTCTCCATCACCAGGAACAAACGGCGCAGTGCAGGAGATGCACTGTTCACCACCCGAAAGCTCAGCCACACACCTGCCATGAAAAACCAAAGAGTGCCATTAATAACAGATATATAAATATAATAAGAGTAATATAATTATATAAAGAGTAAAATCATTATGTCCTGTACATAAAGTGCCAAAGAAATAAAATGTAAACAACACTGCATGATGAAAAAGAGGCCTGCACACGATTAAGCTCCAGAGAAACTATTGTGTAGCTTTTCCTCCTTTGCATAATTCATAACCACTACAACTGTTAAAACTACAACAAAATTATTAATTTGCAATAAATTACCAGCAATCAAAGAGAAAATAAATTACGTTTTCATTTTTTTTTTTTTAAATAAAATAAATTCTAAATATTTGTTATTTTTAAAGTAGCCCGACCTGCAGGTTCAACAAGTGCTTCAAGCTTTTCCATCTCCTCCAGTTCAGCATTAGTCGGTGTCCAGCGGCTTCTTCGGCCCTGAAGCATCGTCGTTTCTGAGGAGACGGAGACTGAGAGCGGAGTTTCACCATCTCCATGAAACTAAAGATAAAAAAGTAGCAGTTAACTCTCAAACCACCACTGCATGACATCAGCAGGTGAACAGAGCACTGAGCTTTAGAGACGTACACAGGCGAATAATAAAGGGTTTCTCATGTGTGATCAGGATAAAGGCGGTGGTTTTATGCCAAAGCAACCCTCTCCATTTGTCCAGGCTGGGGACTGGCACAGAGGGGCACAGCGCCCTCTGTGGCTGGATTAACCCACCGCCCGTGTTTTTTAAGGTTAGTGTGTTAGTAAGTGCACAGATACTCACCACAAACAGCAGCCTCGGACCTGTGGAGACTCGTTTAACAGTTTAGGTAAAACATTGAGATTTCAGAAGAGTCAGAATCAACAACAAACAAACAAAATGGCAGCAATGACCCACAACATTAGTAAGACACTTAACCTTGTGTTAAATCACAGTGTTCAAAAAGAAATGTTAACAGATGGTTTAAAGGTCAATTAACAATGCAAACCTGAGGAAGAGTTTGAGATTAGAATAACCAGTATCTCAGTTCAGAGCCATCGCACTCTAAACCAGTCCAAATCTGGCACATTTATACCAGTTCAAAACAAACTAAACACAAAAACCCTAAGATTGTCAAGTTCGGACCTGGTTTTCACGCTAAATGAACAAAAATCAGTTAAACCTGTGGAAGAGTTAAGACCAGAGCAATTACACTCAAACCAGTCCAAATCAGGCACATTTAGACCAAACCAAATACAAAACACATTTAAAAACCCAAGATTGTCAAGTTCAGACCTGGTTTTGATGCTAAATGAACAGAAAAATCAGTTAAACCTGTGGAAGTTTAGAATAACCAGTATCTCAGTCCAGTGTAAGGCTTAGGACCAGAATTATTACACTCAAACCAGTCCAAATCTGGCCCACCTCAGAACAGACCAAATACAAAACACATTTAAAAACCCAAGACTGTCAGTTCAGACCTGGTTTTCACAATAAATGAACTGAAAAATCAGTTAAACCTGTGGAAGTGTTAGTTTAGAATAACCAGTTTTTCAGTCTAGCGTAAAGGTTAAGACCAGAGTTATTACACTCAAACCAGTCCAAATCTGGCCCAAAGTTAGACCAGTTCAGACAAAATCAAATACAAACCCATCAAATTCAGTAAGTCGAGGTCAGGGTCTTGGCCTGGAACTGACTAAGCAAAGTAAAAAACAAAAACAGTTAAACCTGTGGAAATGTTAGTTTGTAATCAGGGGTTTTATTGTCTCAGACTCATGAGACCATCACACATCAGTGCTGAAATCTGTTTCACATTTAGATCAGACCAAAGAGACCAGGCAGTCTCCAAAACTGTGCCAGTGTTTACAATCTGACACACACCAGTTCAGGCCCAAAACCAAAACCTTACAGTAACGAGCATCGTTGGCATATTCAGACCTTGTTTTGAGATGACACAAGGTTCACAGAGAACCTCAAATACCTACAGAGTTTAAGTCTGCAGGGACAGACCTCAAATACCTACAGAGTTTAAGTCTGCACGGACAGACCTCAAATACCTACAGAGTTTAAGTCTGCAGGGACAGACCTCAAATACCTACAGAGTTTAAGTCTGCAGGGACAGACCTCAAATACCTACAGAGTTTAAGTCTGCACGGACAGACCTCAAATACCTACCGAGTTCAAGTCTGCATGGACAGACCTCAAACACCTCCAGAGTTTAAGTCTGCAGGGACAGACCTCAAACACCTCCAGAGTTTAAGTCTGCAGGGACAGACCTCAAACACCTCCAGAGTTTAAGTCTGCAGGGACAGACCTCAAACACCTACAGAGTTTAAGTCTGCACGGACAGACCTCAAATACCTACAGAGTTTAAGTCTGCAGGGACAGACCTCAAATACCTACAGAGTTTAAGTCTGCACGGACAGACCCCAAATACCTACAGAGTTTAAGTCTGCAGGGACAGACCTCAAATACCTACAGAGTTTAAGTCTGCAGGGACAGACCTCAAATACCTACAGAGTTTAAGTCTGCAGGGACAGACCTCAAATACCTACAGAGTTTAAGTCTGCAGGGACAGACCTCAAACACCTACAGAGTTTAAGTCTGCACGGACAGACCTCAAATACCTACAGAGTTTAAGTCTGCACGGACAGACCTCAAATACCTACAGAGTTTAAGTCTGCACGGACAGACCTCAAATACCTACAGAGTTTAAGTCTGCAGGGACAGACCTCAAATACCTACAGAGTTTAAGTCTGCACGGACAGACCTCAAATACCTACAGAGTTTAAGTCTGCACGGACAGACCTCAAATACCTACAGAGTTTAAGTCTGCACGGACAGACCTCAAATACCTACAGAGTTTAAGTCTGCACGGACAGACCTCAAATACCTACAGAGTTTAAGTCTGCACGGACAGACCAATAAAACCTGTGAAACCAGCAGCAGGAAGAAGGTTTGAACCATTACACTCAGCCGGTGTGTGGCCCAAATTCAAGGTGATAAATGTCTTAAATGCAAAGAGTGAATTCCCCTCACAAGGGAAAGTAAACATCAGCTTGATTTAAAATGTTCGGGTTTGAACATTTCTCCATCTTGTGCGATTCTCTCAGCCTCCAGCCTTTGTCTTTCCTTCCTTTGGGATCCCAGGATCAACATTCAAACTCTTTGTGCCAGGTAAGACTCCTTTCCTCCAGATTAGTCCCAGGACATGTTTTGTTTGTAGGTTGTCCACAGTGAAATCCATTTTTCAAAAATGTAATTGTTTAGTCACTGTTCAGCGTTTGCACTTTAATAGATGCTCCTCAGGGCTCCATTTTCTTTAACTTTGACGTATTTGGGTATGAAAGGTGTTTGGGTGATTTAAGTTTGTGCATCCATTTTAAATGATATAGTTTCTTTATTCATTCCATATTTTTGGGCATTTCCTCTGATAAATTTTATATATATACACTTTATTAGTTCAGTTACTTCATCTCATGAGGTGTTCTCCTGTGACCTTTTTTGGCGTTTTGACTTCAGATAGAGGTGAACGTTCATTTCTCAGTCGTCCACACTCTGTACTAGGCCAAATATCCCAGTGCTACCTGTAAAAGGCTGGATTAGCATGTTAAGGTTAGACACCTCCCACCACCACATGTAAATTATATGTCACAGTAGCGTTTATCTTAGCAGTACACAACTAGCGGCAACAGTTTAGCTATGCTAGGCTAGTCAGTAACATAACATGTTTAAGCCTTAGCTGTATTCAAATAATAATCTAAAATCTGCTATAGTTGCAAGACATTTAGTAGACTTGGCTTTACAATGGACAATAAATGCTTAAATCAACATGGCAATAATAAAACTGCTCCCTGTAAAAAAGGTTAGACACCATCCTAAAACCGGAAAATGTGTTAAGTCAGTAAACAAGACATGAATTTGAATATGCAGTATGTTTTAGCTTTAGCTGTATTAAAATAAACTAGACATGAATTTAAGATTTAGTTTTAGCTTGTTTTAGGGACAATAAATGCTTAAAATCAGTGATAATTTAAACTGCTGCCTGTAAAAAAGGTTAGACACCATCCTAAAACCAGAAAATGTTAGCAACATAATGGCAGATATCATATTTTAGCATTAGCTGTATTTAAATAAACTATAAATGAATGCAAGTAGATTTAGCTTATGGGCAATAAATGCTTAAATCAACATGGTGATAATAAAACTGCTCCCTGAAAAAAAAGTTAAACGCCATCCTAAAACCAGAACATTTACAGGTTAGTCAATAACATGTGTCAAACATAATGTTTTAGCTTTAGCTGTATTGAAATAAACGAGCCATGAATTTAAGTAGCTTTAGTAACTGATAATTAAACTGCTCCCTGTAAAAAGAGGTTAGACACCTCCCCACCACCACATGTAAATTATATGTCACAGTAGCGTTTAGCTTAGCAGTACAACTAAAGCTAGCATAGTTTATCTTAGCAATGTTAAAATTTAAGGGCTCGTCAGTAACATGACAGACATGTTTTAGTCTTAGCTGTGTTTAAATAATAAACTAATAATTAACAGATCCTCCGCTGCAGTTGCCGCAGATGATCTTTATGCCTCACAGTTGCAAGACATGAGGTAGATTTAGATTTGGCTAATTTAAACACGGCTAAAGCTAAAACATGATTAACTAGAAATGAACTGAAGGAGATTGAGCTTTAGTTATGGACAATAAATGCTTAAAACATGACAAAAAATTGTTGCCTGTAAAAAAAGAAAAAAGGTTAGACGCCATCCTAAAACCAGAAAATGTGTTAGTCAGTAAACTAGACATGAATTTCAGTAGATTTAGCATTCGCTTATGTTATAACAATAAATGCTTAAAATCAACATGGTGATAGTAAAACTGCTTCCTGTAAAAAAAAAAATTAAAAAAAAGGTTAGACGCCAGCCTAAAAACACGTATGGGTTAGTAATATAATGGCAGATATGTTTTAACTTTAATGTAATTGTTATGTAAAAACATTACAAAAAACTGCTGCCTGTAAAAAAAGAAAAAAGTTAGACTCCATCCAAAACCTGAAAACTAAATGGTTAGCAATTAATTGTCCCAGTAGCGATTAGCAGTGCACTACTAGTTAGCACAGTTTAGCACAGCAAGGTTAAAAATCCAATGGCCCATAGAACTATGATAAAATCTGGATGAATCCAAAATGGCGCCATATTGTTTTAAATGGGCTGTGCTCCTTGGCACATGACCCCAAAAAAGTTTTACTTCCGCAGCCCAACGTGTGACGTCAGAAACGTAGTTCTGACCAGAGAGGAGCTAGGCTAACCATTACAAAGCTGATTTTTAGGTGCTTGATGATTTTTTTTTTTTTTTAAGTTCTTATTGTAAAAATACATTATAATACAAAACTCAACCTTTATGAAAGCTGTGGAAGCCCTGTCAGCCTAACACGAGCAGTGTGACTTAGCAAAAAATGGCTTGTGCTTCTATGGGAAATTGCGGGCATAGAACTACGTGGCTGCGGGCTGTATGCTCAATGTACGGAGTTGGGGGATGGGGAGGGGGGGGGGGGGTTGGGTCAAATGCAAAAAAATTCCATTGTAAGAAATTCGTCAAGTACTAAGAAATTCGTGAAATGCGCCTGCCTCACCTGCTCCTGGAGCACTGAAAATGGTGAAGAACGATCAGAAGAAATTCGTCAAGTACTAAGAAATTCGTGAAATGCGCCTGCCTCACCTGCTCCTGGAGCACTGGCAATGGTGAAGAACGGATCATAAGAAATTGGTAAAGCCTGCCTACCTCACCCACAGAACTATAATGACCTCCCTGTTTACGGCGTTAATCATCAGCTAAAAATGGCAAAAGGGTTGAGTTCACTTTGTTAAGTGGACAAGAACAGAAGAAACCCCTTGGATGAGCAGTGAAACATCTACCAAAAACTCTTTATCCAGTTGACAAATTGAACTCTACCGGGCCTCTTGTTTTTCTGAGTATCGGGTTCTGGCCTGTTTCATTTCTCAGTGTTCACTTACCTTTTTCCAGAAAATTTCTCAGTGTTCACTTACCTTTTTCCAGAAAATTTCTCAGTGTTCACTTACCTTTTTCCAGAAAATTTCACGACATGTTAAACCCCCATTTTCCCCTTATATTTAGACGCATCTACACTATGAAAACACAGCGTTTCCTCTCAACAAAAGCATTGCCACAAATGCCATATGAAAGCCCAACAAAGCATTATTAAAACCACATTGCATTAAAAAACCAAGCAGAGCGAGAAACAGCGGCAGCACGAACATTATTCACCAACACTGCGACAAAAACCCAAACACTGCGATAATCGGTCGAGTTCACCAACGGGTGAAGTTGCGTGACCAGCCAAAACAGTCTAAAAACATGTCACCAAATGGATTATTGTACCGCAAAGAAATTCAGTTCAGTTTATCCAGTTGGCAAAAGCCCAGTTGATATTTCCCCTTTGTTATGATCCCACCTGTATGAGGGACTTCAGAAACATCCGGTTCGACTGTAACAGGCTTTATAAAGTAGTAAAGTAGTAAAAGTCTGTACGGTTGGGTCTCGGCTGGTCAGGCAACAGGTAAAACCATATTGGTAAATCTTATCTGGTGTTGGCTTCTTCGCCTGGTTCAACATGCTGACGCGGTGATCTGGACGCGCTGCACCGTCTCCGTAGCCCCGCCGCTGCACCGTCTCCGTAGCCCCGCCGCCGCACCGTCTCCGTAGCCCCGCCGCCGCACCGTCTCCGTAGCCCCGCCGCTGCACCGTCTCCGTAGCCCCGCCGCCGCACCGTCTCCGTAGCCCCGCCGCCGCACCGTCTCCGTAGTCCTGTAGCAGGGAGCTGCACGTGCTGTGGCCAAATATGCGCCTTTTTGAGAGTTTGGCTGTTCTGGAGCTGCACGTGCTGTGGCCAAATATGCGCCTTTTTGAGAGTTTGGCGTCCCGGAGCTGCACGTGCTGTGGCCAAATATGCGCCTTTTCCAGAGTTTCGCTGTTCTGGAGCTGCAGTGATAAACTTTCACATGTCCATGTTGCTGTGGGTAAATGCGCGTTAGAAGAGCGTAAAACAGAAGCGCTGCTGTCACAAACAAATCCACTGATCCGCTGCTCCCAGTGGAGCTCCCGGTGGAGCTCTCCTCTTCTGCACATATCCTGTGAGCACCGGGGCGCCTAATTATACACACCTGTGCTACTTAATCACACTCACCTGGTGCTAATCACCAGGCCACGTGTCCTAAAGCTATTGGTGGGTTTAGGGGCAGGAAGTGTTTTGTGTCCCTTCAAAACACAGCACCTCGTCCGGGATAAACCCCCAAGCAGCTGGTTAGCTCAATGGGTTAGTCACTGCATTTTCCCATGGGGGACCTGGGTTCAAAACCCCACAAGGGCATTAGGAGCAAAACCAAAATGTCATTTAAATAATATTTTTAGCTATATATGACCTATAGAAAGTTATGATGTCATTTGAAATCCAGCAACAGCTTAGGCTGGAGATATATAGATATAGATATAGATATAGATATAGATATAGATATAGATATCCTAGCAACCCATGGCATCATCGTTGCGAAAGCAATAGGCCCTACGCCCTGTAGGGGCTCGGGCCTAATAAATAAAAACATGAAAAGCTGTCACATGCATTTTAAAAGTTGCTGTTTCTGTGATTTTAAGTAGAGCAGTGGACAAGAAGGGCGGGAGACAAGGAAGTAAAAGGGTTGTAAACTATTTTAGATAAGGATATAATCTGATGGGCAATAAACAGCTGGACTTTAGTTGTTGTTATCAGTGTTTTAATGTCAAACGCCTTGAGTCCTGGATGGTTGTGGAAACTGCAGCTCCAACCAACCTGGATCAAAGTAAGTTTCTATCTTTATTTCAAATACAGCTGAGTTTTTGCCCTGCCACGACTACATTGTGTGCTTCACATTGCATTATTCATTCATTCCAAACTCTGTGGAGCTAAGATACTATTAACGGTTTTCAGATTGCAGAATGTGATGATGTCATATTCCCAAATGTGGATAAAGAGCCACAAATGCTGAATCATTTTTATGTACATAAGATTTGCCAAATTACACAAACCTGCATTTCAACCACAATAATGTGAGCTGCTTCATCTGTATTGAATATTATTGGTCTACATAATGTTAGCATCTGAAACTTTATCTATTGCCACACCCCAAGCACAATCACACCCGACATTTCTACTAGATAAGTTCAGTCTTGCCTAAGGTCACAACAACAACATGCATTACAGTTACTCCTGGCCCACTGCTAAGTCTAACAGTGTGACCGCAGGGTCTTAAAAAGGTCTTACATATCATGTTCCTAAATGAAGGCCTGAAAAAGTAAATGATTTTGTCCAAGTCTTATTTTTTTTCACAAAGGTCTTAAATTTCTTGAACTCAACCGGGCTGCAGTGCAGTGTGAGACATAGACCATGTGAAAGTTTAGTTTGTCTTGTTAGAATGTTATATGTATATTATTTTTGACCATTTTACAAGCACTGCATACAACTATAAATGAGATTTTATAGTAAAAGTGTTTTTTTGTTATTTAAAGCAGTGAGTAATGGTCATTATTAGAATTGGATCTGGTGTGTTTCGTCCTCATAATGGGTGCGATGTTTGTCTTATTTTGGTCTTAAAAAGGTCTTAAATTTGGGGGAGTCAAACCTGGAGATACCCTGTCTAACTTTTCATATTTGACCTTATCCTAGGCCAATCAAAACAGGCAACACTTTAGAATAACTAATACCTTGGCTCATAACGAAAAAGTAGTTTACTAAAGGCCGCCACACACTACAAGAGAATTTGCCCAATTTTGGCTGCGATTTCTTCTCCCCGAGTTTGGGGAGGTGTGACCCGACTTTTTGGCTTCGTGTGTGATTTTGAAGCCGCTGCTCCTCATGTGTGGAGTCAGTGTCAGATCAGAACCACCAAACATCAACAACACAACGGAAACAGATGATAAAACACAGCGTCAGGGCCAGAGGAGCGACGGACACAGAGACGCAACAAACAAACTTGGTATAAAGAGAAAATAAAGACTTTATTACTCACCTCCCATAAAGTGGTACATTTAAACTGCAGCATCTGATCCACATTATCCATAGAAATTGTTCTCTGCAAATAATCACATCCAGTCCACAAAACTGCACTATTAATCCAGTTTGAAGCATTGTTTGAAAGTAAAAAGGCTAAAGTTGTTCCTCACATGGGTTTGTTTGCGTCCACAGAGCCTAAAGCTGCAGATTAGTGACAGTGACTGTACTTCCTGAGGATTTTATCACCAGCCTTTTGTGCTTTAAAAATCCTGGATCTGAAGTATTGCTCCACATTTCACAAATAATAATAACACAGTTTTGACTTGTGTCTAAACTGGAAGTGCAGAGCTCTGATCTGTGAACACTTCAGAGTCTCAGAGCGAGTGGTTTTACTGTAGACAGGAAACAGCAGATGTGATCGAGCTCACAGTTTTGCAGCCTGTTTCACGCAGACAGATCCCACTGCAGTGTTTGTGATCAGACATTTTAAGTCTCATAAGATTCTCCTCGTGTCTGTGGTGTGTGCATTTTGTCCTCTATAGTGTAGCGGCCTTTAGGATGATTGTAGTTTAGGAACTACATACTGCAAGTAAGGGATTAGGAGTTATGGTGTTAATTAACCCAATTTCTTGCCTTGTATTCCCAGCTTCTGACTGCAAAATAAGTCCATTGTCTGCATCTAATCATACAGCATTTTACTGTCTGTTAATCAGGAATTGCACATCGGCATGCTATTTGTTGTCACACTCAGCTCTGGTGTCTGAAAGTGCTCAGAATGTCATCACTGTGAATAATTAGGATGCTCAAAATGCATCCTAATTATACGGAAGGCACACGGGTCAGTGACATATAAGGATTTTCAACAGGCAAATTTTAAAACATAAAAAATATTAGTTTACATTGAACTTTTTCAAATATTTACAGTGTCAGGTGCATAAATCTATGTTTAACATTTATATTACGCATTTTTTGTGGTTTTTTTATGCACATGAATTGGCTACGACCTTAAAAAATGTCATGTGGTGCGACCGAGAATAACCTTAAAATATAGCCGCAAGCTGCGATGATCGGCCCTCGCGTGTGCCTACGCTGCACCCTGCAAACACCGTTCCCTGCAAACGGCGTGCCCTACAAAACAAAGTGCCCCACAAACCACGTGCCCTGCACATCACGCCCTGCAAACGCTGCTCCCAGCAAATGCCGTGCTCAGTAGCCACCCTGCCCCACACTGACCCTAATAACCATAAACCCCAACCACACTTTTCATCTGCTTTACAGTGTGTTATATTCAGGCCAAGATCATCTATTAGTGATTCAAATTTCCCAGGCCATCACAACACCTTCAGAAAAATTACATAGTGCACCTTTAAATGATTTTTGAGGAGTCTTTGCGCCCCCTCCTGGCCAACAGTGAAAAATTCCCCATGTCCATAATGTAGCTCTTTGGTCATAGTCATGCATAGAATGCAATTACCAAATTTGGGACAAATCCGATAATGTTGGTGTTTCATTATACTAGGGGGCGCTATAGTGTAATTTTCCATATGCTTTATAGTGTTTTATATTCAGGCCGAGATCAGCATCAGTGATTCAAATTTCAGCACAATCGGACTGAGTCTGTGCCAACGGGAGCAAATCTTCACATTGAATATTGTCTAAATTTTGATTGAACTTTGGGGCTTTGCCGCACGTAAACCGTGAGTTATCTAAAAAATGGAGGTAACATTTGAAGCTTCACTTCTGTAGATGATGTACAGTGATTTTCAGCCCTGTGGGTGAAGCACCTTCAGAGGAGTTCGTTCAAACACAACATGAGTGAAAATGCGGATTCTGCATTTTGAAGATTTCAATCCAAGATGGCCGCCTTCTGCTTCGTCAGGGGGCGTGACCATAATAATATTTTTTGTTTGTCTTCATGTGACGAATGTGTGTCCCGAATTTCGTAGCTCTACAACAAAGTTAAGCTGGTACAGCTCCCATAGGAGTGGGCGGAGCCTAATATTCGAGGTGGCGTATTATCATCATTTTTTGATCCCTACACATGAAACCTATATTTTCTCGAATGTCTCATCATTTCTGAACTTTTGGCAAAGTTTGGTGAGTTTTTGAACGTGTTTGGGGTCATGTTTTATTTCAATCTGTAGGGGGCGCTAACGCACCAAACTAATTATTTCACATTCAGTAGTTTTAGGGCAGAGAGTTTAACTGTTAAATTTCATTGAAAGTTTGTTGAGTTTGATGAGTTTGTTTGAGCAAACAGGAGCAATTTGTAAATTTCCAAAATTGTGATCATTATTTGTCTCTTCACTGCTCAGAGACGTCAGACAGATTTGGGATGTGGATATTTTTTGACGTTCTGCCCCTGGAGATAATGTGGAACAAATCTCCGTTCGGGTGATGCCCGCAGAGGAGTGTGTTTCAGCTTCGCAAACTTTAATCCAAGATGGCCGCCCCCTGGTGTGTCAGGGGGCGTGGCCATAATAATATTTTTAACTTGTCTTGTCATGATCGACTTCGGTGTTAAATTTCATGATTCTACGTGCAATTTTTTTTTTGTTGACATTCGTATTCCCTAATGTATTTTTGTGATGTTAGGGGGCGCTGACGAGCCATTTTATTTATTTATTGAAAATGGAAATGGCCAAAAGTTACAGAAGCGAAGTCTTTAACAGGTGGCCAAATTTTATGCGTTTTCGTCATTGTTCACTGGGTGAAAAATGGGTGAGTGCGTTAGGAGAAGAAGAAGAAGCATAATGCATATTGATATTTTCTTTTGCTCCAATATGACGTCACCTGCTTGTGTTTAATGAACAAACTACTGCCCTGGAAAATGCTGAAAATGAAGAAAAATGCCTAAAGAACCGTTCACCCAAGTCGACTTTGTCTGATTCAAACTCCAGCAGAAGTCCTGCTGTTATTAGTGGCACCACATGATGCACGGTCGCACCACATGACATTTGAACACTTTAAGCACAAAAACATGCAGAATAACTCAAATTTGAACCCTTTTAATTGAAAAAATTGCAAATGGACATAAAATTTAGTCGTCATGTCATTGACCTATATACATTTTTAAGAAGTTTCTAGGACTATTCTTAATAAACCTTTTTTTCATGGAATAATTCTGCCAATTAAGAAATTTCCAACATTTTAAAAGTGCACTATGTAACTTCTTGGTTGGGGGTCTGTCACCTGGTTGTTTCTATGGAGACGTCATTAGTCTGCCTGGAATGTAGGGTTGGGTGGTATCCAAATTTTGATACCGTTACACTTTCTCAGCATTTTACTGGGATATAAGGTGTTATTGTGACTAATTAAGAATTATTTTGTCGCATTCAGAAACAGAAGAGCAGAATATTTGAAGATGAGGCACACGTTCTGATCAAACCAAACTTTGTCAGTGCATTTATCGCATCAGCATCAGCGCACACGCTGTTTTTATCAGCGCTTATACAGTATGCAAATTAGCCATGTGGTTTTAAGTTTTGTTTCTGTAAAACATAAACAAATGTGCAAAGCTGCATTAAACATATTATTACTCCAAGGCTATAATGAGCGGAGCACCGGAAATGTAGAGCGGTGGAGAGGACCCATCACAGCCCTTAATGTCTGTGTCGCTTCCCTTCGCTGTCTGCGTCCTTTTGACCCGTAGTTAGGAAGTTTCAAGAGGGTCTGGCGTTTTGATACAGAACCATAAATTGGGCTTTACCGTCTCCTCTGTGAAAGTCTGACTTCGCCCTCAAGCGGGAACTTTCTCCTCTTCAGCGCCTCGTCCCCTCTCGACTATCGGTGTTCAATAAAACATCTCCATCACAAACTTTTGGGCTCAACATCACACACGAAGCATCAGTCAGGTTTTTTTTCTTCTTCCCCGCTGTGTGTGGATGGAGAGAGCGGAGGGGAGAAAGTCCATGCTGTGGTTTTAGGTCCTTTTGCAGATTTTTTTAATGATGGTAATGACACTGCGAGATACCGTATTACCGTCCAAACCTACTGGAATGTTCCACAATATGACAATAAACATTTATTCCATTACACATTGTATTTTACCTTTTCATTTGACGACTACTTCCCTGACAGTCCTGTGTTTTGTTGTCACACAGAATGGCTTCCCAGTCAGAGGAGGAGCTGTGCTGTTCGATCTGCCAGGACATCTACACGGATCCCACCATCCTGAGCTGCAGCCACAGCTTCTGCGCAGTCTGCCTGGAGGACTGGTGGAAAACAAAGGAAACCAAAGAGTGTCCACTGTGCATGACCACCATCACCGAAGACCCAACCATACAAGAGCCAGAGCAGCAACCACTCAGCTCCGTTTGCAAACTTCACTGCGAGGAACTCAAACTTTTCTGCACGGACCACCAACAGCCTGTGTGTCTCGTGTGCCGGGACTCGGAGAAACACACTGGACACAAATTCCGACCTATCACAGAAGCAGCCCCCATTTTCAGGAATCAGCTTGACGAAGATCTGCAGACACTTAAGAAAAAACTCCAAGATTTGATCGAGAGCAAAGACAAGCTTTTCTCGACGGAGGCCTACATACGTAATCAGGTTCAAGACACGGAGAGACGAATCCGAAAACAGTTTCAAATGTTCCAGGCGTTTCTCGAAGAAGAAGAGGAGGCACGAATCCGGGCCA
This sequence comes from Odontamblyopus rebecca, assembly GCA_030686955.1. NCBI lineage: Eukaryota > Metazoa > Chordata > Actinopteri > Gobiiformes > Gobiidae > Odontamblyopus > Odontamblyopus rebecca. The sequence continues at coordinate 34,089,646 of CM060672.1, read as the reverse complement.
CGAGGGAAGAAGGCGAGGCAAAGAGGAAAAAGTTCCAAGACAAAATTACGGCTGTGAGCAAAGAGATCGAAAGTTTGTCGAAGATCATCGCAGAAACGGAGGAGCAGCTCAAAGCCACGGATGTTTTCTTCCTGCTTCAGTACAAGGATGTGGAAGAAAAGTTGCAGCACTGTCCCCTGCAGGAGGAACTGCAGTTGAAGGAGCCCGGAGCTTTAGTAGACCAAGCCAAACATCTGGGTAACCTGGCATTCAACATCTGGACCAACATGAAGAGCTCGGTTCAGTTCTATCCTGTTGTTTTAGATCCGAACACCGCTCATCCAGAACTCGCTCTGTCCGAAGATCTGACCAGCTTGAGTTTTGCAGAGGGACAAGAGCTCCCAGAGATCCCAGAGAGGTTTGAGATGTATCGCTGGGTTCTGGGGTCTGAGGGGATGAGTTCGGGTTCTCATGGCTGGGATGTGGAAGTATCGGGGGATGGCTGGACCGTGGGCGTCGTCAGTGGCAACGTGGAGAGGAAAGGACAGATAATGAAAGGCGTTTGGAAGATATTTCTCTATCACGGTAAATACTTTGCATATTCTCCACCAGATCCGGCCAGGTCTCTCCCAGTGAAGAAAAAGCTGCAACATGTGAGGGTCGGCGTGGATTTCAACAAGGGAACGTTGATGTTTTTTGACATTAGCACGAAAAAATGCTTGCACACGTTCACACACACTTTCGATGAGGTTTTGTTTCCCTACTTTGAGACGTTTAGTCCGGAGCAGCTGAAGATTTTACCAGTTCAGTTCAGTTCAATTCAATTTAAACCTTAGAATTCTAGTCAGATTGAGCAGTTCTGTCAGTTCAAGCTTGTGATGCTTGTCCTGTTATGGAAATTTTTACTCTTTACTGAGTTTAGATTGATTAATGGTCATGAATTTTGCAACTCGCTCTCTAATAGCTTGCTCTGTTCCACTGATTGTTGTGTCTTGCCTTGTGTTGACCCAGCCTGAAACCTGTCCTTGAAACAGTATTATGTGTAAAGACTCTGTATGCCTTGTTTTGAGTATAGCTTAGGGACAGACTCCTTGAAACAGGAACAGGAAGTTCTGTGATTGTGCTTTAATAAATCAGGCTGCTTGACTCAATACAACTTCTCAGTTTTTTTTTTTCTTTTTTTATTGATTATAGGATAGAAATTCCACTACAGTGCCACCAGTTATAATGTTGCTTCATCATCAAAACATACCCTGACTTGTGTTTTGCTTGATTCACACATGTCTAACAGACAAATCCTGCATATTTAGGCTGAAACTTTGGATATGTATATATACAGCTCTGGGAAAAAAAATAAGACCACTGCAAAATGATCAGTTTCTCTGATTTGACTACATATAAATATACTTATAGGTTTGTGTTTGAGTAAAATGAACATTTGTGTTTCATTCCATAAACTACTGACAACATTTCTCCCAAATTTCAAATAAAAATATTGTCATTTAGAGCATTTATTTGCAGAAAATGACAAATGGTCAAAATAACAAAAAAGATTAAATGTTTTCAGACTTCAAATGATGCAAAGGAAATAAGGTTATATTCACTTTAAAACAACACAATGAAGGAAGAGTTCAGAAATCAATATTTGGTCACAATCACAGTGGTTTTTCTCCTTTTCCTCCTTAAATCAGGTTTGGTTCAGGTGATCTCCTCATCAGTGCCTCATGAAGCAGAATGAGGTGTGTTTGTGTTGGATTCAGCAGATGCTGGAACAGAACGGCCCAAACACATGTAGAGACGCTGAGTTCAGAAAAAAACATGCAGTGGTCTCTTATTTTTTTCCAGAGCTGTATAACAAAAAACTCCGGGTTTGTTTGTGATGATGCAACAATAACTTGAATGTGTCTTAAATCTCACAAGAGTCCATTTTTGTGTGCTCAGGCCTGATGACACCAAAGATATTATCGACACCAATGCCAATGCGGCGCCTCGCGTTTTATTATTTACAGTTAAGTGCACTATTATGGATCTGTTTGAAAGGGTCACACTCACACTGCACACAGAAGCTTTTAGTGGAGTTTGGCTAAAGCAATTTTAAAATATAAAAAATATTAGTTTCTATTGAACTTTTTCAAATATTTGCAGTGTCAGGTGCATAAATCTAGGTTTAATATTTATATTAAGCAGTTTTAGTGTTTTTATATGTACAGGAATTGGCTGTGACCAAGATGTCATGTGGTGCAACCGAGAATCACCTTAAAATTGTTTTATTTTTTAAAACATGGTTGGGATCTATGTTCCTTCTACGCAGCGCACACGACTTTTCAGACCACGCATCAAATAATGGCTTGTAGTTTCATAGTTATATATTAAACTTAACTGAGGGAACATAGAGCTGAGGGAATATAGGGCTGAGGGAACATAGGGCTGAGGGAACATAGGGCTGAGGGAACATAGAGCTGAGGGAACATAGAGCTGAGGGACCATAGAGCTGAGGGACCATAGGGCTGAGGGACCATAGGGCTGAGGGAACATAGAGCTGAGGGACCATAGGGCTGAGGAACATAGGGCTGAGGGAACATAGGGCTGAGGAACATAGAGCTGATGGAACATAGGGCTGAGGGAACATAGAGCTGAGGGAACATAGAGCTGAGGGAACATAGGGCTGAGGGAACATAGAGCTGAGGGAACATAGGGCTGAGGGAACATAGAGCTGAGGGAACATAGGGCTGAGGGAACATAGAGCTGAGGGAACATAGAGCTGAGGGAACATAGAGCTGAGGGAACAAGCTGAGGGAACATAGAGCTGAGGGAACATAGAGCTGAGGGAACATAGGGCTGAGGGAACATAGAGCTGAGGGAACATAGAGCTGAGGGAACATAGGGCTGAGGGAACATAGAGCTGAGGGAACATAGAGCTGAGGGAACATAGGGCTGAGGGAACACAGAGCTGAGGGAACATAGGGCTGAGGGAACATAGAGCTGAGGGAACATAGAGCTGAGGGAACATAGGGCTGAGGGAACATAGGGCTGAGGGAACATAGGGCTGAGGGAACATAGGGCTGAGGGAACATAGAGCTGAGGGAACATAGGGCTGAGGGAACATAGGGCTGAGGGAACATAGGGCTGAGGGAACATAGAGCTGAGGGAACATAGGGCTGAGGGAACATAGGGCTGAGGGAACATAGGGCTGAGGGAACATGGGGCTGAGGGAACATAGAGCTGAGGGAACATAGGGCTGAGGGAACATAGGGCTGAGGGAACATAGGGCTGAGGGAACATAGGGCTGAGGGAACATAGAGCTGAGGGAACATAGGGCTGAGGGAACATAGGGCTGAGGGAACATAGGGCTGAGGGAACATAGAGCTGAGGGAACATAGGGCTGAGGGAACATAGAGCTGAGGGAACATAGGGCTGAGGGAACATAGGCACGGTCCTGTTTTCTTACCATGTCTGAGGTCCTAATACTGTGATGTCAGATTTCCTCACATCCTCGTTCCCTTTCTGTGATCAGCTCCATTTCATGTTGTGACCAAATTCAGTCAATCAAACTTTATTTACAGAGCGCTTTTCATACAAAAATGCAACACAAAGCGCTTTACAGTGATTAAAAAAGAACAGTCCCACATTTCCCGTCCACTCTCCACCCCCCACAAAGCTAAACAGATGAGTCTCGAGATTATAATCCCATATAAAACTGAACTAAACAGATGAGTCTAGAGATTATAATCCCACATAAAATTGAACTAAACAAGTGAGTCTAGAGATTATAATCCCACATAAAACTGAACTAAACAAGTGAGTCTAATTGTGACATAACTATCTTTATTTACCACTAACTGAAACAGGAAACTATGAGATTACTACCGTGACATATTATCTTTCATAACTCTTTCTATCTTTCATGACTCTCTATACTAACTATAATAACTATAACTAACTTCTACAGAGAAAAAAGGAAAATAGAGGAAGAACAACAAAAGGAACACATATATACATTATGACACGACATTAAATTATGACACAACATTGCAGCGGGTGGAGGAGTCAGGGAGGTGGAGAAAATCCAGACGGCCTTATCTGGCCCTGGGGAGTCCAAAGATAAGATTGGGTTGTTTTGTTTTAGAGCAGCTACGTCAAATTTCCACAACACTGCTCTGTTTATCCATTGGTCTTCAGGGTCATTTCTATGCAGAACTCCAAGTTTCCTCCAGATTTTATCCAAAAATTGCAATTTAAAGCCATGTCCAAGCGTGTCCATCAGCAGTCAGTGACCGCGACCCCGGCCCAGAGTCACAAAGTTCAAGTGCTTGAAGCTCTGCCCCTCACTCCAATTTCCGGGCAGCCGAGTGGGGCTTTGAAAAGCTGCCTCAGTATTTGAATTTTCGGAAAATCAGGTCCAAGCGTAAATTCCGATGAGCAAAGTCCCATAATCCTGGTTCCGAATAGATCGATCCTCTGTGTCCAAAGAACATGCAGGTTTGCTTGTTAAAGCGTCAATTTTGTTAAAAGACCAATTTATCAAATCCATAGTTCATTTAGTTTTGGAGAGTAAAGCGGAGAGAGTCAAGGAATAAGACACATTAGACAAGACAAGACGTAGAAACAAAGCAGGAAAGATAAGGGGCAGGAGAGGAGAGAAAAAGCGTTCACCCTCACCAGGAGCCAGAAGAGAAAATTCTTCCCTTTGTGCCGCTTTGGTTAGTTTATTAAGTTTGTTGCAGTAGGTTTGGCTTCCATCAGAAGTGGTTGGCTGCTTTTGTGGCTCCCTGGCTCATACACTGAGCAGATTTACAAACTTTTTGTTTTTTGAGCTGAGTTTTTAACATCCGCTTATGGGATTTTAACCAAATAAAAAGTGCCCAATTATATGATTCACAAATAGGCAAAAATATCAAAACATTAAACTAAAACAACTGGACTTACATAGTTTTAGAAGCCACGATTTCGTCACCAACCAGATATCTTTGAGTTTCATCATTTGTAAGGAATTTCTCCACCAAAATGACAAAATTAACAAGTGACAACATTCATGTTTTTGGACTTGAATAACGGCACCATTTGTTCATAAATAGCAGAGTATGTTGTGCTGGTTTTGAGGTTCTCTCTGAGAAAAGTTCCTGAATTTTCCTTGAAATAATTAATCAAAATATCAAAACCAAGCAAGGATTTTACTGTCTAAACAAGAGTAGGGTTTTTAGCACTTTATGTACTGCTATTTTTAAAAAATATTTCTTTTACAATGTATGAAAGGTGTACTGTGCTATGATTTCATATGATGTATAGAAAGTGACAGCCAGGTCTCTGTTAACCTCAGAGAAACTGCTCTGCTGCTTCAGAAGTTACTCACCACTACTGAGTGTGAGTGGATGTCCTAATCTGAACACTTACATAAGGTTACTATAAAGCTGTGTCATGATACTGTATTCAGGATTTGTTTCTAACCGGTAACTGATTAATAATAATAATAATGCATCAGTTTTATACAGCGCTTTTCAGGACACTTAAAGACTCTTTACAGCATTATTCATTCACTCCAGACCCGGTGGTGTAAACTACTATTGTAGCCACAGCTGCCCTGGGGCAGACTGACGGAAGTGAGGCTCCAATCTGCACCATCGGCCCCTCCGACCACCACCAACACTCACACACCACTTTCATACTAGGCAATGTGGGTGATGTGCCTTGCCTAAGGACACTACGACAGTATTTGCCACTGGCGCCCCCCTGTGGCCCCTGGAATTCCCAGTGGTCTCCATCCAAGTAGTAACCAGGCCTGGCCCTGCTGAGCTTCTGAGATCTGACGAGCTCAGGCTTTGACGAGCTGGTATGGCCACGATTACCTTCATTTCTCCTGTGCACAAAACCACAAGTCACTTTAATCATCTTCGCTGAAACCATTGACCCAAACTTACGTGCAGCAGTGCGGGAGAGGTCTGCGCGGGACACATTCTTCAGTCCCGCTCCCGTGTCGTGCGGTCGAGCTCCCGCCCGCAGTAAGCTTTTAGAATATGTCCCGCGCCGCACTGTTTTGTGTTGGTCCCGTGGGTGCAGGGCTCTACAGTGGTTTCATTCCTGGAGCAAGATCGATGCCTTCAACTTAAAACTTGCATCATACAAGCTCCTTCGTGCTTTTCATGATGAAGGGGTGAGGATTTGAAAATAATTACCAGTTCGTAATTTGTTGTGCATGTTATATCTGCTAAATAAAAAGTAGCGTATTCTTCTTTGCATTAATGTTCCGTCTATCTTGTTTTTGAAATTCCGGTTAGAGCGCCCCTAGTGGTGGAAGAAAAATCCACAGAATAGCCGCTCCTTTGTAAAAGCCGCATGGTTCAAAGCCTGGGAAAAAAGTAGCGGCTTATAGTCCGGAAAATACGGTATTTATGGAGAACACTCCAAGTACCCCTCACTTGAGTAGAAAAATAAATCTGTTTACAATATCGTCAATTAGACCTATTGATATTTTTATATCTGTGACAGTGATGTCCAAAATCCTCCATTACATTCTTACAAGTAGTAAAAATTACTACAAAATGATATTTTCATCAGAAGCTATTAAAATTCACTTTGTGACATCAGAAATAACAAAAAAAAGATTGGCAAAGAAATTTGATGAAAATTTCAAAAGATTTTTATTGAGTGCAACAGGTCTCAAGTCGGTTGGACACGTGGGGATGGACTGTTTGGACACGTGGGGATGGACTGTTCGGACACGTGGGGATGGACTGTTCGGACACGTGGGGATGGACTGTTCGGACACGTGGGGATGGACTGTTTGGACTGGGAGAAAGGGGCTGTGAAGTCGACCTAGACCCATGACGTGGGCAGAGACATGTTGGAGTAGAAGATCTTTCAGCACTCAGGCCACCTCTCCGTCTGATCCGGCCACGTTCCTGATGCCGTTTCCTCTTTTAGCCTCTGATGGCCCTGATGCCCTCCCAGGCCTGCCTAAGGTTTGTGGTGTTGATAAAGCTCGTCTCAATATTCCTCGTGTTATTGTTTGACGTACCGATACCTCTCCTCAGAGCAGCCCCCAGGAAATCCATCCAGGAGCCTTTTTACTGTAGTCGTCTTTTCTTTCAAGTCGGCTCTTGTCAGAAGGAGCTGGGAAAAAACAAGGCATGATTGTAGATTTGAAAATATGTTTGACCTTTAGAAGCAATTCTGAATATTTCACCTTTTCCATAAGGGGCCTCCTCTGCAGTGCACTTGGAAGACAGTACAGGGCACAATATGTTTTTCTCGTTTCTTCACTCATGATGACACCATGGTTCTGGTTCAAGAATGTCCATCCATCCATCTTCTCCCGCTTAATCCAGCTGGGTCGCGGGGGCAGTTTGCTGCCCAATCCTCATAGCACCTGACCCCCTATGAACCCCTCTGCAGGTGGTGCCCACAGGAGGGGCTCAAGAATGTATGGGCAGAAATTCAGTTTGAATGGGTTTGGAATGAACACATGTTAGATTGTGTTAAGAGTCACAACAAACCTGGGGTCTCTGTTCTGGAGGCATCTCATTCTTCTGTCCATCACCATCCTCGGTGTGAGTGAAGTCTGAGGGTGTCTGCTTTATTTGCCGTTCTTATGCCACTTAAGCGCATATTTTAACACATTCTGTCAGGTGGGGGTCACTCTGGTTCATTTTATGCACCGGGCTGTCTGTACATAAACATCTTCCCTTCACCACAGTCAACCTGTTTTGCCTCCAGGCTGAAGAACAAACAAAAGACAATCATTGTTTGAGGTGTGGTTAAAAAAACTAACTAACATTATTAATCAGTCAGTATAGTTAGTTGCCAGTGTATATTAGACAGTATAGATAAGATGATGTATTTCCCTGTTTCCACAGTAACTTCAGGCAGTCTTCAGGTGGACTGCAGTTCTTCCCAGCCGCGGTCAGTAAGACATCTCTTATCTATATTATTTGGTCAAATCAACAACCAAATTATATTGCAGCAAAACACTATGAATATTATATATATTATATATCATCTTGAAACAGTATCAATTAGATTACTGCACAAATGTCAAAAAAGAAAAAAAGGCAGTTTTGATTATTTTTTTAAAGGCTACAAAACCTACCAGACATCTGATAATTTCTTCTGACAGACACGTCTGCATCATGATGATGACAGTTAGGTTCTTCATCTTTTAGGTTCTTCATCTTCATTCGGTTTTGGCTTCAGGACATTTCCAGCAGGTGGCAGTAGAGTCCATCTTTCAAATGAAGCACTGTTGAGCTGGGGGAAAAAACAAACCTTTATAAGCAATTCTGAATACAGGAGCTTTTCTGTAGGGGACACACTGCAGTACACTTAGAACACAGCAGAGGGCACAGTTTTCTTCTTATTTCTTCCTTCACAATGGCAGGATGGTGCATGTTCTGATTCCTGAATCTATGAACAGAAACTCAGGAATGAGCATAAGAGAATTCTATTAAATTCTATTTAAAGAGCTACCCAACAAACCTTGTAGCATTCTTCTGGAGGAATCTCTCTCCTGTCGAGAACCATCCAGAATTGTACTAGGCTGAAAACAACAACACAGAGACTGTTGAGACAGTTATTTTCGCACATGTTACTGTGCTCTGTGGACGGTGTTCACTTTTGGGGCAGTTATGTTCAAACACACAATGCATCACTCACCTCTGACACACACATGTGAGATCAGTTGACTGTTGATGACAGTGCGCTTCACACACACACACACACACACACACACACAACCACGTGAAAACACACTCACTTCCCTGGTGACTGCTGTGGTCCAGAATGTGGCTGTGGCATGGTCAGCTCGACAGAAGGATGATCATCTATCAGCCATTTTCAAAGATACTTTCTACGAAGAAAACATAATGAACATTATTAAAAAGTGGTACAGTAAAAATGTTTTTAGTTTAATTATAATAATAACTAAAAACAGCACTTGATTTTAACATTTTTACTGTACCACTTTTTACCAAAGAGTAATTTTTTTAAAGGCTACAATATCAAAGAACATTTTGGGGCACCGCCACCAAACTTACCAGTCATGTGACAGCATTAGCATCATGGTGACAACAGTTTGGTCCCATCATCTTCATCCTGTTTTAGCTCCACAGCCTCTCCAGCAGGGGGCAGTACAGTCCACTTGTACACTGCATTAGATTGAAGATTTCAGGATCACATGAAAGCTCTGTAGGAGACGTACATGATGTTGCACTGTGGTTTCATGTAGGATTTGCTTACCTGAGGCTCCGAGGAGGAGGAGAGAGGCTGGGTGGTCCTAATGGGTGTTGACAAACCGTCATCTCTTTCTCCAGACTTTCTCCACGCATCCCTCTCGTCCCCTTTTTCCATCAATCATCTGTTTGATGCTCTGTAACATCTGCATGTAGTGAATAAATGCATTCTGTAAACTCCCAGTACTTCACACATGAGGCCTGGGCAGCTGTGTGAAGTGGAGTGTTGCATCCTCCTGCTGTGGTACAAACATTCAACTCAAAATGACACAGTTAAGTGAAAAGACATAGACCATGTTACAGTACCTACCAATACCTGTCACTGTGAAAAACATGAATGGTTAAACCCCACAGCGTAGGGACACACAGTTCACCGCTGAAGAGAGTGCGGCTGAAACTGCAGAAGGACTCCATGGTCTCCTCGACCTCACGGATGGTGGAGGGTGGAGGCAGACGCCCAGGGCGGAGTCACCAGCATGGAGTCCAGGCCAGAGACGTACAGCCACACCTCCTGGTCCATGTGGTGCAGGTTGGGAAGCATAGGCCCAAGGAGCTGAAAGCACAGTCATGTTATAATATGGTGTCTCCATCTGACATGTGACCAACAGCAGGAGTGCTGTATACCTGCTGGAAGCGGGCCTCATCCCACACATGGACCCAGAGAGGGAGGGAGAGCTCTCCAGACTGCTGCAAAACACACACACATGTTAAACACAGAGCACACAACACACGACATGAACAATCAACTATGGCACATGGTTTCATTCAGAGAAACATAAGACTTACCTGTGCACCAGGGCGAAGGGCCACAGAGGAGCCCGACGGGGAGGAGCCAGAGGGGGACGGCCCAGGGCTGCAGCTCTCAACAGGCTGGGAAAAAAAAGACTCACCAGCACACGAGCAGAAGCACCGCTCTGCCAAGGCAGACGGCTTCTGCTGTGGAATGTGCTAAAGACTGTGTGTTTGTCATGTTCTAGATCCAGAGAGAGGACAGCCCAGGACCCTCCAACACTGGGGCCCCTGTGTTTCCTCAGCAGGTAACACTCACACACTTGTCCCTGCTAAACCTGTCTCTTGGTGGTTTCGATTGTTTGTTGGAGTTTTACATGTTCTACAGTCATGTGAAAAAGTTTGGACCCTGATCATTTAAGATTTTCCTTTATAAATCATTGGTTGTTCGGATCAGCAGTTTCAGTTAAATATATCATATAGCAGAAAAACACAGTGATATTTCAGAAGTGAAATAAACTTTATAGGATTTACAGAAAGTGCAATAATTACTTAAACAAAAGTAGGCATGTGCATAAATTTGGACACCCCAACAGAAAAATTACATCAATATTTAGTAGATCCTCCTTTTGCAGAAATAACAGCCTCTAAACTCTTCCTATAGTTTCCAATGAGGGTCTGGATTCTGGTTGAAGGTATTTTTGACCATTCTTCTTTACAAAACATCTCCAGTTCAGTCAAGTTTGATGGAGCCCGAGCTCTGACAGCCCGCTTTAAATCACACCACAGATTTTCAGTAATATTCAGGTCTGGGGACTGAGATGATCCAGAACATTGCACTTGTTCCTCTGCATGAACGGCCTCAGTAGAATCTGAGCAGTGTTTAGGGTTGTTGTCTTGTATCCAGCCCTGGTGCAACTTCAACTTTGTCACTGATTCTTGAACATTGTTCGCAGGAATCTGCTGATACTGACTGGAATCCATGCGACCTTCAACTTTAACAAGATTTCCAGTCCCTGCACTGGCCACAGGCCCACAGCCTGATGGAACCAGCACCACATTTTACTGTGGGTAACAAGTGTTTGTCTTGGAATGCTGTGCTCTTCTTTCACCCTGCACACCGCCCCTTATGTCCAAATAACTCAGTTTTAGTTTCATCAGTCCACAGCACCTTATTCCAAAATGAAGCTGGTTTGTCCAAATGTGCTTTAGCAGAGCTCAATCTGTGGCCTGTGCACAGAAAAGGCTTCTGTCACATTCCTCTCCCACACAGCATCTCCTTGTGCAAAGTGCTGAATAGTTCATCGATGCACAGTGACACCATCTGCAGCAGGATCATGTTGTACGTGTGTGGAGCTGGTCTGTGGGGTGAGTTTGACTGTTCTCACCATCCTTTATCTCTGCTTATCTGAGGTTTTTCTTGGCTTGAACTAGAACTGTGCCTGTGGTCTTCCATTTCCTCACTATGTTCCTCACAGTGGAAACTCAGAGCTGAAATTTCTGAGCTAGTTTTTTGTATCCTTCCCCTAAACCATGATGTTGAACAGTCTCTGTTTTCAGGTCATAGTTGTTTTGAGGCTCCCATGTTGCCACTGTTCAGAGAAGATGCAAAGAGGAGAACAACATGTAACTGGCCCCTTAAATCCCCTTTCTCCTGATCGGCTTCACCTGTGTCTGTAGGCCAAGGGTCAGTGAGCTGAACAAACTAATTTTGTGTTCCAATAATTAGTGCTAAAGGTATTAAAATCAATAAAACAACAAGGGTGCCCTAATTTATGCACATGCCTACTTTTGTTTAAGTAATTATTGCACTTTCTGTAAATCCTATAAAGTTCATTTCACTTCTCAAATATCACTGTGTTTTTCTGCTATATGATATATTTAACTGAAACTGCTGATCCGAACAACCAATGATTTATAAAGGAAAATCTTGAAAATGATCAGGGTCCAAACTTTTTCACATGACTGTAAAACATGTAAAACTCCAACAAACAATCAAAACCACCAAGAGACAGGTTTAATTCAATTCAATTCAATTTATTTTGTAGCGCCCAAAATCTGTCCTTAGAGGGTCTAAGGACAGGGGATGACTGGACCATGTTTCATTTGCTGCTTTACATGAATGTTGTTTATTCCTGTTCTGATATGTCTGTGTGGATGTTTTACTCATCCAAATCTTGGAACGGCCTTAGAGGAAACTGTTGTTGTGATTTTGGGCGCTACAAAAATCAGCTCAACAGTGCTTCATTTGAAAGATGGACTCTACTGCCACCTGCTGGAAATGTCCTGAAGCCAAAACCGAATGAAGATGAAGAACCTAATGAAGATGAAGAACCTGTCATCATCATGATGCAGACGTGTCTGTCAGAAGAAATTATCAGATGTCTGGTAGGTTTTGTAGCCTTTAAAAAATAATCAAAACTGCCTTTTTGTTCTTTTTTGACATTTGTGCAGTAATCTAATTGATACTGTTTCAAGATGATATATAATATATATAATATTCATAGTGTTTTGCTGCAATATAATTTGGTTGTTGATTTGACCAAATAATATAGATAAGAGATGTCTTACTGACCGCGGCTGGGAAGAACTGCAGTCCACCTGAAGACTGCCTGAAGTTACTGTGGAAACAGGTAAATACATCATCTTATCTATACTGTCTAATATACACTGGAAACTAACTATACTGACATATGAATAATGTTCGTTAGTTTTTTTAACCACACCTCAAACAATGATTGTCTTTTGTTTGTTCTTCAGCCTGGAGGGCAAAACAGGTTGACTCTGGTGAAGGGAAGATGTTTATGTACAGACAGCCCGGTGCATAAAATGAACCAGAGTGACCCCCACCTGACAGAATGTGTTAAAATATGCGCTTAAGTGGCATAAGAACGGCAAATAAAGCAGACACCCTCAGACTTCACTCACACCGAGGATGGTGATGGACAGAAGAATGAGATGCCTCCAGAACAGAGACCCCAGGTTTGTTGTGACTCTTAACACAATCTAACATGTGTTCATTCCAAACCCATTCAAACTGAATTTCTGCCCATACATTCTTGAGCCCCTCCTGTGGGCTCCACCTGATGTTTTTCTGACTGTACTTTATTTATAGTTTTGTTGTTTTATCTGTATAATTTATGTTTAAGTTGGTGCATAAGTTAAACACACCAAAAACCATATTTCTTATTTAATTTCAGGTTCCATGTCCATTTTGGATCTTAGCTCCAGCTCTGGTCCTTTAAGTGTTTATGAAACACGAGTCGACTCATTTTACAAGAACACAGTTCATTTTGTCCCCCAAAAATGTAAATTTTTTCCTCCATTGGGAAAATCATGACATCACATCAGGTAAAGCCTTTACTTAGCCTCAGTGTTGTACACTGGGCCCAAACTCTTCTACTGTGCACATTATTTGACTAACAAAAAATCTAAGAAAACATCTCTCATTCTCTTATCTGCTGTTGTTTCCAGATGTGCTCAGTTTGATCTGGCAGAATGAGCTAAAGTCACTAATATCTGACCAGTGTAAAAGGGAAAACCCTGTGATGAGGCGACAGGAACAGATGAGCACAAATACAAACGATGGACACGAGAGGCTGTTGAAATCAGTGGGGAGCATGGACCATCAGCAGAGGTGAGGAGCGCTTATCTCCACTCAGAAATGGAACTCACTTTTCCAGAAACCATCACACGTCTGGAAATTTGGAATCATTCATATTATTATTATTATAGTATGTTATATGATGTTATATTTCCTCTCTGTGTAATAATATTGCTTCCTTTTATTGGTTGAGTAGGGCACATGTGGTCAGTGCACCTGGGTTAATGCTCTAAAACAAAAGAAGTGGCTGAATAAAGGTACACTGTCCTGCAGGAAAATACATTACATCAAATCTAACTGTTAGCAGCCACACCCACAGCCTGAAGAGACTGTGAGAAGAGTTTGTTAGAGTTACACTAAAACCACTCAGTCACACACACCTTCCTCACTGCCTCCAGACTGGCTCTGGACTGAGGCCCCTGGGGAACATGTCTCTGTCCTTGGATCTTCTCTGTGTCTCCTCTCTCCTCACAGTGTGTCCTCTGTCCTTGGATCTTCTCTGTGTCTCCTCTCTCCTCACCACTATTTGACCTCATTTCAGGATGGAATTTCATGACAGAAGATGGTGTCATTTGAGAATATGATTTTATTTTATAATGTGATTTCATTTCAAAATAATGTATCATGTCGGAATAAGATGTCACTTTTGGATGTGATTCCTTTCAGAATGTGATGGCGTTTCATTTCAGAATCCTGTTTCATTTCAGGATGTGATTTCATGTTGAATGTGTCATTTAATTTTAGATGGTGGTTAGGGGTTCATCAAATTCACTTTCATCACATTTTGCCAGATTCATTTTTGCCTCGTTCCAATTGATCCTCTAAGCATCTCTACCAAAAGTGGAGTCAGTTGCTGCACATTTAGGGGCGGCACACTTTTTCACAATGTTTAAATTGAAAGGGACAGTTCAGAATTGTGCACATAGGGCTTCATTTCCTCGTGAGCCAGAGTGTTGGAGACGTGTGGAGACACTTTTTTAAATCTTCCTCCAGTCACAGATTCAATCCAGACACAGATAAAGCATCAAAGAGAACAAAGTCATCATACCTGAATGTAGAGTCTGAACGGTTCTGATGTTCTAGTATGTGAGGCACAAGTACAGGGAGACTGGAAGAGATTATTAATGAGCAGAATTATCTTTGTACTGTTCATCTTTGTATTGTTCAAGTTTCTGTTTCTGCGAATGTTCCGTGTTCTTATGTAGAAGATTAGAAATTGTGAAAAAGTGTGCCACCCTTTACTGGTTACTCATTTTTGGTACAGATGCTCAAAATGTCAATAGGAACAAGGCAACATGTGATCCGGCAACATTTACTTTTACTCACACCATCATACGGTGAACCCCCCTAATGATGGGGTCACTTCAAAATGTGATTTCTTCCAGAGGGTGATTTCATATCAGAATGGGATTTCATTTTATAATGTGATTTCATTTGTGATTTCAGAATAATATGTCACTTTTGGATGTGATTCCTGTTCAGACTGTGATGGCGTTTCATTTGAGAATCCTGTTCAGAATGTGACTCTCTAACGCCCCCTAAGGGTTTGACGGTTCATTCACAATAATCCAAAATGGAGGGCGAGCAAAATGTCATTACAGGCGAAAGTCTGTTAAAAAGCTGAAGAGTTCATCCAGAGGTCTGGGCGTTTGGTCGGCTGGCGTGGCCCCGTGGCCGGCAGTCAACCTCCGGTGTGGCCCCAGTCTCACCCACATTATCACCCACATTCATTGCAGAATATGGTGCCATTGGAGAATATGGTTTCATTTTATTTTATTATTTCATTTCAGAATAATTAGTCATTTCAGAACAAAATGTAATTTTTAGATGTGATTCCTTTTCAGACTGTGATGGCGTTTAATTTGAGAATCCTGCTTCATTTCAGAGCGTGATTTCATTTCAGCATTTCTGACAGTGATTTTATTTCAGAATGTGATTTCATTTTGAATGTGATATAATTTAATTTCATTAGATGGTGTCAATTCAGAATGTGATTTCATTTTTGAATGTCATTCCAGAATGTAATTCCATTTAGTATGTCATATTTCAACAAACTAAATGACACTATATCAGTGCACTCATTTTGAGAGCAGAGCTGTATCAATTTCAGAACAAGCAAATCCCACTCAGAGCATCCAGCTTCCTCACTGCCTCCAGAGGAAACAGTGAACAGTCCTCAGGCACAGAGAGCATGAGGAGTAAACTTGGTCTCTGTCTGCTTCATGCTCAGGAAGGAGGATCAGCAGCTCTTCAGCGTGGTCAGCCACACCAAACACTTTAGAAACACAGTTCTCAGGTCACAAACTCTAGAAATGATCCCTGAAAGTTTAGTCTTAATGTGAGACAACAGGCACTAGAGCCTCCAGACAACAGGCACTAGAGCCTCCAGACAACAGGCACTAGAGCCTCCAGACAACAGGCACTAGAGCCTCCAGACTGGGACTGTGGCCCCTGGAGAACATGTCTCTGTCCTTGGATCTTCTCTGTGTCTCCTCTCTCCTCACAGTGTCTCCTCTCTCCTCACAGTGTCTCCTCTCTCCTCACAGTGTGTCCTCTCTCCTCACAGTGTGTCCTCTCTCCTCACAGTGTCTCCTCTCTCCTCACAGTGTCTCCTCTCTCCTCACAGTGTCTCCTCTCTCCTCACAGTGTCTCCTCTCTCCTCACAGTGTCTCCTCTCTCCTCACAGTGTCTCCTCTCTCCTCACAGTGTCTCCTCTCTCCTCACAGTGTCTCCTCTCTCCTCACAGTGTGTCCTCTCTCCTCACAGTGTCTCCTCTCTCCTCACAGTGTCTCCTCTCTCCTCACAGTGTCTCCTCTCTCCTCACAGTGTCTCCTCTCTCCTCACAGTGTCTCCTCTCTCCTCACAGTGTGTCCTCTCTCCTCACAGTGTGTCCTCTCTCCTCACAGTGTCTCCTATCTCCTCACAGTGTGTCCTCTCTCCTCACAGTGTCTCCTCTCTCCTCACAGTGTCTCCTCTCTCCTCACAGTGTCTCCTCTCTCCTCACAGTGTCTCCTCTCTCCTCACAGTGTCTCCTCTCTCCTCACAGTGTCTCCTATCTCCTCACAGTGTGTCCTCTCTCCTCAAAGTGTGTCCTCTCTCCTCACAGTGTCTCCTCTCTCCTCACAGTGTGTCCTCTCTCCTCACAGTGTCTCCTCTCTCCTCACAGTGTCTCCTCTCTCCTCACAGTGTCTCCTCTCTCCTCACAGTGTCTCCTCTCTCCTCACAGTGTCTCCTCTCTCCTCACAGTGTCTCCTCTCTCCTCACAGTGTGTCCTCTCTCCTCACAGTGTCTCCTCTCTCCTCACAGTGTCTCCTATCTCCTCAAAGTGTGTCCTCTCTACTATTTGACCTCATTTCAGAATGGAATTTCATTTTAGAATATGATTTTATTTTATAATGTGATTTCATTTGTGATTTCATTTCAGAATAATTTGTCATTTCAGAATGTCACTTTTGGATGTGATTCTTTTTCAGAATGTGATGTAATTTAATTTTAGAATCCTATTTCATTTGAGAAAGTGATTTCATTTCAGAATGTGATTTCATTCCAGAACGTTATTTCATTTTATTTCGTGATTCATTTCAAGAGCGTGTCATTTTAGAATGTGAAGTGATTTTTGAATTTGATATCATGTTACAGTAGAATGTGAGAATGTGTTATTCCAGAATGTAGATTAGATGATTCCACACCAGAGTTCATATTTTGAATAAGTAGAGCTGTATCAGTTTCAGAACACCCTCTATAAAACTGAATGTCATTTCAGAATGGAATTTCATTTTATAATGTGATTTCATTCATTTTCAGAATCCTGTTTCATTTCAGAATGGGGTTTTCTTTCAGAAGGTTATTTCATTTTGCATGTGGTGTCAGTTCATTTCAGGTGATGGTGTCATTTCAGAATTTGATTTAATTTCAGATTAATTTGTCATTTCAAAATAAGATATCTCTTTGGGATGTGATTCCTTTACAGAATGTGATTTTATTTCAAAATGTGATCTCATGTGAGAATGTTATTTCATTTAATTTTAGAAGCATGTGTCATTTTAGAATGTGAAGTCATTTTTGAATGTGATATCATGTTAGAATGTTTTATTCCAGAATGTAATTTCGATCTGGAATGGTATTTAAATTTAGAATGTCTTGTCAGTACATTCGATGATTACACACCAGAGTTCATATTTCAGAATACCCTCTCTCCTCGCAGTGTGTTCTCTCTAAAATCTGATGTCATTTCAGAATGGAATTTCATTTTATAATATGATTTCATTTGTGATTTCATTTTAGAATCATTTGTCATTTCAGAATGTCATTTTTGCACGTGATTCCTTTTAAGAATGTGATGTCATTGCAGCTTCATCCACCAGGCTGTTAGGATGATGAACACTCTCCCCTCACTAACTACCAGGCTGTCTCCATAAAGAAGAACTTCTTTGGACTTTTCCTTTTAGTATATTATTATTTTTTATTAATAATAATAATAATAATAATAATGTAATTGTTGTTGTTGCTATTGTTATTAATATTGAGAGTGAGAAATATAATTTAAATTTTTCATATGAAAATTTGACAATCGCTAGTCCAAAAGTCTTAGACTTAAGTTGCTTAAATCTCAGTCTGTTTTATATGTTTTATACGGACAGGTGTTGAACACTTGTGCTCAAACACCCAAAGTAACGCATTTGACATAATGTGACATTAAACATTAAAAAAGAAATAAATAATAAATAAAAATGAAGTGAACAGCAGATGGCAGAAAAATGCCTTCGCTGCGTGACGTCATACGGTAACAGGAAGAGGAGTGCAGGCGTGCGCATGCTCAGACTTGTCCGCTGTTTCCGTATGTGTACCCGACATGGACACGTAAAGTCTAACGCCAATTCTACCCCACCGGCGTATCGATCCTGATGACCGACTGCTCCGCCGGCTTTCGGAAGTAGCCACGGGTTTATAGAGCGAAAAGCACAATGGTAAGCGGTGTGTTTTCTGTCTAAAACACGAGAGACGCTAACATGCTGGCTAGTTGTAAGGTGAACCGTTCCAGGAAGTGCCCACCTGGATTCGTGTACCTGAGCAGATCAGAGGCCCGGCAGCCAAAAGTAGGGGGATCAGAGGTCCCTGTTTACCCGGGACAGTCCCAGTGTTGAGTCGTGTCCCCTGTCCCAGCAGATTTATTTAAAAAAAAAAAAAAAAACTGTGATTTGTCCCAGTTTTATACAAGAAATGTCATTTGTTTAGGTAAAATACAAAAAAGCTGTTTTAAAACGGTCAAAACACAAAGAAAATATGACTATACTGACTCGCATGTTAGTCGAACAGTTTTCCTTCATTATGCACTTGTTTCTCATTTTTTTAAATTATTTTATTATGTCCCAGTCTTTTATTTTGAAATTCTGGTCGCCCTTGCGAAAACTAAAGCAAAAAAGGGCAAGAAAAATGGGCAAAAAAACATGTTTCAAATGTCTGAAGTAGGGTAGGTTTGGTATAGTCTGGATATTGCAGATTGAGCTTCCATGGGCTAAAACTTGAGTTTCATTTCTGTGCTTATTTTCCAGATGAGAACCGGTGAAATCTCAAGTTGATCTGCACATGTAGAAATATAAGTACAGTGTAGAGTGATCAGACATCCCTATTTACCTGGGACAGTCCCAGTTTGGAGCCATGTGCTCCCTGTCCCAGCAGATTTGTACAAAACCAGTGATTTGTCCCAGTTTTAAACAAGAAATGTCCCTGGTGTTCCTATTTTCACCAATTTGGTCTAAATCAGGACTAAACGAAGATTAAACCAGCACTACATCAACTCTAAACCAGGACTAAAACACAACTATCACAATTTTTGACTAATCTAATCTCCGGCAACAGTAATGAGAAGCAAAAATTGTCATTTGTTTTGCCAACATACAGGAAACCGTGTTTGTGAATGACCATAAAGCAAAAAAATGCAGCGACAGAAGTCCCTCAGATTATGACTGACACAAGAATGAACAATGTTACGCACTCTTTTCAGTTTTATTTGTACCAACTGTCCCAGCCCGAATGTGTCCCAGTTTAGATTTTGAAAATCTGGTCACCCTAGTACAGGTGGATATGGTCAGGATTAAAATTTGTGGTGTAATAGCCTGGAAATAATACTGGTTTTTCCTGACCCCACATGGGAGAAAACCAACCTGTTGTGTCACTCTATAATCATGTAATGATACCCATGACGAGACCTTTTCTTCTGTTTGCTTCTGACAGATCTTAATAGTATGGAATTAGAAAACTAAATTGTTCTGGCATTTCGGACAAAATTGAACTAGTCTACAAATGTTTCACAATCTTTCCTCCTGACAATTTGTAAAATTAATTTCTGGGAGGGCGTGCTCAGGAGGTGCCAGTAGCTCTCCACTCCCTTCCAAGAAGCTCACCAAGGGATTTCTGAATTATACATATTGGGCTGAATACGTAAAATTTAATTAATCACGATTGTAAATCTATAATTTTGATGCCCGGTTTTATGCACTAAGAAATGGATCATGGTTTATATTTTATAGGCATCTAACTGTTCCCAGTCTAAGGCTGTGGCTCTTATATTTACTCAATTTCTTGCAACTGCTAAAATAAGCAGCTCTTTGGCATTTTAGTTTTATAAATGGGAAGAAGGTTAGAGACCCCTGTTCTGGGGTCACGATTATTGTGAACAGTTTTGTTGATACAACTTTATTGTTTGAGCTTATTTGTCATGTTTAATCTTTCAAAAAAAAAAGTTAACCGCCACATTCCAGATAGGTGAGCGTGGTCACACTTCTGACTCTATCGACTCTAGTTCCTCTATAGCCTTATTTGTATTTGATATGTTGGTGTTAATTCTTCTAAAATTCTATGACTAATGGGCAAAAGTATTTCAAATTTAAGGACGATGGATAATCTCTGTTCCCTTGTCTATTCTAAACTATTCCCCTGGTGGTGGTGGTTTTGTGCAGATGCGGTTCATGCTGCTGTTCAGCCGCCAGGGGAAGCTCCGCCTCCAGAAGTGGTACACGGCCACGGCCGAGAGGGAGAAGAAGAAGATGGTGAGGGAACTCATGCAGATCGTCCTGGCCCGAAAACCAAAGATGTGCAGCTTCCTGGAGTGGAGAGACCTCAAGATCGTCTACAAGAGGTGACCCGGGTCTGGGGAACTGGAACTGTGCTGACGTTACACTACCAGGCAAAAGTTTGGACACCATTTATTATTACGGTTATTTACACAGTAGAGTCTCACTATGAATGAATAAATGTAGAAAGCAAAAAATAAATAAAAATAACTCAAAACTTTTAGATTATTTTTTTTAAAAAGCCACTGTTTGCTTGGAGGGTTTGGACTTTGGGCTTTTCTTGACTTTGACAAGGCACAGCTGTGAAGTGAAAACCATTTCAGGAGGCTTCACAAAGCTCACTGTGAGAAGTGTTGTTGACAAAGCAAAATGGATAGTTTGAGGATTTAAACCTAAAATTTATAAGATAGATAAAAAATATTTAGTCAAGTTATTTAGCTTTTTATCTTTATCGCATTATTCCATATATCTTACTTTTTTTTTAATGTTTCCCGTGTGTAGAAAGTTATAAACGTAAAGAATAAAAAACACTGAATGAGAAAGTTTGTCCATACTTTGGACTGGAGGTGTAGATTTATTGTAGGAATATGTGTTTTAATAGAGAAAAATCCTCTGATAAGGTCTCAGTGTTTCCCTTTGGATTTGATTTGAATATTTTTATCTCCTACATAACCTACTTTTTTTGTTACACTGCTATTTTTTACTTACTTGTTACTTAATCCCAAAAAAATCCCAAAAGCCTTGTGGCTAAATCTGAGGCTCTTGCAGGTTCATTAATGTGCACTGTCCCTGCCAAATAAATAAATACATCAAAATAATTTTGTCCACGTTCTATCAACCACACTTCTCTATTAAATGTGAAATCTAAAGGTTACTTGAAATTGAATTGCCTTAGCGTACTCAGTTAGCCTTTACAGAAGGAGGAGGGACAGTTACTCACCCGTTTGGATCAGGAGAAGCTGCGTACAGACACTTTCTGTGTGAGTAAACAGTGGTGACGGAGGCTCGTTTGCGCATTTTGGCAACAGAACTACGGCAGAACTCAGCAGCTTGTTGAGCTCTGTGAAAGGATTATCGTCAAAAGATCGAGAATATTTCCTCAACAAACTGACTTCGACAAATGGTGTCCGACTGTCAGGTCCTCGTGTGATCAGTGAGTAAAACTTTCAAACTTTAGTCCACCAGTAGAATATCGGTGCCAGACATTTTGGTGCTGGAAATGTTTTTATCTCTGTCGTCTTCTGTCCATGTTCAGTCTGAATGAATGGGGAACAATCCCACTTCTGTTGCCAAAATGCATGTACAGCTCTTTCTATCACTTCCGCCCTAAAAGGGTCTCCTGGTTACTTGAATTTGACCATTTACTCGTACTTTTGATTACAAAGTAAAGATCACATCACATGTACATGAGAGCTTTAATTCTGAATAAAAATAAATTAATACGGAATAAAAATAAATGCTGCTTTAAAAAGACCAGGTAAACACTTAATTTCTGAAAATGATTATTTGGAATTAAACTTAAATCCAAAGTAAGTGGGTGGTTTATTACGATTTTAAACCCAAATGAATTTATTCCTGGATCATTCTTCTTCAAAATAATCCCGGTGGTTGGAGCTCGTTGGCTCGTCCTTCTGACTCGATCCGGACGATCCGGCTCCTCCAGTCGTCTCTTGGGACTTTCCTCCACGTCTCTGTGGATTTGTGAGCGGGATGTGGGAGTGGGCTGAGGTGTGGCAGCCTCACACTCAGTTTGTCTTCTTCCTCCTTCTCCCACACTCTTCCCTTCTCCTCCTCAGCTCACAGACGGAAAGTGTGAGGACAGAATTCTCCAGCTGCTGCTTCACTATCATCAGAACCACTGTGGAAAAAGCTTGGATCATGTTTATCTCGTCGGCAAAACGACAAACTGAGATGACAGAAAAGCTGGGAGCAGCTGAAGTGTGGATTTTCTTCCCAAAGACGGAAATACGTTCATGTCTCTGTCCAATCAGAACCTTCCCCCAGACACTGAGCGGATTTAAATAAAGACGATTTTATGTGTTTTCCTGTAAACCACAATTCGGAATTATTATTTCCATGTAAACTTGAATATTTTAATTCTGAACTATTTAATTCTGAACAATTCATTTGAAATTAAAAAACATCATGTAACCCTCACCCTCGCTGTGTGAAGGAGAGGTTCCGCAGGTCTTTCCTTCCTGCTGCTGTCAGACTTTACAATCAGACTTTACAATGAACACTGCTAACTCTGCTGCCTGTGCAATACTGGGACCCTGTGCAATAATGTAAGATAGTAATTTATTGTATATATAGTTTTGATACATAGTTTTATAATCCTTATCTTTTTAGATCCTTATAGTGTTTGTCTATTTTTAACTTAACTGTACTTCTATTGCTGCTACTGTTTCTTGCTGTTCTCTTTACTGTGCATTGCAACACTGAAATTTCCCCATTGTGGGACAAATAAAGGATATCTTATCTTATCTTATTATCTTATCTAAACGTGGCCCATGTTTCCTGGTGTTTCCTAGTGATGCCGTGGTGCTGCGGTGAGCGCTCTGATTTCTCTCCACCTCAATTATACATTTTTCCTCTGCAAAAACCAAGCATCAAGTAACACTGCGTCATTTAAACTGGTTTCATTGTAAACATGACATTTCTTCTGAATCAGGGCCTTTCTGTGTGGAATATGTTCTCCCCATACCTGCTCTGGAAGGAAAAGGTTCTAAATGTTGGTTTTGGACTGTTGCAGATACGCCAGTTTGTACTTCTGCTGTGCGATAGAAGAACAGGACAACGAGCTCATCACACTGGAGGTCATCCACCGCTTTGTGGAGCTCCTGGACAAGTACTTTGGCAGTGTAAGTGTTCACCTGTCCTCTGCTCTCTTCACCTGTCCTCTGCTCTCTTCACCTGTCCTCTGCTCTCTTCACCTCTGCTCTCTTCACCTGTCCTCTGCTCTCTTCACCTCTGCTCTCTTCACCTGTCCTCTGCTCTTTTCACCTGTCCTCTGCTCTCTTCACCTCTGCTCTCTTCACCTGCCCTCTGCTCTCTTCACCTGTCCTCTGCTCTCTTCACCTGTCCTCTGCTCTCTTCACCTGTCCTCTGCTCTCTTCACCTGTCCTCTGCTCTCTTCACCTCTCTCTTCACCTGTCCTCTGCTCTTTTCACCTGTCCTCTGCTCTCTTCACCTGTCCTCTGCTCTCTTCACCTGTCCTCTGCTCTCTTCACCTGTCCCCTGCTCTCTTCACCTGTCTCTTCACCTGTCCCCCTCTCTCTTCACCTGTCTCTTCACCTGTCCCCCTCTCTCTTCACCTGTCTCTTCACCTGTCCTGTATGTGTGTGTGCAGGTGTGTGAACTTGACATCATCTTTAACTTTGAGAAGGCCTATTTCATCCTGGACGAGTTCCTGATGGGAGGAGAGATCCAGGACACATCTAAAAAAAGTGTCCTCAAAGCCATCGAGCAGTCTGACCTACTGCAGGAGGTACATTTTTTGTCATTTAGGCCTGTGCACCATTCAGACACTGTAGACTAACATTGGCCTTAAAGCCACAGTATGTTCAGTACACTTGTTCCTAAATTAAGGCCTTAAAAAGTCTTAAATTATCTTGTCCAAGTCTTGTTTTTTCACAAAGGTCTTAAATTTCATTAGCCTATTTTTTTTCATACTGTTGACTTCTGTTAAATTCTTGCAAAAATGAAAAAAGGCGCAGAGGCAGTTTTTACAGTGCCTAATGATATCAGCAGAATTGAAGGTATCAGGGGCAAACAGGCAAAAAATGTCAGAGAGTCTGAAGAATCTAACCGAAGTTTCTGATGGTCTGAGCGAGTCTGAGTGTCCAGGTGTCTAACAAACCTTTGTATATTCTAATTATGAATCTGATCTTTTTAGCTGATACATAAGTCTGGGAAAATTACATTTATTATAAATGTTATCCTTTAGTTGATTGTTGCCCTGGGAAGATCCCAGAATGTTTAGAAACAGCAGCATTCAGTGTCAGGGCTGCAGCTGTAGTTTGGATCATTTAAAGCTACTGAACAGAACATTTTGCACTTTAGCTGTTACAAGCACATTATTCACAACACTCACCGGGCTGCAGCGCAATGTGAGACAAGACCATGTGAAAGCTTAGTTCGTTTTGTTAGAATGTTATACATTTGTTTTTTTGACCATTTTACAACCAATGCATACGACTATAAATGAGTTCTGAATGAGATTTTATAATCAAAGTGTTTTTTTGTTATTTAAAGCAGTGAGTAAAGGTCATTATTAGAATTGGATCTGGTGTATAATGGCTGCAATGTTGGTCTTAATTTTCATTTAAGTGGTCTTAAAAAGGTCTTTAAAAAGTCATGAATTTGGGGGAGTCGAACCTGGAGATACTCTGTTTATTTATGTAGTAACACTTTATGTAGTAACCGCTGGTCTGAACTGATGCACACACCACCATAATTCAGACTTTGAGG
Organism: Odontamblyopus rebecca; assembly: GCA_030686955.1. Taxonomy (NCBI): domain Eukaryota; kingdom Metazoa; phylum Chordata; class Actinopteri; order Gobiiformes; family Gobiidae; genus Odontamblyopus; species Odontamblyopus rebecca. The sequence goes on along the minus strand of CM060672.1, from coordinate 34,064,570 downwards.
ATTTCAGATAGAGATATTATTTTTTACCATTTTGTTTTATTTGAAATTTAATTTAAAAAAAAAATACAGTTGATAACACTGGATATTAGGGATCCAACGATATAGTTTTCCCATGATTCGATACATGGGTCACGATATCGATTCGTTTTAAGAAAAAAAAATCTCATGTCATTTTTTCTGCTAATGAGTATTATATAATAACACTGATATGAATGGAACATTACACATAATACATTACAGTACAACTACTGTAAAGTTGTACTTTATATGTGAAGTGTTCTCAGGCTGTGTTATATGTTATAATACAGCCAGTCCACTCTTAATATACACTGCAGGGAAGTTACACTATCAGACTTTTCCTTTTTTCATGATTATTTCTTTTCCTCCTGAGTCGGTCTCTCCTCTCACTCCATTGGCCTCCTCCTATATGTTCTGTGCCAAGCCGGCCCCAAGTGAACCGTGCCAGTGGAAATGAGGCTCCAGGCTCCTGTGTCAGCTGCTCTGCCTCGTCTCTAGCAGCAGCAGAGACAGACAGTAGCTCCTTCCACACATTTTTTACACAAACAGCGCTCTCCTGTCTTCTATCTGAACACTAAAACTATATTATCCATCCATCCATCTTCTTCCGCTTATCCGGGGCCGGGTCGCAGGGACAGCAGTCTAAGCAGAGGCTCCCGAACTTCCTTCTCCTCAGACACTTCCTCCAGCTCCTCCGGACGGACCCCGAGGTGTTCTCAGGCCAGCGGAGAGACATAGTCCCTCCAGCGTGTCCTGGGTCTTCCCCGGGGCCTCCTACCGGTGGGACATGCCTGGAACCTCCCGAGGGAGGCGTCCAGGAGGCACAGGGCTCTACGCTAACTTTTTTTGTCAGGAGCACACATGCCCCTAAGTTAAAAATTTTAGGAGCACAGAAAAAAAAATGGGGGCACAAATAAATTTTTGTTTTGAACATTTACTACAGTGCAGAACTTTTGATTATGACTGTACTTTTCCAGTATGATCTCAATGTTTTTTTTTTTTTGTTTTTTTTTTAAATAAATCTATTCCATTTTATCTGATTAATATTCATTTAGACTTAAAATAAGCCAAGCAAACTGTACTGCACTGAAACACTCTGCACCCCTTTTTGGACCCTCACCCACAGTTTAAGAACCTCTTCTTTAAGAGAACCTCCACTGGCACTTTACACAAAACTGTGTAAAAAACAAAGTGTAAAAAAAAAGTGTAGGATTTTTAAGCCTGTATTTTCACGTTTCTAACTGGAGTTACATTCTCTTGTTTTAAAATGGTATTTTGTCTCTGCACATTTACTAAACCAAACGCACACTGTGACAGACAGATTAATTTGGCATTTTATTAGGCAAACTTCAGTCCACATATCGCCTGCTCTGTGCCGTAGCTCTGCTCTGTGCGGACACTGACATGAAATTACTTTTTGCTTCGCGTTTCGTCCTGCTCTTCTAATTAGCGCTCAGTGAGAAGGAGCCTCTGTGCACTCTACTGTATGTGGGGAGGAGCGGGGTGACCCAGATGTGGGTCCTGCTGCGGTGCGCGCTCCTTGTTTAAGGTGGCCGCGGGTGTGTTTTGAAGCTGAGTTTGTTTGTATGAGTGATATCAGCGCACACACGGAGCTCGTATACTGGGGTCCTGCGCGGTCAGAGGTGTCGTGCCCAGGCACGGTTCGGCTACGCTCGTGCTTAGCATCTGTGCTTGGGCACGATTCTTAAGTCCTAGTGTGAGTTTGCCCCTAATGTTTGATACATTTAGAACGTTTAACTCATCACGTAGCGTCTGTGCACAGCTCCTTATTGTGACTGCAGAAGCACTCGCACTGGTGCGACTGTTTTGTTTTCCTCGTTCACACGGCGAAATATTTGCTCGCAAATGCGAGTGAAATGGGCGCACTGTAGAGCCCTGAGGAGGCATCCGGACCAGATGCCCGAGCCACCTCAGCTGCTCCTCTTGACGTGGAGGAGCAGCGACTCTACTCCGAGCTCCTCCCATGTGACCGAGCTCCTCACCCTATCTCTAAGGGAGCGCCCGGCCACTCTGTGAAGGAAACTCATTTCGGCCGCTTGTATCCGCGATCTCGTTCTTTCGGTCATTACCCAGAGCTCATGACCATAGGTGAGGGGAGGAACGTAGATTGAGGTAAATCAAGAGCTTCGCCTTTCGGCTCAGCTCCTCTTCACCACAACGGTCCGATACAGCGACTGCATCACTGCCGACGCTGCACCGATCCACCTGTCAATCTCACGCTCCATCCTCCCCTCACTCGTGAACAAGACCCCGAGATACTTTAACTCCTCCACTTGAGGCAGAGACTCCCCACCCACCCGGAGAGGGCAATCCACCTTTTTCCGGTCGAGAACCATGGCCTCGGATTTGGAACAGCTGATTCTCATCCCGGCCGCTTCACACTCGGCTGCAAACCGCCCCAGTGCTGCAGGTCCTGGTTCGATGGAGCCAACAGGACAACATCATCCGCAAAAAGCAGAGATGAGATCCTGTGGTCCCCGAACTGGACCCCCTCCGGCCCCTGGCTGCACCTAGAAATTCTGTCCATAAATACAATGAACAGAACCGGTGACAAAGGGCAGCCCTGGAGTCCAACATGCACCGGGAACAGGTCTGACTTACTGCCGGCAATGCGAACACAGCTCCTGCTCCAGTCATACAGGGACCGGACAGCCCTTAGCAAAGGGCCCCGGACCCCATACTTCCGGAGCACCCCCCACAGGGCACCACGAGGGACACGGTCGAATGCCTTCTCCAGATCCACAAAGCACATGTGGACTGGTTGGGCAAACTCCCATGAACCCTCGAGCACCCGATGGAGGGTGTAGAGCTGGTCCAGTGTTCCACGACCAGGCCGAAAACCACACTGCTCCTCTTGAATCCGAGTTTCGACTATCGGACGAACTCTCCTCTCCAGTCCCCTGGCATAGACTTTACCGGGGAGGCTGAGGAGTGTGATTCCCCTGTAGTTGGAACACACCCTCCGGTCCCCCTTCTGATACAGAGGGACCACCACCCCGGTCTGCCAGTCCAGAGGTACTGTTCCCGACCGCCACGCGATGTTGCAGAGACGTGTCAGCCAAGACAGCCCCACAACACCCAGAGACTTAAGGTACTCAGGACGGATCTCATCCACCCCCGGAGCCTTGCCACTGAGGAGCTTTCCAACCACCTCAGTGACTTCGGCCAGGGTGATGGATGAGTCCGCCTCTGGGTCCCCAGCCTCGGCCTCCTCAGAGGAGGACGTGACGGTGGGATTGAGGAGATCCCCAAAGTATTTCTTCCACTGCCCAACAACATCCCCAGTCGAGGTCAGCAGCTCTCCCCCCGCACTGTAAACAGTGTTGGTGAAGCACTGCTTCCCCCTCCTGAGGCGCCGAACGGTTTTCCTCTCCAGAATTTCCTTGGGGCTGTCTGTTGGTCCCCCTCCATGGCCTCCCCAAACTCCTCCCAGACCCGAGTTTTTGCCTCTGCTTCGCCCGGGCTGCAGCACGCTTAGCCCGCCGGTAACTGTCAACTGCCTCAGGAGTCCCCCGAGCCAGCAAGGCCCGGTAGGACTCCTTCTTCAGCCTGACGGCATCCCTTACTTCCGGTGTCCACCACCGGGTTCGGGGATTGCCACCGCGACAGGCACCACAGGCCTTACGGCCACAGCTACGATCAGCCGCATCGACAATAGAGGCCGAGAACGAAGCCCACTCGGGCTCCATGTCCCCAGCCTCCCTCAGGATCTGGGAGAAGCTCTCCCGGAAGTGTGAGTTGAAGGCCGCACCGACAGAAGGTTCCACCAGACATTCCCAACAGACCCTCACGATACGCTTGGGCCTGCCAGGTCTTTCCGGCTTCGTCCTCCGCCAGCGGACCCAACTCACCACCAGGTGGTGATCAGTTGACAGCTCTGCCCCTCTCTTCACCCGAGTGTCCAAGACACACGGCCGGAGGTCAGATGACACGTCAACAAAGTCGATCATCGACCTCTGGCCTAGGGAGTCCTGGTGCCACGTGCACCAATGGACCCCCTTGTGCTCGAACATGGTGTTCGTTATGGACAAACTGTGACTAGCACAGAAGTCCAATAACAGAACACCGCTCGGGTTCAGATCGGGGAGGCCGTTCCTCCCAATCACCCCTCTCCAAGTGTCACTGTCGTTGCCCACGTGGGCGTTGAAGTCCCCCAGTAGAACTACAGAATCCCCGGTTGGTGCACCCTCCACTACCCCTCCCAGAGACTCCAAGAAGGCCGGGTACTCTGCACTGCTGTTTGGCCCGTAGGCCGACACCACAGTGAGAGACCTGTCCCCGACCTGAAGGCGCAGGGATGCGACCCTCTCGTTCACCGGGGTGAACTCCAACACACAGTGGCTGAGCTGTGGGGCGATGAGCCCACACCAGCTCCAACGCCAGAGAAATGGAGAGTCCAACTCCTCTCAAGGAGTTGGGTTCCAGAGCCCAGGCTGTGCGTGGAGGTGAGGCCGACTATATCTAGCCAGTAACGCTCGACCTCCCGCACAAGCTCAGGCTCCTTCCCCCCCAGCGAGGTGACATTCCATGTCCCCAGAGCTAGTCTCCATGTCCGGAGATCCAGTCGCCGAGGCCCCTGCCTTCGACTTCCGCCCAGATCTCTTTGCACCCAGCCCCAATGGCTCCTCCGGCGGATGAAGGGTCCAGGGAGGGCGGTCCCACGTCGTCCATCCGGGCTGTGCCCGGCCGGGACCCGTGGGAGAAGGCCCGGCCACTAGGCGCTCGCCAACTTGCACCCACCCCAGACCTGGCTAGACGTGTCTTGCCTCTGAATAATACTCATCACATGGGGCTTCTGAACCGCTCTTCGTCTGACCCGTCGTCCCGGACCTGTTTGCCTTGGGTGACCCTACCAGGGGCATAAAGTCTCCGACAACATAGCTCCTGGGATCATTCGGGCACTCAAACCCCTCCACCTCGTTAAGGTGGCGGTTCGAGGAGGGGAAAACTATATTATATTACATAGAAATGTCTCAACAGATCGTTTTCTGAGGAAAACTTATGAGACAGAGTCTGAGAAAAATATATATCACAAGTCACGTCATGTGTGCAGATACGTGCGCATTTGATTAAAGCCACTGTAAAGCCAAAAGTGATTCTAAAGTATTTAAAAGTGAATATCTTTGTCATTCCTGGGTCTATCAATGTAAAATAAAAAGTGACTGAAAGATAAAACTCGCCTCTGTTAGAGGCTCGCAACTCAAAAATTCTATTGAGGAGGACAAAGCGTTAACTGTTTTCCTTTCGGACCAAAATAAATGACGACACAGGACGCATGGAGGGACACGTGCATCGATCAAACACGTGTATCGAACCGTGACACCAGTATCGAACAGTTCGATATGATATTGAATATTGTTGCATTCCTACTTGATATGTTTGTTAGAAGAAAAAACAGCATTCTACCCTTGTGTGTAAAACGTATTGGTCTCTGTTTTGTAAGTGTGGAGCAGACCGCAGCCTGAGCACTTATGTGTGTGTGTGTGTGTGTGTGTGTGTGTGTGTGCGCAGGAGGATGAGTCACCGCGCAGTGTGCTGGAGGAGATGGGCCTGGCATAGGGCCACAGCCTGACTCCTGCTCACCCACGGACGAGGCACCAAACCCGGAATCTAACACCAGGAGAGACAGGAGCCACGTGGAGGTACCGCTCTGCTCCTGTGTGCTCAGAGGGAGCACTCTGAATGTCTCCTGTCCTCACAGAGTGTCCACGCTCTGCACACGAGGACAGGCCAACACACCTACTGCATCTTTAAAGGAGAGAGTTTTACCAATCAGGGATGGGAATTAGTACCAGTCAGTTTGATCGTCGTATCAGTTCCCATCCCTGTTACATTTTTAGCGCAAACGAGCTTCACTTTCGGCCGCTGCTTGGACAGTGCAAATTTGTACAGAGCTCAAAGGTGAAGCAAAAAAAAAAATCCTGTCTTTCTTTGAGCTATAGGTTACTGAAGAGACAATTTTGACAATGTGAGATTCGAATGGATCAATAAATAATTATTGGATCTCACATTTAAAAGAGCCGTGCACAATTATTACTGTTTTAAAGGGCCTATATCTGTTTTTTCCTCCATGTATTTAGGCAAAATGTGTCTTGCCCCAGTACGGACATATCACCTAAGCAGCTCAAAATATGTCTGCTGTGTGCTGTCCACAAGTCTTTATTCATTATTGTCCCGAGGATCAGGAAGTGCATAGTTTGCATGCAAGTTGTTAGCGTTACCGTGACGTTCTTGCCCCTGAGAAGCTATTCAAAACTCATCGAGGTGAATAATTGGGATGCTGCAGATACGTTAGGAAAGTGAAAGTTTTTGTTTTTTTCCTTTAAATGCCAGGTGCAGGTGTACATGTGATAAATAATCACCAGTTCCAAATAAACGGCGAGTCTAAAACAAATCAAGGAAGAAAACGTGACCACTGACACTTCACGTTTTTCTTCTTCGTCTGTTTTCTTTTGCTTTGTTTTCTTTCAGTCTGTCTTTGACCACATTGTTGATCGCTGTGGCTCTGGTGCAGCGAACAAATAAACAATACAACTTAAAATTTTAACTTTCTGTGGTAAAATAGTAGAGGACAACTCTGGAGAATGTTACTTCAGTTTGGCAATTCAGAGGAAGCCGGCAGTGTACTCTGCCTAACGTATACATTGAGCAATAATGTGTAATAATGCAGCTTTGTGCACATAGGTTTACGTTTTACAGAAACAAAACTTAAAACCACATGGCTAATTTGCATACAGTATAAACTCTGGGAAAAAAAGCTCAGGCACTGATGTGGTCAGCTTCTGCCCCTCCCCCCTCTGCTCAGCGCAAACACATGTTGACCAATCAGAGAAAAGGTGAAAGAGAGAGGGTGAGAGAAAGAAAAAAAACATCTCAATAAAGTGCCGGCTCCCGTCGTTCACTTCAAAGAGCCGTTCCCTTCGGGACTGACCCATCACTGAATTCCTTCTAGCGATGATGCGACTGAAGCACACAAAGGGTCTAAATGACGTGTCGGTCGCTAAATGACTTCTGGACAGGAAACTTCAGCAGAGGTTCTGAACATGCATGATGTCTAGTGTAAGGTGGAGGTGGGAGGAGGTGTTTCTACTTGGGGAGATGGTGTAACACATGCGGAACATTTGAAAAAGGACAAATAGTCGCTTGTATTTTTCTTTCCTTGGAAAATCCTCTATACAACATTAAATATCAGGTACAGCTTCTTAAACTCCGTGAAAAACAGAACTATTTGCTGCAGAGTTTGGCCGTCACTTTAATACTGACTACAACAAAGTGCACACAGCCTAAGAGCTGCTTTTACTGGGGCAACACTCTTTTTATTTTATTGTATGAAAAAACAAAAATCAGGTACAGCCCCTTTAAAGTGTATACATTTTTAATTGAATTGTATTTTTTTTGCTAATTATTTTACTGGATCAACAATCATGATGTCGGCGATTTGAATGCAGAGCTGGTCTGGTGGCTCCATCCATATATTTGTGTGTTTTAGTTATAGGCTATATAGTATATATTTTAAGGACTTTTTGCCCATTAGATCATTTTATTTAGATCAAGTTATATATATTTTGTTTGTTATGAATTGGCCACTGTTACTATGGCAACCGTCTTCATCCTTTATCACTCTGGTAACCATGGCGATAATGAATTTTAGATGATATAGTGCCCGCTCCGACCTAGTGGCCTCTGGAAATGCATGTGTTTGGTTTTTTAGGTGTTTTATCACAGCTGCTGATGAACAAATTGTTAAATAATAGTTTGAGGTACTATGGTTATATTCCTGTTCCTGTTTTAGAGCATAGTCCTGGTTTAGTTCTGAAGAAGTCCTTGTTTTTTTTTTAGATCTGGTTTTCTTCTGATTTAGTCAGACACTGCAAATTTCTCTGATCTGGACAAGATTTAAAAGCAGCAAAATGCACCAGAATGTATTTGCTGAGCTTCCTTTGTCCTATAATAGAATGTGAACACGAATTTCTGACTTACTTCTAGTTACTTGGCCTGTTTTGAATTTGCGATCTCTTTCTATCCTTTTACTGTAATGCTCTGTGCTGTTTGAGTGAGCTCACCTTTACCGCCTTCACATTTAAGCCTTCTGTTTGTTTTGTGCATTATCACGCGGGCGCTGTACCTATTTTCAGCATCGGAAAATAACCAAAACCAGAACTAGTTTGTGTTAAACAGTTTGCAGTGGGTCTGTGCACCGTTCGTTCCTTTGAATTACAGCTAAGAATGGAAAACAATGGAATGGGAAAACAGTTTATTTCTTTATTCTGTTTTCTTGTCAAACAAAAAAACAGACTTCGACCTCTATTTCCAATATTTAATTTAAAGTTTATTTCAGATAACACCAATCAAAACAGGTTAGGGAGACCAGATTTTCAAAATAAATTAAAAAAAAACTGGGAATCCTCGTTTTTTTGGTGGTTGTTAGTCATAAAATTGTGAAACGAGTGCGGAACTGAAGAAAATTGTTATGCAGAGACCACAGATGACTAAAATGTGAGTCAATATAGTGACATTTTCTTTGTGTTTTGGCCATTTTTAAGCAGCTTTTTCTGTATTTTACCTAAACAAATGACAATTTATGCCCCTCTTTACTGTTGGCAGGATCAGATTGGTCAAAAACAGGGACACCTGAGACATTTCTTGGATAAAATTGGGACACTTCACTAGTTTTGGATACATCTGCTGGGACAGGGGACACAGGGCTCAACACTGGGGCTGTCCCGGGTAAACAGGGACGTCTGGTCACCTTAGTCACTATTTTAATCTTGATATTTTATTCTCTCTGGTTTATTTGCCCTGGAAGTTCTGAAAAATCATTGCAGTTTTGCTCTGTTCTTGTCCTCTTCTTTTATAGCGACGCATTTACTTTTGCATCTTAGGAAGTAATTGTTGAACTTCATGATGAGAAACAGGAAGCAGCGATAAACTCTCCTTTGTTCAGTTGACCCCACAGAACTATAATAAAATAAGAAGCACCATAATAACAGTTTTTATTATAGCTCCACGGCTGACACTGAATACACAGGCGGCTCTGAGCAGCAGAACTCCTGGTGTCCTGAGCATGAGCATGACCCCCAAGCGCTGTTACAGTTTAAACGCCATTGATCTGAGCTCCCGAGGTGGAGGAACAAGTCACATTTTAAAAGTGTATTGTTTTATTGTATGTTTTGGCCACTTAAGCCTCTAAGAAACAACATGTACCTGCTAGATCTGCGGCAGAACACCTACGTGAGATGATTTGGAGTTTGGATTTAACATTTCATTTTAGCGTTTATCATTTTCATTACATCATATTTTATTTTGTAAGTAATATAAGTGCTACCTTTAGTCGGAGCGCTACCTGACGGCGTAATACGACTGTCCAAATGAACTGTGCAGATTCATATAAGTGAGTGTAAATGTGACATAACTAAAGTATCAGGTGTGACCACTGTGTTCAGACAGCATCAAACTCGCTGTCTCGAACCCAAAGAAATATGTAGTAAAACTGGGGAGGTTCACTTTACTGGATCTACACAACTGTAAACGGAAAAGCGTAAGGTAGCTTATTTCGACGGGGAGCGTGAATCGATAAACATCAGTGTTGACTTAGACTCTGGGCAGCTCATTTCAACAGAACTCCGGAGAGAATAAAACATCAGAATTAAAATAGACACTGAGACTGTTTTCTGATTGGTGATATTTGAAATAAATTTTAAATTAAATATTGGAAATAGAGGTCGAAATCTGTGTTTTTGTTTGACACTAAAACGGAATAATGAAAAACTCTTTTCTCATTTTATTGGTTTCGTTCTTAATTGAAATTCAAAAGAACAAATGGTGCACAGACTTATGATTCCTGAGCGTCCGAATTACTCACCGTGATGAGTTTAGAAGCACTTTTTACCAGATTGGAGTTTTGGCACGACGGTAAAGTTGCCAGCTAGCATTCGAACTGTGCACTTCCTGATATTTCGATGCAGACGGTACACAGAGCTGCTTATACGACACAGCTGTACTTTGGAGAGGTTTTGCTCAAATGGTACAGGGCCTTTAAGCTCCTGATTCACTAAAATGGTCAGATATGGATTTTTTTTTTCAGTCAACATATCATAGGGGGAAAAAAGTCCTATATCGGTTATCGGTTGTCGTCCTGCCTTAATGATATTTTCCAATATCAGTTTGGATGGTGAAATATCTAGAGCAGTGCCACCAAACTGTTAAAGGTCCCGTATGACGCTATGTTCTAATTTCGTTTCCTCATCACAAACAGACCTGGAGTTGTGTTTCGTTTCACTCACACATGTTTAAGCTTAGTTCTCTCAAACTGAAAACACTCGGTTCTACCCTGAGATGTCCTGTGGTCATACAGGAAGTGCTCCACTGTGTTTTTAAACAGACCTTTACTAGAATAATTGGGATGATTTCAGCCCTGGAATTGTCCATCTCTACCGAACTATAAGTAAAAGGAGCTGTAAAATTACCGCCTCATGACATCATAAGGTGGAATGAAGCATGTTGAGCTTTGGAGATGTAGACGGACTAATAATAAAGGATTACTCAAACATGTGAGTGAAACAAAACGCAACTCAGGGTCTTTTTTTGCAGAGGAAACATTTTAACATGTGTTAAACGTCACAAGAATCCATTTAGTGTAATACAGGACCTTTAAGTTTATATTGGGCTTGTAAGTCACTACGTCATCGTTCTGTTTCCGGGTCCAATCCGCAGCCGCGTCGAATTTGGCCCGATTGATCTACATGTAAAAATGCCAAAAAATCAGAATCCAACACAAATACGAGGAGAGACTGTCATTCTTTGGTTTTCCAGTTGATGGAAATCTGCTGTCAATATTCGTCCAAATCGCCACATTACATGTTCTGCCACTGCTATTTATGTCCACAACAGAGCGAAATATCTAAACCCTAACCCTGGATTCACTGAGAAATGATAAGATAACTTATATCTGGCTAGGCTCCCGCACAGAGACGCAAAATACAAACTTGGGATACAGCAATAAAAAGACCCTACGCACCTTTCGTAAAGCGGAAAATTTAAGGGCAGCTTCTCATCCACATTATCCACAGAAATTGTCCAATGCAAATAATGACATCCAGTCCACAAAACCAGGCTGTGAATCCAGTTTGAGTCGTTCTTTAAAAGTAACTTCCTGTGGACTTTATCTCCAATCTTTTCTGCTTTAAAAATCCTCTATCTGAAGTATTGCACCACATTTCACAAATAATAATCACACAGTTTGGACTTGTGTCTAAACTGGTGCAGTGCAGAGCTCTGATCTGTGAACACTTCAGAGTCTCAGAGCGAGTGGTTTTACTGGAGACAGGAAACGAATACTAAGGTCTAAATATTTGTCCAAACATGTCGGGTTCTCGTCAGGTTTCCATGCTCGAGTTAGAACCTCACTGAAAAAAGGAGGTGATGGTGAAAATGTTCTCCGGTTTTGTCATTTTGAACCATAGACTGTTGTATTGAACAAATATTTCGTTGGACCCGGAAGTCGTGTGTGACGTCAGACTCACAAACCGAATAGGCTGATATGAACTGATCTGATCTTATTTCACGTCTTGTCTATTTCCATTGGAACTTCCTTTAGTCTGTTTAACACAGAGACTGGGGCAGCTTTGAAAATAATATACTGATATTTTTTGGATATCGTGGGTATTTTATCTACTAATACCGATAAAATATAACACATACAATTCTGCTATGACTATAGTACAGAAGAGTCCAGGTTTACCAATAACTATTTGGTACGAAGACCTCAAGGGCTGGGCTGCTTTGTGAATGTGAACAAAAGGTTTCATTATGGACAAAAGTGAATCTCTTGATAATTTTTTCAGAATAACGGTTGTGAATGTTGTTGTGGTCTAGTTTTCTTATATCGCAAAATGTAATTATAAATAAATAATGAAATGATTGTACTGTACAAATCTGTATAAAATGCACCTCCAAAAACCACGCTAGCTAATCAAACAAGGGCAATGCAGAGAGCAAATGTAATGTGATACTGGTACTTTGCTGTGACATCGCACTGGGGGTGTTGTACATGTCTCTCTATAGACCATTTTAGAGCGGAAGTGATTATTTTTAAAAAGCTGTGCGTGTATTATGGCAACGGAAGTGGCTTTGTTTCTCGTTCATTCTGATTTATTCAGACTGAACTCGGACAGAAGAAGACGGAGATAAAAACATCTTCAGCACCTCTGGTTGTTCTGTGTGTGTTTGTCAGAATCGAAATTCTACCAACGGACTAAAGTTTGAAAGTTTTACTCACTGAGGATCTGGCAGTCAGACTCCATTTGTCAAAGTTCAGCTTGTTAAGGAAATATTGTCGATCTTTTGACGATAATCCTCCACAAGCTGCTGAGTTCTGCCGTACTTCTGTTGCCAAAATGTGTGCGCAACCGAGCCTACGTCACCACTGTTTACTCACACTAAAAGGGTCTATAGTTGTTCAACAGTAGACCAACAACTTCATGGTTTTCTCTGGTAAAATATCTGTGAAAATGTGCCATATTTTCCACTAGCTTCATAAATCTGCCCCATCACCAAATCTTCAAGTTCCACAAGGAATAAACATTCTTCATGAAGAATTTATCCACAACTATCAAGGTAAGAAAGACAAAAGCGAAAGGGAAAATCCGGCATGTTTGAAGCTAAAGTCCATTGCTAGAGGAGGTGGTGGAATACTGTCAGAAGCCAAAAAACGACACAGATCAGTGTTGCCTCGGCGGACAGGCTCACTGCCACAGCGACATGTGTAGTGATCTGGGCAAGTTCTTAACTTGAAGAAGCTTAACTCCACTTTAACCCATCTGACAACAGCCACGAGTCTAACAAACAAAACGCTCTGCCTGGTTCACTCATTAGTGTCTGGAAACGTTATAAAACATCTTTATAAGCACCTCACACTTCCCTCTGCTGATTTCCCACTGCACAGGCCAAAGCCCAAAAGACTCGATTGTCGACTCCAGCGGCAGCGAGAGGCTCGAGCCGCCAGAAGCCACAAGTGAGGATCGACTACTGACGGTGAAGAGTTGTTGAAAGAAAATGGTTGGGGAATGTATTTTTTAGCGTTTTACAAAAAAAAAAAATTGCTCGTAAATAAATGGGATTAGAAACAGACATCGGCAGTGGACTTTAGCTTCAAACGTGCTGGAGCTCCCCTTTAAAGGAGAACAGTGTTCACTAATGCTCACATCAGTGAACTACTGAGCAAAACTAACATTATGGTTATGAATAAAACTGAAGGCACTTGTTCACTCAGACTGATTCAACAATTCAAATTAACAATTGATTTCATGATGTTGATATGAGCATAGATCGAAAGACTTGTGTAGTTTAAATTCCACAGTTGTTTCCTTTAAGCTTTCGTCTTTCTTCCCTCGATCGTTGTGGATAAATTCTTCATGAAGAATATTTCTTCTTTGTGGACCTTGTTGGTTGCAGATTTGGTGATGGGGCAGATTTATGAAGCTGGTGGAGAATACGCCAGACATTTCCACACATTTCGCCACAGAAAAAGTTCCTCAACTCTACAGCGCGGCACTTCCAGCCATTGTGAAAAAAAAGGTCTGTTACCATGGTGACGCAGTGCACACATTAGCAGAGACTGTCAAAAAGTTTTAAGGGTGTCTGAAAACTCAAGAGAAAACGTAAAACAGATTTAAATGACATATTTTCAGGATCAGTCCGAGCGATTATGGTCCTGTTTAGGTGTGAGAGCGACGATTGGAGGTTGCCTGTCGTCGTTCCAGCTAAGTCAATTCTTGTTGGTTAAAACAAAGCTCAGGTTAGTCTAACTTGAGTAACAGAGCAGTGCTTTCAGTTAGCAACACACCCCCAGGAGGCGTCGATGACATCAGCTCCAAAATATCAATGTAACAGGCAATTTTCAGCAATTTTCAATATCTGTTTTCCAACATTTGAGATTTTCTTTTCACTCGTGGTTGCGGAAGAAAAATCCCTCTTCTTTTTCCATCGACCTTTTTGAAAGTAATTTAAAAAGTTCTCACTGTACTCATGACAGAAAAACATGAAATTAATATCACTCTTGCTTCCAATTTTAGAACACGACTTTCTGAAAATACCTTATTGTGTTTTTATTATTATTATTTCCAAGGGGAGACCGGTCAGAAGTGAAAGTCTTTTGTTTTCTGTGGTTTGGTTTTGAGCCTCTGCTGACATCTATAAAGTGCCCTGTGTGGAATTATGAACTATGCTGTGTAAATGTATCGACCAATGGAACCAGTGTAATTGAACTGAAGTGTGAATGTAATTTTATACCTAATAAACTTTTGAAATTATTTGGGAGTGTGTTTTTTTGCACTAGTTTGACAGCAGAGCAGTGATTTTGAAAGTCCTGTATTACGCTAAATCAGACAGGTGGAACATGTCGTCATTTTGCGAGTCAAGTCTCATCAAGTGTTTAAAGCAAAGTACCAAATATAGCTTCGATTTTTGCAATTTATATGACTTTAAAGCTAAATTGAGTTGCAGAATTGCTTTTTTTTTTCTTTTTAACTCTCTTGACTAGATCTTAGTGTGAGTCATTATGGGTAGAATAGAAAGAATTAAGATTTAAAAGTGCTAAATAACAGTTATAATGTCATGTAGTCTGCACTGAAATGTGGATCATGTACTATGTAGTTCCCTCTGTTTTACTGTATATGGGTTAATGACATGACGCCTACATTTTCTGTCCATTTGCAGTTTCCTCAGTTAAAAAGGTTCAAATTTCATAATAATTCAGCACATTTCTGTAGCACCTCTGACCTCCATGGAACCAAATCATTTTTACAGAAATCATGAGTTATTCTGCATGTTTTTTGTACTAAAAGTGTTCAAATGTCATGTGGTGCGACCGTGCATCATGCGGTGCGACTAATAACAGCAGGAAGTCTATGGCTCGAGTTTAATAACAGACAGACTTGGGTGAATGGGATTCTTCAGGCTTTTTTCTTCATTTGATGCATTTTACAGGGTTGTAATTTGTTCATTAAACACAAGCAGGCGACTGTCACATTGGACAGCAAGAGAAAATATCAATATGCATTAAAAATCAAAAGAAATGCAACAGTTTGTTTCTGTACTCTTCATATTACTCAGAACTTAGATTAATGCCCCAACCATGTTTTAGAAAATAAAACAGTTTTAAGGTTATTCTCGGTCGCACCACATGAAAAAGCTAAAAATCCATCCATCCATCTTCTTCTGCTTATCCGGGGCCGGGTCGCGGAGGCAGCAGTCTAAGCAGGGGCTCCCAAGCTTCCTTCTCCCCAGCCACTTCCTCCAGCTCCTCCAGACGGACCCCGAGGTGTTCCCAGGCCCAGAGACATAGTCCCTCCATAGGACATAGGAGGCCCCGGGGAAGACCCGTCCTGGGTCTTCCCCGGGGCCTCCTACCGGTGGGACATGAACACCTCCCGAGGGAGCCGTCCAGGAGGCATCCGGACCAGATGCCTGAGCCACCTCAGCTGCTCCTCTCGACGTGGAGGAGCAGCGACTCTACTCCAAGCTCCTCCCGTGTGACCGAGCTCCTCACCCTATCTCTAAGGGAGCGCCCGGCCACTCTGCGAAGGAAACTCATTTCTGTGCTTGTGTCTCGATCTCGTTCTTTCGGTCATTACCCAGAGCTCATGACCATAGGTGAGGGGAGGAACGTAGATTGAGGTAAATCAAGAGCTTCACCTTTCGGCTCCTGAAAAGCGTTGTAGTGCGCAGGGTGGGGGTGCACTCAAATCAACTGATTGGTCTTTAGAAACATTATCACAATTCTGACCTATGAGGATTCAGCTGCTCTGTCCCGCCTCAGTCCCATAGACCTATGCTCACCCCAACAGGCTAATGCTAATGCTGCAAGCTAATGAATGGATAACTACAGAGCTGTGTGCTATGGCCGCTAGCTACTTTCACCTAAACCGAAACAGGAGAATGGGAGGAGTAATATTATAATAACATTATAATAAATATATAATAATAACATAATAACATTATATAATAACATTAGGACTGGTCCCACCCCCCGCTCTGCTTCTGTCACATGACCCTGTGTTTTTGCACCTGCCTGTTTTGCACTGATCATTACCTGCATTGTTATACTCTTATACTCTATATTATTATATTCCTGTAAATGTGTAAATTTTGTTCTTATATTATAGCTTATTGTTTCTACTTTATTTTATTCTATTTTATTTGTTGCATGTCAGTGTTTGTCTACATCCTGCTCCAAGTACCGCAGCAATTTCCTAATGTTGTGAACCTGTTCACTCATATGGCAATAAAACCTTTCTGATTCTGATTCTGATTCTGAGAGACCTAAAGCACGGGACACACTGACACAGACCGGGTTCCGGGGCTCTCGCCACCGCGACCGCGGCATCCGCTGTGGGGTCGTCGCTGCCAGGACTGGAGAACTTGTTGCCGCCGGCGGAGCACTCTGGGCGTAAAAGCGTAGCGCAGAAGTCTTAAGTCCACCCGGTGCCCTGGTGCTAATATGGACTGGCGTAACTTTCAGACTGAAGTGGGAAGAGGGATTAAGACGAGTTTTAGAACCAGCTCGTGCACTCGGCCCCAGGATCTTGTCCTGTGGACCGGATTGGACCGGGACAGAGACAGAACCAAAAGGACAGCGGACACTCTGCATCAGTCCCCTGGAGAAGGTAAGAGGCTTGTTTTTGTTCGTTTGGGGCAAATCTGAGGACGGAGCCTCACAAGTGTTATATACAGTGTTATAGTGTTAACTGAAGCTGAAGTCAGGCTGCTCTAGGAGTGAGATGCTGGGGGAAGTATGGTGCCCTGAGCCTCTGTCCTCTTATTCAAACTGCTCCTTCTCCTTCATCTCTGTCCCATAACTTCATGTTTTTCACAGACAAATCAGTTCACTGCTGTTCACCAGTGTCTCTCTCTTCTTCTCTTCTTCTCTTCCGCTCTCCTTGGGGAGTGGAGCTGTTTCAGATGTTTCAGAGGTTCCAGATGTTCCTCCCGTGAGCAGACGCTGACTAGACCTTAGCTCCCCCTCTCCACTCACCCGTCTGGATGGAGCCCCACCTGCCTGGATGGAGCCCCACCTGCCTGGATGGAGCCCCACCTGCCTGGATGGAGCCCCACCTGTCTGGTTGAAGCCCTCAACCCAAATAAGCTGATGTCCAGTCCCCCACACGTCTGCCTGTCCATCTGAACCCTGCTCTCTATAAAGTGACTGGTTCCTCAAAGCTCTCAGGTCTGAAGGTGCCGCATGGCGACAGCTGGTTGACAACAGTGTCTGGAGAGAATTTTCCCATACTGCACCTGCCGGTGGGTTTTTTGCTCTCTGGCACCAGGGATCACATTATTCATCGAGAGACTGAGGATGGGACAATGTGTTTGCTGATGTCTATGTTAGATGATGTTTCCATGTTTTTCACTGTGAAGCCCACTGGGACTCTTGTTGTGATTCTGGGCTATAGAAATAAAATGTAATTAAATTGAATTAACAGGTAAATGCGTAAATGAATGAGCGATGGAGCCGCTCCGGTGTTCTGTATACAATCATGTACAGGCCTTTTAAGTCTTTGCTTCTGTTTTATCAAGGCCATAGACTGTATGATGGAGTGAGTGAATTGAGTGCAACATCCATAACATTCTACACCAGTCAAATGAAGCACATTAAGAGTTCCATATTGGGAGAGGAACATTTTTTATGGGCAAAATAGCAAATTAAAAACACCAGGGTCATGTAGAGGGGTTAATAAGAACAAAAACCAAAATCAAGAGTCTTAAGGCCGCTACATGGTACAGGTGAATTTGCCCGATTTTGGCTGCGATTTGCTTCTCTCTGATTTCGGGGAGGCGTGACTTGACTTTGTGTCTTTGTGTGCAATTTTGAAACCGGTGGAGAGCTCTGAGGACAGGAGTGATGTGTTCATGGGAGGAGGTGTGGGTGAGGAGGCGGCAGCAGAGTTCTGGATGTACTGGAGTCTATTGAGGAGTTCGGATGGTAAACCGTAGAGCAGCTGTTGCAGTAGTCAATGCGGGAGGTGATGAAGGTGTGGATGAGGGTTTCAGCAGACTGAGGGGAGAGGGACGAGCGGAGGTGAGCAATGTTCCTGAGGTGGTAGAAGGCAGTTTTGGTGATGTGTTTGACATGGTGTTCGTAGGAAAGGGTCTGGTCGAAGATGATGCCGTGGTTTTAGAGGTGGGAGGAGACTGAGGAGCCGTCAATGGAGAGGGTGAGATTATTGTGGGTTTAATTTTATTCAAGAATTTATGATTCACTTTTCGTAAAGTGGTACATTTAAAGTGCAGCATCTCATCCACATTATCCAGAGAAATTATCCTCCGTAAATAATGACATCTAGTCCACCAGACATTGCTGTGAATCCAGTTTGAGGCATTCTTTAAAAGTAATAAGGAGAGTATTTCCTCACGTGTGTCTGTTTACATCCACACAGCGCACGGATCGAGGTGAAGCTGCAGATTAGTGATGGTGACTTCTTCCTGTGGACTTTATCTCCTCTTTTGTGCTTTAAAAATCCTGTATCTGAAGTATTGCCCCACATTTCACAAATAATATTAACACAGTTCTGACTTGCATTTAAACTGATATTTTGAACACTTAAGAGTCTCAAAGCGAGTTGTTTTACTCTAAACAGGAAACAGCAGCAGCTTCGATTTTAAATCTGTAGCCTGTGGTCCACAGACATTAATTTATTAATTAATTATTAATTTATCATTGCATTTATATCGCGCCTTTCAAGATACACAAAGTGCTTTACAGTTCATTCTTCATTCACTCCACACTCAGTGGTGTAAACTACTATTGTAGCCACAGCTGCCCTGGGGCAGACTGACAGAAGTGAGGCTCCAATCTGCACCATCGGCCCCTCTGACCACCACCAATGTGGGTGGAGTGTCTTGCCTAAGGACACTACAACAGGTTTTGCCACTGGCGCCCCCCTGTGGCACCTGATTTTCCCAGTGTCTCCCATCCAAGTACTAACCAGGCCCTGCTGAGCTTCTGAGATCTGACGAGATCAGGCTTTGACGAGCCGGTATGGCCATGTCCCGCTGTAGTTTTTGCGATCAGAGATTTTAAGTCTCATAGGTTCTCCTCGTGTCTGTGGTGTGCACTTTTTGTTTCACATTTAAAAATTGTTTAAGACTGAAAAATCCTGTCATGTGTGGCGGCCTTTACAGTAGCAGTTACAGAGAGAGGAGTGACCGTTTTTCAAAGTCAGGTGAAGCCAGGGTTGATGGAGCCAGCAGGTCTGGGCCTGGGTAGGACTTGGATGGGAGACTGCTGGGAAAATCAGGTGCCACAGCGGAGCGCCAGTGGCAAAAACATTGTGTCGTTGTGTCCTTAGGCAAGACACATCACCCACATTGCTGGTCAGAGGGACTGATGGTGCAGATTGACAGCCTCACCTTTTGTCAGTCTGTCTCAGGGCAGCTGTGGCTACAATAGTGCCGTATCACCACCGAGTGTGGAGTGAATGAATGCACCAAATCATAAAGCGTGTGAAAAAACCTCTATATAACACTAATGCATTGCTTTAATATGACCTTTTTGTCTGGTATTGCAGTGAGATATTCAGTATTATCTTTCAAATCCAGATTCAAGTCTAGGGGCATTGACACCACAGTGCAGCCTTTTACTTCACAACAGCACAGAACATCTGATCGTCTGCGTGTTGAATCTCGACCCCTCCCTAGCCATCTGAAGCCGAGTCTGCAGTTACTGTCACTAATTGCTGGTAGATGGAGGATGCGGGAGGGAGGAGGGAGGAGGAGGGGGACCTCTTATGAATGAAACCCAGCTCGGTGACGTCAATGGGGGGGCCGCTTGACGCATGTGTGGGTGGGCAGGGTTCGGGAGAGAGGGAGAGCCTGGATACTGCATGAAAACACACCAGCGCGGGCAGATGTAAAGAAGCAGAGCAGGACAACGCTCCACGGAAGGTAGGATATGAGATTTACAAAAAATACATGTTTTCAGAATTTTTTGGGATATATCCTACTTTGATTATATTTTTGTAATTTATTAGAAATATTTGTGTAATTTAGCATAATTTTCTCTTTTTAATTTTTCTTTTTTTGTTAATCAGTTTTGTGGAGGATGGGAAGGGCCAACAACAACTGAGTTCTAATGCAGCCTATGTAATATATATATAATATATATATATAATATATATATATATATAATATATATATATATATATATATATAGGCGATACGCAAAACATTTATTTAAAAGAATCAATCAATATTGTAATTTAGCATATTTTCAAAAATGTATATAATATAATGGGTAGATTATATAGAAAAAAATATCTTTTAAGTAGCTACGTCAATATACATGAATGAGGCCCCCAAAAGGAAGGGTTAAAAAGGGAGTGGAGAACTCATTTTATTTATTAATTTTTTGTCTTTGAAATTAATTATATATATATATATATGTGTGTGTGTGTGTGTGTGTGTGTGTGTGTGTGTGTGTTTTTGTTTTGGGTTTTTTGTTTTTTTACAAACAATTTCTGGAAAGTAACTGTTAAACCAAAAAAAAAAAAAAAAATCTGTTCATATTTTTTATTTGTAATTGGATTTTTCAACATGTTTGGGAGAGAAACAGAAAAGGTAAAAAATAAATAAATAAAAGAGCAGACAGAGCACGACGTTTGGCTTCTATGGGGACTGCAACACAATTGGATTGTAGTGAATGCAGTCAAAGCCCGGAATGAAAACCTGATCTAAACCTTGTGGTGTTATATCAGCGACCAGCTCCAGACACGATCATGAAGGAGAGATTTGGAGAAGATAACACTGTGGAACTTAAAGTATGTCCTGAAATTTGGCTGATTAGTCTTGAGGGTTTTATCACATTGACTGTGCAAAAAAAAATCATAATCTCTTTATATAACATGCACGTAAGTGAAACAGTTTGAACTTCAAAATCTAGACTTCTGCACTGATATTATGAGGACAGTGAAATGGTGTGAGATTTGGACATGATTAACATCCTGATTTATTCGTCATCCTGCCTGAATCTTAAACAGGACTTACAGTATTATTACAGTATTACGCACTTTCCGGGTATTTAGTTTTGAACAATCAAAAGTAGAACATAATTTTACATTTTGTTAATATTGATCCAAATAGAAATAGGACAGTGTGAAATGTAACTTACTGTAAGTTTAAAATCTCTTGTGCTTGTGTCTGTACACAGCTCTGGAAGAAAATAAGAGCCCAATGCATTTGTTTTCTGAACTCAGCGTCTCTACATGTGTTTGGGCCGTTCTGTTCTGCTGAATCCAACACAAACACACCTCATTCTGCTTCATGAGGCTCTGATCAGGAGATCACCTGAACCAAACCTGATTTAAGGAGGAAAAGGAGAAAAAAATCAGGGTTATTCCACCAAATATTGATTTCTGACCTCTTCCTCAGTTCAAACATTGGTTTTGTTTTAAAATGAATCTGATAATGTTTTCTTCACATTATTTGAGGTCTGAAAACATTGAATCTTTTTTGTTATTTTGACCATTTGTCATTTTCTTCAAATCAATGTTCTAAATGACAATATTTTTATTTGAAATTTGGGAGAAATGTTGTCAGTAGTTTATAGAATGAAACACAAACCTGTAAGTAGTAAAATCAGAGAAACGGATCATGATGCAGTGGTCTTTTTCCCAGAGCTGTAAAGTTCATCTATAAAAGCCATGGGTCATTATTCATCATCATTTGGACATTTGAAATCACAATATTGATGTAAAACCACAGGAAAACGACAGTGCTCAAGGAGCTGATTTCGATATAAACGTGATCACAACAAACCGCTGTCAGCTCCTACTGACAGAAGTATAGAAGACAGAAGCGAGGGATGGATTTTATTTTTTTCATTTGTACCAAAACACAACAGAGCGGTGGGCGGTGGCAGTGAAAAGTAGATCTTGAGGACATTTTGAATATCAGAGAATATAGATTCCTCAAACATGCATGAATCACTCTAAAGACAACACTGAGTGGTCAGTGAATGAGAAGGAAATAACTATGACATGGTTAAAAGCTCTAAAAAGAGCTGCACAAGCTATTTAGTTATAATCTAGTGCGGAACATGTTTGTTTTCTCTTAGCTGTACATTGTCCCTTCAAATAAAGACTAAACAAAAAAGTCTGAGTCTGCATCATATTTGCATGAATCAAGACTTTGTGCCTCTTGTAGATCCACGCTTGTGCTTGCTTCTGTTCACAGACTCAGTACATGGGGCATGATGACGCCTCCCAGAGCCACAGGCAGCCTGTTCCTCCTGACTGGAGTCTCCATCCTGCACCTGTCCTCCCTCCACCCCACTAGAGAAGGGTCGGAGCTGGACACCACGCTCGGCCCTATTCCCCTGGACGCTGCTACCCCACGTCCGAACAAAATGGACGACAAAGAAGACGATGTCCTTTTCGGAGACATCGAGCCGCAACAACTGGCAAGCATCTTGGTGAAAGCTTTAAGAGGCAAAAACAAGATTCGGAGTGAGGATAGTTTGGAAAATGAGGAGATAGAAGACGGAAGACATCAAGAACTGGACACGACAACGGATGAAAAAAGACAGGAAAAAGAGGGGGGCAAGGACTCACTTATGGAAGACATAACCAGTCACACTATTTTTAAGACTCTGGAAGAGCAAACAAAACCGCCCTCTGAGTCGGCTGAAGTGGAAGAACCAAAGTCCGAAACTCTACGCCAAGACGAGGAAGAGCAGCTGACGGCCGAGGAGCTCCGCAGCCTGGAGACCATGATGAAGGAGTTCCCTCGCGTGGGGACCTTTGACAAGAGAGATGATTCCAACAGCTTTAACGAGGTTCTACCAGCGAACAAGAACCAGGAACAGAAGCTGAAGTGGCGGGAGGAAACGCAGAAGGCTTTGAACTTTCCATCCTTTAGCTTCATGGACGAGCTGGAGAAGATGAACTCCTTGGTGGATGACGTCGACACAGCCAGCCCCCAGCGGGAAGATACTGAGGAGACACAGCCAGACGAGGAGGAGAGCCAAGAGGAGGTAGCTACTTTTGCATTATTTAATTCAACCAATATTATTTTTTACGATTTGTGGATGTTATAGAAGCTGCTTCTTCTTGATCTTCTAAGATGTTCTATGCAATTAATTCAAGGAACTCGTACTATGCTCTGATCAGTTATGCTGGCTGCTCTCTCATTAGGGGATGAACGTTGGTCTTACTTGCCATGTCCCTTCAGTCATTTGACATTGCTGATTGCTGACTTTGGAAATGTTAGGAATATTAATTGTCCTGGTAAAAGTTCACGATGGTGTCAGTGCATATGTCACAACAAAACGTCTCAGGTTTGGTTCCTGGATGGCGCTGTTCTGGGATTCCGGTTTGCATGTTGGGTGGGGGACCTCCAGGTTCTTTCATGGATCTTAGAGCTGTTCCTTGGTACTCCGGACTCTCCAGGCTTTCAAGCTCAAAAACATTAAACAGTGGTTACTCGGGGTGTAAGAAAAAATGGATTCAGTGATATATCGTGATACTTCATTGCACAATTCTCAAATTGATTGAAAATGCATCTGAATTGATTTTTTAAATAATATTTTTTCATACAATTAGGTTCTCATGAAGGTGTAGTTTACAATATTATTAGAAGTAATTACTGAAAACGTGCAATATATCATCCATTGTTTTAGTATCGGGATATATCGGGATATATCGAATCGTGACATGCATATCATGTATCGTATGGTCAGAATCAAGGCGATGCACACCGCTAGTGGTTACCAAGTGCTCCTTACAAGTTGGCCAAGTCACTATTCCTACTGGACTCTGAAAATGCATATAGTTAAAATGAGATTATCTCTGAATTTACTGAACCAGACAAATGTATTTATTTATCGTTATACGGAACAGGTCCGTCCCTATGAACAATGTTCCTGATCCCTATGAACACTGTTCCTGGGGAGAGCAGGTGAACACGTGGGCGTTTCCTTATCTGCTGCAGTCCACACGCTGAACCCTTTTGTTACCAAACATACATTAAACGTAATTTTCCTCTCCATTTAACCTCTCCAGCGTGTTCTGCAGTGACTGTGGGTGCACTTAGAAGCAGCGGTTTTGCCCGTCCAAATCACGCTAAATTCGATCTTTTACTTCACCCTCACGTTGCCGCCTTCCCCCTCCTCCCGTGGTGCGTTCTGGCAAACCTGGACACACCCTGTTGTTTAAATCCACCAGTTTTGTGAGTTCTGGAGGTCATGTGAGCCACAAATAATTTGCATGGCCAATTATTCATATTCTCTTCATATTATATTCTGTATTTTAAGTGTTGACTTATTGATTTTGTATTAAAAGTATTGTCCGTGCGTAACTTTTGGCACATGAAATATTGACCATTTCCTGTAATAGTGGAAATGGTGTAAATAATGTTTCCAGTGGATGTAATGTAATGTGGACACTGAGTGGAAATTGTATTACATTTTTTTAAAGCGAAAACTACCACTGGAAATAATATTCACACACATTTTGCACCTTTTTGCACCTTTTGGCACTGTGGGAGAGCACAATAAGCCACAGAAAAACGCATATGTCCACTGAGTTTCTTGAAGAATCCTTATATATATTTATTGTTGCTTTTCCATTTTCTCTTCTTCAGACTGATGAGAACTTGAGTCCCGAGGAGGAAGAGGCCCGAGCTAAAGCCGAGCAGGACGAGATGAGGCGGCAGGCGGCGGAGGCACAGAGGGCTCGTCTGGAGGAGGAGAAACTGGCTGACATCGCCTCAGACATGCTCCTGCGCTACATGGGCAAAGAGCGCACGGGGCCCAGGCAGAGGTGGGTACAGGAGCCAAAACTAGTCTAGGTAACTTGAAGAGCTATTGTCGGGATGAGAAAACTAGAATGTAATCAGAAGGAGAAAACACTAAATAATGCACAAAAGCTGGTGTTTTCAAAGGATAGACACAACAATGAGAAGTCATACGTGAAGGAGAGGTGCAAGAAACATTAAAATCAATCAATATTTTCAATAAAACTGGAGACTAGACTAGACAAAAACATAGTTATTTCAATAAAAATATTACTAAAGTAAAAGTATGCTGCTAGAAAGTAACATTTCTTTAAAGACTTTCAACTTTTGGGAGCTTTCTACCATTGTTCCCTTGTCAAAAACATGCCTGGGCTCTACTTATAGAAATATGCAAAAACATGATACAAAACAGTGCACTACAACTTCACAAACCTGATGCAGTGTGCAGTAGTGTAGCATTTTCAAAACAATAAAAGGTCTAAATATGTGTTAGCGATTAAAGGGATAGTTGTTTTTTTTACATGAATCTGTACGTCCCCGTCAGCAGTGCATTAACACTGACTTACCTCCCGACAGTGTCCGGAGTTTTTCCCCAGTTTCGGTGCTGATGAAAGTGTCCGGCAAGTTGGCTGCATCACAAAACCACTGGTCAAGAAAAAGTGAGACCTCATAATCGCTCGGTACTATTTTCTCTCCGGTTCATATGACTGCGCGCTGCCACCAGGTGGAGCCGCGTATGAGTCCAGCACTTTTTTCAGTTGTTTGGTTTACGTGCTCAGACTGCTTATATACTTACCGCTGTAGCTCTTACGTTAGCTCTCTCGCGTCGCTGAAGTCAACGGTCTGACACTGCCGAACGAAAAAAAGTGTTGGATTCATGGCGCAGCCGTCATCTGGTGGCAGTGTGCAGTGATATGACCGGAGAGAAAATAGTGCCAAGCGATTATGAGTTCTGACTTTTTCGTGGATAATGGTTTTGTGATGCAAATGAACTCAGAACACATATTGTTCTGAGAAGAAAAATGCTTTATTTTCATGACCTCAGCCAACTTCCAAGACTACTTTCGTCAGCACCGAAACCGGGAAAGAACTCTGCTCACCGGGCACTGTCGGGAGGTAAGTCAGTGTTGATGCATGACACTGCTGACAGGGACATACAGATTCATATCAAAAACCCCCCAAATTATCCCTTTAATACCTCGTGGAATTGAAATATCCTCTCTTTTAAAAGTTGCTCGAGTAAATGTAACTGAGTAAATGTGACCACCTCTGGCCCCAGGTACAGGCAGCCGCTGTCTGACGCCCCCGAGGACAAGCGCTCGGACGAACAAGCCCAAGACCTGGACCCTCAGACCATCGACAAGCTCATCGAGATCTCCAGCAAGCTCCACCTGCCCGCTGACGACGTGGTGGACATCATCAGCGACGTCGAGGAGAAGAAGAAGAGGAAAGATGTACTGCCTCCCGAGATGTCCTCAAGGTATCCCTCCAACGCGGAAACCGATCAACCTTTCCCCGGTCACCTCCGAAGCTGGTTTCACACCAAAACGGCGCCTTCGCAAGATGTTTGGAGCAAGCCCAGAAAGCTTCAACCTGGACTTTGGTCGCAGAACGCTCCAGAAGGTTGGCGCAAACCTCTAGCCTACCCCGTCCCCTACTATCACAGGTATCCACCAGCGTACTACCCGATCCCTGTTGTGTCGCCACCTAGGCCCCAACCATGGTACTACAACCCTTACGTGTTCAATCGCTTCTTGACGAATCCAGTTAGCTCCTACGCTTACAATACACGGACTAACCCCAGTCCCGGATGGCGTTTGCTCAGAAAACCCGTGCCGTATTACACCAACAGCGCCCCCTTGGTGAACCCGTGGAGATTTAAGCTCAAAGCGCCCCCAAGTCGATCGGTAGCGCGGCAAAAGCAGTGGTTCGCCCCTGCTCCGGCGCTGATGAAAGATGTCGGTTCCAAGAAGACGATGAGCGACAACAGCAGCAGAAGAGAGGGTCTGGAGAGATACTTACAGCAGTTTGTGCGGAAAAAGACACATTTGTTAGACTAAGGACAGACGCAGACCTCAACTGTGCACGATCACCTCTGGTTTTTCCATAGACTTTTTGAATAACGTGTATATTGAGAATGCTAATCAGCTATGGAATAACAAATGACCATAAACATAATTTTGATAAAAAGGTCACATATTATGCAAATTAACTTGAACTTTTGTCATAATGTTTCTTCCTTACCAAAATATACTTTAAACATGCACAATTGAACTTATAGTGGGGGTGGATTCTGGCATCGACACACTATTGACATGTTGTTGTTTTGCCTGGGATGTTCCGCAGTATGACATTTCACTTCTCTAGCCTGTGTTTATTCAATTTGTGGGAAGAAAAGTATTCTAACTATGAGTGGAGTTGCTTTTCCATAGTTCTTACCTGTACAGGTCATGATTTCCATGGAATTTGACATGGGGCAGGGGTGTCCAAACTTTTTTCATCCAGGGCCACAGATTAAAACACAGACCAGCGTGAGAGCGGATCGAGGGTCATAAACATGGTCAAAACAGTGAGTAATTCAACTCAGTGCATTTAGAACAGGTCTGAATGACCCTCCAGACCTTTGTTCAGGCTCAGACCCTCAGAAGGACTCACTACATTTGCTTGATCAAGGTAGATTTAAAAAACATGCAGTAAAAAGTACTACTTGTGGTAATATGGGTCAATTCACCTGGAAACCTGAGGGCCACAACAATTGGTCTGAGGGCCACATTTGGCCCCTGAGCCATAGTTTGGACATGTCTGACATAGGGTGACCAGAACCAAAAACTGAGACACCCCCGATTTGAGTGCGTAATTAAACAAAATTGTTCGGCACTCGGCCCATTCACGACGAACATGAGTCAGTATCGTCACATTTTCTTTGTGTTTTGATCGTTTTTAAGCAGCTTTTCTGTATTTTACCTAAAACAAATGAGTTTATACCTCTTTTGACTGTTAGAGTGGTCAAAAATAGGGACACCTTTTGTATAAGGATAGGATAAATCTGCTGGGACAGAGGACACAGGGCTCAAAACTGTCCCGGGTAAACACATACACGTGTGGTGCTGTAGAACATCCCAGATAAAGCAGTAACATGCCGTAGATGGGTGATACGCCACCAAAAAGACCCATAGTGGACCTTTAAGTAATATTTCGTTTCATTCTCGTGTCTCTGTACATTCATGAATTGACTATGGCACTATTTGAACCTAGCTCCTCTCTGTTTTTCAAATCCATTCACATTCATTGGCTCATTTCAGCAGAACCGCCTTCACTAAAATCTGTTTGTGTCATGTTGCGAGAGCCAAATGTACCACGTTTGCCTTTTCCACATGTGTCACTCAAACACCGGGAGCTTTACCAGCAGACAGTCAGTGGATTTGTGTTAAAGGCAGAGTCTGTTCACTCTCCGCTGGACGCTCACCTGCTTTAAGGTCCAAAACAAAAGCATAATATGTTGCCTTTAAATTATGTTTCGATGCTGATTCACCTCATTTTCTGCAGCTCTCATTTCAAAGAATATGCTCTTCGCTTTTGAAAGAAGTGGCACGACACTGTATTGTATTTTTATAGCTACATTGCATTTTGAAGATGACTATTAAAGGGCCTGTACCCGATTTTTTTTCCATGCATTTGAGCAATTTTGTCTTGCCCCAGTGCAGATATATATTTTATAAGCAGCTCTTATATATAAGCAAATAAGTCGACTGTGTACTGTCTGCATCTAATTATCAAGCATTAAAACAGGAAGTATGTGGTTAGCATGCTAGTTGTCGTGAGCATTACTGTGACGTAACACATCGCACTAGCCTCTGAAAGTGAAACGCAGCGAACGATTAGGAAGCTCGGAAAGCACAAGGTAAACAAGGAATAACTTTGGACCACTGAAAACTGTAAAATGAACCATTTTTCATCAGTTTAAAGTGGAACTGCAGCACGTTTGAAGCTAAAGTCCGTTGCTAGAGGTGGTCGAATACTGTCAGAAGCCAAAAAACAGCACAGATCAGTGTTGCCTCGGTGGAGATCTCACTGTGGCAGTGAGTCTGTCAAGGCAACAAACTAGTGCAGTGATGGGGGCAAGTTCTGAACTTCCACGTAAAACACCAATTTGTTTCAGACTGAAGAAGCTTAACACCACTTTAACCCATCTGACAACAGCCACGAGTCTAACAAACCAAACGCTCTGGTTCACTCATTAGTGTCTGGAAACGTTAGAAAATAACTTTATAAGCAGCTTTACACTTCCCTCTGCTGATTTCCCACTGCACATGTTAGAGCCCAAAAGACTCAACTGTCGACTCCAGTCTCGAGCCGCCAGAAGCACCAAGTGAGAATCGACTACTGACGGTGAAGAAGAGAAACTGAAAGTTGTTGAAAGAAAATGGTTCGGGAATGTATTTGTTAGTGTTTTTCAAAAAATATAATTCACTCCTGAATAAATGTGATTAGAAATGGTGTCAGCAATTAGTCTTTTGGGCTTTGGCCTGTGCAGTGGGAAATCAGCAGAGGGAAGTGTGAGGTGCTTATAAAGTTGTTTTCTAACGTTTCCAGACACTAATGAGTGAACCAGGCAGAGCGTTTGGTTTGTTAGACTCGTGGCTGTTGTCAGATGGGTTAAAGTGGTGTTAAGCTTCTTCAGTCTGAAGCAAATTGGTGTTTTACGTGGAAGTTCAGAACTTGCCCCCATCACTACACTAGTCTTGACAGACTCACTGCCACAGTGAGATCTCCACCGAGGAAACACTGATCTGTGCCGTTTTTTTGGCTTCTGACAGAATTCCACCACCTCTAGCAACGGACTTTAGCTTCAGATGTGCCGGAGTTCCACTTTAACACAGTAAAAATCAGGTTCAATGCCTTTAATGTCATCTGTTTTGCCATTTTGTTTTTTTGAATTTCATATGATTGTAAAAAAAATGGACAGAATGTCGATTTGTAATTTTTGTGAAGAATGAGAATTGTGCGGTAGGAACTGTTGCATAGACAATCTGCCTTTGTCCCTGGGGACACATTGAAAGGCAGGACCAGCGAGTGCCTCTGTGACGTGCATGCTCGTGTGCAAACAGAAAAACCATCCGAAAAAAGCATTGAATAAAAAGTATAAAAAATGCACTACAACTGAAACTGTGCAACAATCGGTGTCTGTTGTTGTGTACGTGTGTCGCAATAAAACTGGGTTCGCTGGTTTTATGAACAGTGCTATGCTCTTATTTTCATTTTTACCTAAGCTGTCTGCATCTCCAAAGCTCAAAATGCTCTGTTCCACCTTGTGATGTCATGAAGTGGAAGTTTTGACCTCTACCTTTTTACCTTTAGTTCAGTAGACATTGGAAATTCCAGGGCTGAAATGATCCAAATGATTCTAGTGGAGGTGTGTGGAGTTTAAAAACACAGTGGAGCACTTCCTGTATTACCACATGACATCACAAGGTGGAACAGAGTGTTTTCAGTTTGAGAGAAAAACAGGGTTTCTGTGTTAAACAGCACAAAACTGCAGAGTTTGTGTGTTAAACGTGTGAATGTTTGTGATGAGGAAACAAGTCATATGAACCATTTAAGTGAGCGAGAGCCTCACACAGCCTCACACAGCCTCACACAGCCTCACACAGCCTCACACAGCCTCACACAGCCTCACACAGGCTCACACAGCCTCACACAGCCTCACACAGCCTCACACAGCCTCACACAGCCTCACACAGCCTCACACAGCCTCACACAGCCTCACACAGCCTCACACAGGCTCACACAGCCTCACACAGCCTCACACAGCCTCACACAGCCTCACACAGCCTCACACAGCCTCACACAGCCTCACACAGGCTCACACAGCCTCACACAGCCTCACACAGGCTCACACAGCCTCACACAGCCTCACACAGCCTCACACAGCCTCACACAGCCTCACACAGCCTCACACAGCCTCACACAGCCTCACACAGCCTCACACAGCCTCACACAGCCTCACACAGCCTCACACAGCCTCACACAGACTCACACAGCCTCACACAGCCTCACACAGCCTCACACAGCCTCACACAGCCTCACACAGCCTCACACAGGCTCACACAGCCTCACACAGCCTCACACAGCCTCACACAGCCTCACACAGCCTCACACAGCCTCACACAGCCTCACACAGCCTCACACAGCCTCACACAGCCTCACACAGGCTCACACAGCCTCACACAGCCTCACACAGCCTCACACAGCCTCACACAGCCTCACACAGCCTCACACAGCCTCACACAGCCTCACACAGCCTCACACAGCCTCACACAGGCTCACACAGCCTCACACAGGCTCACACAGCCTCACACAGCCTCACACAGCCTCACACAGCCTCACACAGGCTCACACAGCCTCACACAGCCTCACACAGCCTCACACAGCCTCACACAGCCTCACACAGCCTCACACAGCCTCACACAGCCTCACACAGCCTCACACAGCCTCACACAGCCTCACACAGCCTCACACAGCCTCACACAGACTCACACAGACTCACACAGGCTGGAGGTGGATGCTCTGGAGGTGGATGCTCTGAGCACGAGGATTTTTCTCATGATAGTAAATAGAATAATTCTAGTTTAATAATTGGTATTGAAATGATAATTAGATTAAACAATGATTTATGCACCGTCATTAAGTTAACCTTTAACTACAGTCCCACTCATTATCACCTTCTGTGGGAGTCATCAAACCCACTGTGGATTTATCATTTTAGTTAGTTAATTACTTAGTTAGTTAGTTCATTAGTTAGTTAGTTAGTTAGTTAGTTAATTACTTAGTTAGTTAGTTCATTAGTTAGTTAGTTAGTTAGTTAGTTAGTTAGTTAGTTAGTTGGCACACTAATTGAAATCACAGTTCATGAATTGCACATCTCTGAGATCCTGAATTTGAAGACATCACCTATAAAGGTCTGATCCATGTTGAAGGAGCAGAACTGGGGAAACCTACAGGATCAGGTTCTGTTCTTCTCGCTCAGATGGAGGAACAGAAGTGTTTGGTGAAATGCTGCTCTCCTCCTTCTCACAGAGGTGATGATTCATGGAGTCACGTGGTGAAGTGGTGACTCATCCAGCGGCATCAGCCTCTGCAGAGCGCGCACACGCACACGCACACCCAACACACATATGCGCGTGTGCTCACACGCACAGAGTTCACGTAGCAGTAATAATAGGCCTCCTTAAGCTTCTCAAGTGTTGCTGTAGGTTGTTTGTTTGATCTGTGCGTAAAACTGTTTTAGGCTCTAACTGTTCGTGTTTCCACCAGGCACTGGGCTGCAGACTGTTGGACTTTGCATTTCTTGATTTATTTTGTATCCAACTGTAAATAAATAATAGCTCACTATATAAAGCTCACTATATGTAGCTTCGATGTGCCCATAGATAAGGTAATTAGGCACTAAAATAAAACATGTTATGATATATACATTATAGATGATGTACAGATAAATGTAGAAACTGTTCACAAAACAGGCAGCAGGGGGCAGCAATGCGTTTACGTGCGTCTGGCATCCAGGCCAGTAGGGGGCGCTACATTTGTTGTCATTCCACCTGCGCCACCGCCATAGCGCAGGCAGCAGACGGTGGTGTGTGCCGGTGTCAGATTCGGAGAAGTTGCGTCCAGAGAAGATCCAGACACTGAGCATGAAGCCTCCGCCCCGTAAGCGCACCAGGACGAGTCGGGAGCTGCGCGCGGTGCCAGAACTCCCGGGGAAGACCGTGTGTAAGTGGCCGGCATCGGAGCAGAGGAAGCTCCTGACCGCCCTCACCAAACTGCACCCCAGAGACCTGTCCGGGGAGCCGCTGGATCCGGAGCGGATCAAGGAGCGTCTGCCCTCACGCACGGTCCAGGAGGTGAGACCTGTGCGCCGGGGTCGTGCGTAAAAGGGGATCAGACCGTGGATCAGACCGCGGATCAGACCGCGGATCAGACCGCGGATCAGACTCCTCACAGGCGACACAGACTGACTTTAGACACTGGGACATCCACGGTTTTTGGTGGTTTGTAATAATAGTGCGTAATTAAGGAAAATTAAAGTCATGCAGAGATCATTCACGACTAATATGTGAGTCAGTATTGTCACAATTTCTTTGTGTTTTGGTCCTTTTTAAGCAGCTTTTCTGTATTTTACCTAAACAAATCACAATTCATGTCAGCCTTTACTGGTGGCTGGGAAACAGGG
This sequence comes from Odontamblyopus rebecca, assembly GCA_030686955.1. Lineage (NCBI taxonomy): Eukaryota > Metazoa > Chordata > Actinopteri > Gobiiformes > Gobiidae > Odontamblyopus > Odontamblyopus rebecca. The sequence continues at coordinate 34,031,515 of CM060672.1, read as the reverse complement.
ACTCCTCTGTGCAAAACTGGGACAAATCACTGGTTTTGGATAAATCTGCTGGGACAGGAGACACAGGGCTCCAAACTGGGACTGTCCCGGGGAAATAGGGACGTCTGGTCACCCAACACCTGTGAGAATGTCTACCCTGTCTGTGTTATTATTATTATTATTATTATTGTTATTATTATTATTATTATTATAGCACATACAGGGTGACTAGATGTTCCTATTTACCCAGGACAGTCCCAGTTTTGTGTCCCCTGTCCCACCAAATTTATCCAAATTTATCCACTTATATGTCCCAGTTTTATGCAAGAAATGTCCCAGGTGCCCCTATTTTTGCCCAATATGACCTGCCAACAGTAAAGAGAGGCATAAATTGTCCTTTTTTTTTAGCTTTAGGATTTTGTTTAGCTAAAATTATGTAAAAAATACAGACGATGTGATTATACAGATTCATATGTTCTGGTGAATAAGTGAGGAATGGGCCAAGTGCAGAACTTTTTAGTTTTAACCCTTAACGCTGATTGTCACAAATATGCAACAAACCATTTGGATCAAAATATAAGTTGTGAGAGCGGCTGCTTTCCCGAGTGCCGTTAGTGCAGATGCAGAACCTTTCTTTGGAAAGCACTTGTTTGTTGCAAATTTACAACATGCCCAAATTTCTATAAACTTTTTTGCTCTAGTAAAATTCATAATCTCATCTTTATTTACCATCTGCTTAAAGGCAAAAACACAAACAAAACTTTTGTTATATATACATCTATATAAATTCAGGTGTTAAGGGGTTTTAATTACGCACTCGTTTCATAATTTTATTATCGTAGCCATGATTTAGCCTTTAGCATTATTTTTAGTGAACCGTATCGATTTGAAATATGTCATATTGACTTGAAAGTTCACTGTATCGACATGTGTATCATCTCGTATCCTGTGTATGCAGGTTCGCACCGTATCAGAGACTTCTTAATGGTACCCAGCCCTAGATGTGATCATCATTCATTTGGCACAACAGTCTAAGGCCTGTCCCTCCTCTCCCCGCAGATACAGTCAGTTCTGGACAGTCTGAAGGAGAAGGTGGTCTTATTTGCTAAGACCAAGCGTCGCACAGAGAGGAGGGAGCAGAGAAGGACCAGGAGGCCCTTGGAGATTTGGATCCAGGAGGCTGTGAGCCGAGGGGGAAGAAGAAGCTCTGTCCCAGGCCTTCTCCCAGGTATGGAACAGCTCTGTACCATCGCTGGGCTTCAGATGACTTCACAGCGTATCATACAACAGTATTATCTCATACCGAAGGGGGCGGCTAAAGTAAATACAGTTCAAATGTGAGTTTTTGTTGTAACGTAGCAAGTTACTGGGTTTAGTCAGTTTAGGTAGAAAAGATGACTGTATTTTCCGGACTATAAGTCGCATCAGCCAAAAAATGCACAATGAAGAAGAAAAAACATATAGAAGTGCTTTAAGTCCCATTTTTGAAATGTATTTGATCAAATCAGAGACCAGGAGCAAACATTTCATCTTGAAAGGCAAATTATACTAATAACACTAGAGTTCAGAAGAACAGGCTGAACATGTGTCTGGTGAGTTCACATCACATATGAAGAGTTCTTCACAAAACTACAGCAGAAACAACAGAACAAGTTTATCAAACTCTCTCTCGCTCCAAATCCCTGAATCCACTGAATACGAAAAAAATGTTGTTTTTGTTTCCATCTGCTTTTCCGCTCGTGCACAGTGGCTGTTGGTAAAAAGTCAGTGGGGCTGTTTGTCACGCTGCGTCTGTCATGAGATAACTCGTCTTATTTTGAAGTTTTGTATTTAAATGTTCTGACACGACTTCATTACACATCTCTGTCTTTGTGCATAATGTCTCTGTACATTGTCCCTTCAAATAAAGACTAAACTAAACTATTATCTTACTCTAAGTCAGTGAATGTTGAGCATCAAAACCGTTACTTTGAAAAGTTAAAGCTCTGACAGAGGCATCGATCTCCCTGACCTGTTTCCTCTGGGAGAAGTCTGACTGACAGCTCATTATGGCCACAGACAGATGCACAACAGTGAGTCGGCCAATACACCCCGGACATGACGTCATCTCTTTTTCTCCTATTTTTCATCCTCGGTGTCGGTGAGCAACTCTGCTAAGTCCAGCTTTTAGCCGTGATGACCTTTTTTGTTTTCTTCATTACAGTTCCAGTTTCCTCCGCTTTTCAGCTGCATATTTCTCACCTTGTAGCAGGACAGCGGCTCTTTCTGCAGGAGACATGTGCAGCAGAGCGAGAAGTGACAGTTCAGGAGCATAGAATTATAATCAAATCTGGGAGATGGATCCAAGATGGCGCCTTATTGTTTTTAATGGTCTGTGCTCATGGGCACATGACCCCAGATATGTTTACTTCTGCAGCCCAACACAGTTCTGACCAATCAGAGCGCGAGCTGCTAGAGTGGAGCACAGGCTCAGAGCGGGGCTGGGCTGACTCTTACAAAGCTGATTTTTAGACGCTTTGATGATTTAAAAGTTCATATTTTAAAAATACTGAAGAGTCCCTACAAAATCCAACCTTTATGAAAGCACGGCCACAGTTTGATTTCACAAAAAATGCATTGTGCTTCTATGGAGATGTTTATAATGGAGTAATGGCATGGTATGCGGAGCAGATACTGGCACACAAGCCTAGAGCGCCCTCTCGTGGCTGTCAGTGTGAAAATAACCAACATGTGAAATTATGTATTTTATATATAAGTTGCACCTGAGTATAAGGCGCAGGAACCACCCAAACCATGAAAGAAAATGTGACTTATAGTCCGAAAAATACGGTACATTAAAGATTTGTGAATAAACTTGACTATTGCACTATTCACACAGGACAAATTCAGTGCTCATAATATTTAATACACACGAGGAGCAGCTGGAATGAATATTAGTCACTCAGTCTAGTCACTTAGGTTCAAAATTTGTGCATTCACCTTTTAGATGTTTGACGGCAAAGTACAGTGTAGTCAATAGGGTTAGATTAGATTAGGTTAGGTTAGGTTAGGTTAGATTAGATTAGATTAGATTAGGTTAGGTTAGATTAGATTAGGTTAGTTTAGATTAGGTTAGGTTAGATTAGATTAGATTAGATTAGGTTAGGTTAGGTCAGGTTACGTTAGATTAGGTTAGGTTAGGTTAGGTTAGGTTAGATTAGATTAGATTAGATTAGATTAGATTAGATTAGGTCAGGTTAGGTTAGATTAGGTTAGATTAGATTAGGTTAGGTTAGGTTAGGTCAGGTTAGATTAGGTTAGGTTAGGTTAGGTCAGGTTAGGCTGCTTTATTCGTACCTGTTGGTAAATGTGTTTGTAGATTTGAGAATCTGGTCCCACAGGTCACATTTCATTCTTCCACAATATACACAGGTAAACACAGATAAAACATAACTTCTGTATGGTTCTGTTTCCTAAATAATTCATTCATTCATCAGTCTTGGCTAAACATCGTAATATTACAACAATTGGCATTTTAACAATAATTAAATAATAATAATTAAAAAGAGACTGCGCTGCACGGCTGATTTTATTTGAAGACTGGAGCTACATTCTGACTGAGGAAGAACTATGAGCAGCACAACTGAATAAATGTGTTTTTTTTACCTTCTTCGGCCTAATTTTGGTCCATGGAAACTGAAAATATTTTCTCCACTGATGCTGTGACGACGACAGGTGGAGATAAAGTCCACAACTCGGCCCACAACAGTTAATCTCCTCAACCCTAACCCAGACAGAAACATGGGATTTAAGGGGAGGAAGGTTCGTTTCGGTTTTGTGTGTGAGTCATGTGAGTGCAGCCTGCAGTATCTGTGGCTTCATTGTTCACTGGTTTACTGCTGTTGATGGGGTTTTCATATTTTAGAGCTTTAGCAGCGTTGTAGATTTGTATATTTGTTATTAAACTGCAGCAGCTCTTTCACTTTTGACATTTGTTTGGGGTTTTTACGTATTGATGACAACGAATTTGAGTATTTTTTAATGTTTCCTTGTTTTAAATAAATAAAAGACAGAAGAACGTGTCATTACCGCCACTGACACTGGACCACTGTCGCCACTATTGCAAAAACGTGGAAAGATGTGATGTCATAACCTCTGTACACAGCTAGGGGAGAACTGCATTCACTCAGGGCAATACCAGAACATTTCTACTCCAAATGACTCCAAACATTGAATTCACTAAAATATAAACCTGTGGATCACTGAACAGCTGACAGAGTTCAACTCAGATGTGCTCTTTAATCCCAGTACCTGACTTCACTTCAGATCCTGGGGAAATAAAGGTCAGTCTACTGAGAGGACACACTGTCCAGAGGCCTTCTGGGTTTAGTCGTACAATCTGGCAACAAAGAGAGGAGCTTTCTGGCACCTTTATACTATCAAATTATATTCTTTTAATCCTCTATCAGTAAATCAGTAAAAGCAGCATTAAATATGAACATGTACTTCATATCTGACACTGTAGTTTGTTTTGTCATGTGTCCTGTGCAGTCATAGCTTATAATGTACAGGTAATGAGAAGTCTATTGACTCTTTGTGAATTAGAAAGTAGAAAAAAGGAGGAGTTAAATCTGCGTGACATTTACTTTTCTTTATTGTTATAAAAAAGTTGTATTTATTTGTTGTGTTATATCTGTGTGTTTACGTTTTCTCTGCATTTCTGTCTGAATAAACATTCATTCATTCAGGACACACATATGTAATGTTTGTGAATGAGTTTTTGAAGGTTTAGGCCACAGTTCTCCTCAGGTTCTCCTCACAGTCTGTGTGTTTGTTGCTCAGGTGCTCACTGTGATGTCCACTGAGCCGAGCTCACTAAACGGACACACGTCTCATCTCCACCACAGTCCGGCCGCTCCACTGTCCAAAGGTATGAACCGCTCCACTGTCCTAAGGTATGAACCGCTCCACTGTCCAAAGGTATGAACCGCTCCACTGTCCAAAGGTATGAACCGCTCCACTGTCCAAAGGTATGAACCGCTCCACTGTCCAAAGGTATGAACCGCTCCCTCACACTGATGACTAAGAAGATGCCACTTCACAATGTTCTTGCTTTGCCAAGAATGTTCCACACTATAGCACTAAACATCCATGTTTATGGAGACAAGCAGGTGACGGCCCCAAGGAAACTTGCAGGTGACATCTGTGGAGAGGCAAGCCTGCTCACACGATGCATGTTTTTCTTTTTTATTTTTGTATTTTTAGCATTGACCGTATATATGAGTGGACATAGCTAACCCGTTAGCCGCCATGTGCCAAACAGGAAGTGCTGCAGGAGGCTCTTCTGGCTCCTTCTCTCCCTTTTTCCCACTGACTCACATTGAGATCTTATCGTCCCTCTGTCTGTAACTGCTGCTGTGGCCTCCATCATTCTGCTCTTAAAATGTTCATATTAACACCGCTCTACACCATCCTGATGTTTTTTTCTGCTATTTTGTCCATCAAAAAAATCCTCTTCATAACATAGAGTCTGGCTCCAGATTCGCTTCTGTAACCGTGAGCATCACAAGCCTCATTTGTGCGGCACTGAACACTATGGGTGACATCACACTCACTTAGTCCACTCATATATATATATATATATATATATATATATATATATATATATATATATATATATATATATATATATATATATATATATATATATATATATATATATATATATATATATATATATATATATATATATATATATATATATATATATATATATATATGATTTTTAGTCATAAAACATCTGTAATTAAATGAATAAAATATACATATACCGTATTTTCCGGACTATAAGCCGCTACTTTTCCCCAGGCTTTGAACCATGCGGCTTTTACTGCGGAGCGGCTAAATTTAGATTTTTTTTTCCACGGCTAGGGGGCGCTCTGACCGGAATTTCCAAAACAAGACAGACGGAGAAGAATACGCTACTTTTTATTTAGCAGATATAACACGCACGACAAATTACTGACTGGTAATTATTTTCAAATCCTCACCCCTTCATCATGAAAAGCACACGGAGGAGTTTGTATGATGCAAGTTTTAAGTTGAAGGCATTGATCTTGCTCCAGGAAGGAAACCGCTGTAGAGCCCTGCACCCACGGGACCCGCGGGACCAACACAAAACAGTGCGGCACAGGACCATGGATTTAATAAGAACATCTGAAAGATCATTCTGAAAACTTATTGTGGGAGCGGGACTGAACATTGTGCCCTGCGCAGAGCTCGACATCAGTGGAGATGATTAAAGTGACTTGTGGTTTCACTGCACAGGAGAAATGAAGGTCAATTACCAGTTCTTTTCTGTTTTGGACCTCCTTTTAATCAGCACAGTTGCTGCTGTGTTAAAAGGCACTGTTCAGAAAGAATCTGTTCAGGTACATAAATGTACATTTACAGTACAACATCGTTCTGTATATGCAGTAAATATCTCATTTTTCACCATAGATATCAGCGGCTTATAGCCCAGTTGCGGCTTGTACAACTTTTTTCTTAATTTTTTTTAAATAGCGTGGGTGCGGCTTATATACCGGTGCCTCAATAGTTCGGAAAATACGGTAATATGAAACTGTGGAACATTTCAGGTTATTTAAACTAAATATTAAAATGATCCCTTTCCCTGATGACCCCCCAGCCTCAGATGCCTCACCATTGCCCAGCCAATCATCAGTGTCCAAGAGTCCATGTGTCCAGTCTCCTGCTGTTCCAGAGGACGTGAAGAGGCCCGGTCAGCAGACTGCTCCAGGTGAGTTTAGAGCAGCGGTCAGCTCAGTGCAGCCTGTGAGGCCTGAGCTGGGGCCTGAGACGCTTCAAGATATATTTAACAACTCTGTATTTCATCTTTTGGATTGAAAACTATATTGCATCAGTAAACACATAGACACATATGATGACATTTGAATAGTTATAGTTATAGTTCCTTTAAGATGGTCTGACACTTCCACTTTATCATCTACTCTTTGGAGATGCCTCTTATTATAACTATTTAATGCAGTATTGTAATTAATAGTTTGATTACTTTTTATTTGTACTTGAGGAACACATCATCTATTCAACACACATAAAATTAAAGATTTTAACTAATAATAATAATAATAATAATGCATCAGTTTTATACAGCGCTTTTCTGGACACTCAAAGATGCTTTAAAGCATTATTCATTCACTCCAGACCCGGTGGTGTAAACTACTATTGTAGCCACAGCTGCCCTGGGGCAGACTGACGGAAGTGAGGCTCCAATCTGCACCATCGGCCCCTCCGACCACCACCAACACTCACACACCACTTTCATACTAGGCAATGTGGGTGATGTGCCTTGCCTAAGGACACAACAACAGGTTTTGCCACTGGCCCCACTGTGGCACCTGGAATTCCCAGTGTCTCTCATCCAAGTACTAACCAGGCCCTGAGCTTCTGAGATCTGAGGGATCAGGCTTTGACGAGCCGGTGTGGCCACAAATATATAGTAATATTATTTTTTGTTGATCATCCCTCCACAGCCCAAAGCTCCACCACCCCCTCCACCCCTCTCAGGCAGACTGTGAACAGCACCCCCCTCCTCATCGCCATGGGTCAGGTGAGCTTTGAGAAGATCTACCAGTACCTCGGTGCCCTCAACAAGCCCGACCAGCTGTGCCAGCTCAACCCTCTGGGTAAGAGACTGGAACTGTGTTCTGTGTCATTTCTAACACGAACGCAGCAATAACATGTCAATCTCACAATGTTTTACAAAGCTCACTCTTACTGTCAGCCATTTAAATATATATACTGTTTATAGGTTTACGGGCCCTAAGCCCCTCCTACTCCTCTTCTACAGTGTGTTAATTAAATAAAGGCTGCGACACACTGCAGGAGTTTTCGATTAAATGACTTTTAAACGTGTGACAAAAAGCACAAACCACAGACATGAGGAGAATCTTGTGAGACTTAAAATCTCCGATCTCAAAGACTGCAGTGGGATCTGTGTGTGGAGCACAGGATATAAAGCTGTGAGCGCGATGGTGTCAGCTGTTTCCTGTCTACAGTAAAACCACTCGCTCTGAGACTCTGAAGTGTTCAAAGATCAGAGCTCTGCACTTCCACTTTAGACACAAGTCAAAACTATTTTATTATTTGTGAAATGTGGAGCAATACTTCAGATACAGGATTTTTAAAGCAGAAAAGATAAAGAGAGATAAAGTCCTCAGGAAGTAGAGTCACTGTCGCTCATCTGCAGCTTCACCTCAATCTGTGCGCTGTGTGGATGGAAACAGACAAACACGCTCTCGCTTTTTTACTTTCAAAGTAAGTAAAGTTTATTTCTATAGCACTTTTCACAGACATAGGTCACAAAGTGCTTCACATACAAAAGATTAAAAAAACAGCGTAAGACACATTCATATTAAAATCAGTCGTAACAGCTCTAAAACCTAAGAGGGCGGGAACGCTTGTTCAAAGAAGTGTTTTTAGTTGCTCTTTAAAAGCATCTCTACTTTCTACAGAGCGTAGGTGAGGATTCAGCTCATTCCTGAGTTTAGGAGCGACGGCTTGAAAAGATCTGTCCCCTCGTGTTTTAAAACTTGTCTGAGGGACAATTGACAAGTTTTTGTTGATGGACCAGAGGGTACGAGCAGAGGTGTACAGCTTTATCAGAGCTATGATGTAAGCAGGAGCCTGACCGTGTAGGGCCCTAAAGGTCAACACCAGGATCTTAAAGTGGATAAAAAAAAAACCAGGGAGTCAATGTAAGGATGTCAAAATGGGAGTTATATGGGCTCCTGCTGGTGCAGGTCAGAAGCCTTACAGCAGACTTCTGAACCATCTGCAGCCGGGTAAGATCCTCCTGCTCAGGCAGGTAAACAGACTGTTACAGTAGTTTAGCCTGGAGGACAAACTGCACCGATCACCATCTCTAACTCTGTTTTAGAGATCATCACACAAAGTTTAGATATATTTGGCAGCTGAAAAAAGTAGTTTTTAGTGAGTTGCTTGGTGTGATATTCTAAAGATATCGCATCATCAAAAAATACCTTTAGATAGAAGTTGTTTTAGCTAAATTTCCCAGGGCACCAAAGTGTTGTTTAATATTGGGGACGACACTTTCTGGAGCAACCATAAGAGTCTTGGTCTTATCTGGGTTTAAAAAGAACTCCTCAAACTGGATTCACAGTGTGTTATTATTTACGGAGGACGATTTCTATGGATAATGTGGACGAGGCACTTTAAATTTACCACTTTACGGGACGTGAGGAATAAAGTCTCATTATTTTCGCCATATCCTGAGTTTGTATCTTGCATCTCTGTGTCCGTCACTTCTCTGCCCCTGACGCTTTGTTTTATCGGCTGTTACCGTAGTGTTGCTGATGTTTGGTGGTTACGATCTGACACTGACACCACACACGAGGAGCAGTGGCTTCAAAATCGCACATGAAGACACAAAGTCGGATCACGCCTCCACGAACTCAGGGAGAAGCAAATCACAGCCAAAACAGGGCAAATTCTCCTGTACCGTGTGGCAGCCTTAAGCTTAAACACCTTTTTTTGTATCACCACCAAACAATAATGTTGCAGTTGCTCAGATGTTAAGTACATTTACCCACTGATCACAATGTTGGCGGTTCTCGACATAAAAAATAAACAGCACTGGTTGAGCGGTCAGATCCACTGACTCACAGGTTGATGGTGCAGTTCCACCTTCACAGATGAATGCTGTGGCTGTATCCTTGGGCAAGACACTTAATCCACCTGGCCCCCAGTGTCTGTGTACACTGGTGTTTGAATGTGTGTGTGAATGGGTGAGTGGTTCCTTGATGTAAAGCGCTTTGAATGCCGTGAAGGTGGAAAAGCGCTGTATAAAGATGTAACTTCTTCTCTCACCCCCTGACTCTCTTTTTAGTCGTCCACACCCATAATTCTTGTTGTATCCATTGAAATCTGGCGCACCACAGCGTTTTCATAAACCATCACAAGCATGACTTACATTACCGTTATTCTGCTCTTATGTCTCCAGAGAGTGCGGTAGTGCTGGACCTCCTGATGTCTCTCCCGGAGGAGCTCTTGCTCTTGGACTGTGACCCACTCATTCAGCACTTCACCCAGGTACTCTACAGGCTCCTAGCATCACGCTTGCATTTAGTGAAGGAACCATGGAGGAGGGTGGGCCACTTTTGAGGAGCATGTGTTTTAACTGTAGACAGCATGTATAAGTGGATAGAAATAACCCGCTATCCACTGCGTTTCAAAAAGGAGCCACTTCCGGTTTCATCAACTCTGGCTCCAGTTCACTTTCTGTTGAGAAACTGTTGTCGTGATTTTCTGCTCTACGCGATTTATTTCATTCCTACTAGCTTTAGCAACAGCTTTGATTGACAGCGTTGCTAAGCGCCCGCCCCCCACTAAACGGGCTCTACAGTGCGCCCATTTCACTTTAAATATTTCGTTGTGCGAACGTGGAAAACAAAACAGGCACATTCGTGCGAGTGCTTCTGCAGCCACAATGAGAAAAGCTGCGCACAGACGTCACGTGATGAGTTAAACATTCTACATGTGTCAAACATTAGGGGCAAACTCACATTAGGACTTTAGAACCTGCCCAAGCCTGGAGCCCCTAAAGTGCGACACGCTTTCCCAGCGTGAACTCAACCGAACCGAGCCCGGGCACAACACCTCCGACCGCACACGACCCCAACATACGAGCTCTGCGTGTGGCCGATATCACTCATACGAACCAACTCAGCTTCAAAACACACCCACGCCCCCTTAACCGACTAGCAGCCTCGCAGCAGGACCCACACCTGCCCCACACTCACAGACACCCCCGGGCCGCTGGACTTCCTTCTCCGCTAAAGCGAGAGTTTTGTCTTGGTTTTGTCTCGGACTCGAGCGCATTTGGACTTGGTCTCGTCACGGACTCAAGGTCTGAATACTGAGTTCGATCATATTTCATTACGGCCGCTGCTGTCGGCAATAAACTTGTACCCGTGTGCGGGACCTGTGCGCTGGAGCCCACGGACACCGCGGCACCGCCAGCGCACGGCTCGTCCACAGCTCCACCCTCAGCCTGTGTCACAGGGCAGGTTAAACAGCCTAACTGTCCATCCGCCTCGTTAAATACGACAATACTAATTTTATGTCAGTGTCCGCACAGAGCAGAGCTACAGCACAGAGCAGGTGATATGTGGGCTGAAGTTTGCCTAAGAAAATGCCAAATAAATCTGTTTGCCACAATGTGCGTTTGGTTTGGTAAATGTGCAGAGGCTAAAAACCACTGTAAAACCAGTAAGAGGAAGTAACTCCAGTTTGGAATTTGAAAAAACAGGTTTAAAAATCCTACCTGCGTTTTTCACTTTGAAGCAGTTTTGTGTAAAGTGCCAGTGGAAGTTCTCTTAAAGAAGAGGTTCTTAAACTGTGGGTGAGGGTCCAAAAAGGGCCACAGAGTGTTTCAGTGCAGTACAGTTTGTTTGGCTTATTTTAAGTCTAAATATTAATCAGATAAAATGAAGATATATTTATAAAAACACTGCGATCATGCAGGAAAAGTACAGTCATAATTCTTTTCTTTTCTGTATTAAATGTATTCAGTGTTGGTGTTGGTGTGTGAAAGTTCTGCACTGTAATAATCGTTCAAAACGAAAACCTATTTGTGCCCTGGTCTTTTTACCCTCCTTTTCGCCGCTGATGTTATTTATTGATTCATTAAAACGTTATGTTTTGAGCGTCTAAAATAGTGAAAGCGTCTCGCGTTCACTGTTCTAGCTCCATCCATTTACAAGAGTGGCGTCATTTTTTTTTCTTTCAGCGTGACATAGCGTGAAGCCCGATGAAGCCCGATGTCCACATCGCAGAACCGTAGTCATTTCAATGGGACGCGAATGACGCAAATGTTATTTCCGCACGCTCCATCCACTGACAAGAGTGGTGTACATTTTTTCGTGATGCGAACTCCTCATTGCAGTTCTGTTTTTTTCTCTTTATTGTTGTTCATATGGCCAAACAACACTACCAACGCCCCCCCTCCCTGCACCATCTTCTCACCTTTTCAACCCCTGACCCATTTTCATGCCTGTTACTCTGCCGTTACTTGGAGCACGTTTGGCCACGGTTCCAGGTGTGGTGTCTTTTTGTGTCCTTTTCACTCACCACAAACAGAAAATTAAATAATTAGTATCCCCTCCCATGATGCATTTCCAATAGTTGGTTTGGACCCGAATTTGCGTTTTCACCAGAAGAACCGCACCAGAGTTTGGCTTTTGGTGTGGAATCAAGCGAAAGAGGTGGTCTCTGAGCCCCCTGATATTGGACTAATATCACACTCTGCATTAGCGGTTTGAGTCTCTACAGATTCAGCCACAGGCTCATGGTGCGATTCCAGCTCCCACAGATGAATACTGTTCTTGTGTTCTCGGGCAAGACACTTAACCCCTTTCACCCTCTGTGTCTGTGTACATTGGTGTGTGAATGGGTGAGTGTTTCCTCGATGTGAAGAGCTTTGAGCCTTGAAGGTGGAAAAGCGGCGTATACATATGTGAGCATTTACAGTGGCAGAAGTCGTCTTTATCTGGAGACCTGTTTCTACATTTGTTTTTTGTATTTCAGACTCACCAGAAACTTTCATCAGATGCTGACAAAACAGTGAAACAACATCAACCCTCAGGAGCAGCACCTCCAAACCACCAACCACCACCAACCGGACCCCCAGAGCACCAACCACCACCAACCGGACCCCCAGAGCACCAACCACCACCAACCGGACCCCCAGAGCACCAACCACCACCAACCGGACCCCCAACCCAACACCAAGCCCCAACCGGAACTCTTGGGGACAGAAGCAGCCAGAGCTCCACCAGTGTGAGGCAAAACGCTCCACTCAACCCTTTCCTCATCCCGGTCAGCCTGCTGTGCCGTAAGCCATGACCGGACCACTGCAGACTGTTAAAGACACTGTTCCAGATTTTTTTCCCGCGTAGTTTAGAAAAAAGTGTTTTAAGCGCACTGACAATTCTGTACAAAAGTTGCACAAGAACCAAATTTTGCAGATATTTAAAACATGATTTCAACTAAATAAAGATGTTTTTTTTTTGTATTTTTCTTTGCCAAATATTAACTCCTGTGCACATTAGAGGAGTTTTGGTGTGCATGGTTGCTAGGTAACAGTTATGGAATTCCTTAGTGTTATGTCATGATTTTCCAAGAAGTAACATTTGAAACCTTTTTGGTAAATCACTCGGGATTATAACTTCAGGTGCCATTATAGATAGTGAGGACTGTTATTAAAACATTAGAGTAAAATTGAGGAAATAAAATAGTTGGACCGTCCCACGTCAGGACAGAGGTGAGACTCTATGACTTTATGATCTGGTTCAAGACTCATAAACAGGCACATAAACAGAAAGTGAAAATCCACATCGGACTGTAATTAAAGATACTGTATGTGACTTTCTGGAGATCGCGCCTACACATATTCACGGAAATTCAAAGTTAAAAACACAGTTTGAAACATTTTTATGGAAGACAATTTGTTCCATTAGATTTTGAATTTTAAATCCTGCTGAATTTCTCACTTTGAATTTTTCTAACTGCGAAAAAACACATACATTTTCTAAATTCAGTATAAAAAAATCACCTTTTAAATAGTGAGCCAAATATTTTCAAGTGCTGCGCAACTGGATGTTTGTAATGATATTTAAAGCTACAATATGTAACTTTTCATTAATATTCAAGTATGTTTTGTTGTTTTTTTTTCATTTTGGTGGTGTTTTTTTGCACTGAAAAACTGAAAACATTTGTCCTAAACTGTGAGCAGACGTCTGTCTCCATGGAAAATATATGGAAGATAATTTGTTCCGTCAGATTTTGAATTTTAAATCCCGCTGAATTTCTCACTTGAATTTTTTAACTCTGAAAAAACACGTTTGAATTATTTTTATTCTGAATTTTAGCTGCTGAAATTTTAAGTGTACATTTTCAAGTGTTTAAAATTCAATATTTAAAAAATCACTTTTTAAATAATTAGCACAAATATTTTCAAGCGCTCAAATTCAACAGTCAAAATTCCGGGTGTAAAATTTTGCAGCGAAGATCCAAGATGCCAAGACAGAAGCAATCGATCCTGTGTGAGTGACAGAGGCTGTTTCCTATTGGCCGTTCCCATCTGTGGGCGGGGTTTACACTAGAAATAAAAGAGATGAGGTTTTGATTAAGCTGTGATCAGAAAACTTCACTGTTTCTGTTTGTTACTAAATGAGATCGGATCACTTGGAGCGACTGCTTTTGCCTTGGCATCTGGGATCTTTGCTGTGGGTTTTTTCACTGTGAATTTTACACTCTGAACTTTGAGTGCTTGAAAATATGAATATTTGAAAGGTGATTTTTTATTATTATTTAATTTTAAACACATTTGTGGGAAAAAAAACTTGAATATTAATGAAAAGTTACATACTGGAGCTTTAATTATCAACACTAACATCATGACCACTGCTGTTTACAATGATCTAGTTCCGTTTTGAAGACAGTAAAAATCGGGTGCAGCGCCTTTAAGCTACGTTCGGATGGCTGCGGTTTACAGTAGCGAGTGTTTTGCTCATGGACACAACTATACAACTGGATGGAGAGGAGTCTGTGGATGTGTCCCTGAAAGCTTTGGCTCTTTTTATTGTGTTCACTTGCACTTTTTCATTAAATTATTGTTTTATTTATTGTTTGTTGCTTATTTACATCATTCGCATCTGGGAAGTTTTTAAATGTCAAATTGAATTTCATTATTGCATTTATACAGCACTTTCAGGACACCCAAAGCACTTTGCAGTTCATTATTCACTCCACACAGCTGCCCTGGGGCAGACTGACAGAAGTGAGGCTCCAGTCTGCACCATCGGCCCCTCCGACCACCACCATCACTCACACACCACTTTCACACTAGACAATGTGGGTGAAGTGTCTTGTTTAAGGACACAACGGCCGTTTTTTTGTTGTTGTTTTTTGTTTAGTTTTTTTGTGACTGGCGCCCCCCTGTGGCACCTGGTGTTCCCAGGGGTCCAGTGGTCTCCCATCCAAGTCCTAACCTGGTCCGGCCCTGCTGAGCCTTTGAGGTCTGATGAGATCAGGCTTTGACAAACCACAAATATTACAATTAACAATTATTTAGAGCAAATGTTCATAACTTACAGCCATTCAAATCATCTACAGCTGTAGGGGAAACAGAATAAAGGGGAAACCTTTTGGTAAGTCACTGTTTCCTCATTACCAGGATCCTTGACTTCTGAACCACTTCAGACAGATTCATGTGATCAGAGCTCCACCAAGTGCTGTTCAATTCCCCCAGAGCCCTCACCTCCTCCACTCCACTCCCTCACCTCCTCCACTCCACTCCCTCACCTCCTCCACTCCCTCACCTCCTCCACTCCACTCCCTCACCTCCTCCACTCCACTCCCTCACCTCCTCCGCTCCCTCACCTCCTCCGCTCCCTCACCTCCTCCACTCCACTCCCTCACCTCCTCCACTCCACTCCCTCACCTCCTCCACTCCACTCCCTCACCTCCTCCACTCCACTCCCTCACCTCCTCCACTCCACTCCCTCACCTCCTCCACTCCACTCCCTCACCTCCTCCACTCCACTCCCTCACCTCCTCCACTCCACTCCCTCACCTCCTCCACTCCCTCACCTCCTCCACTCCACTCCCTCACCTCCTCCACTCCACTCCCTCACCTCCTCCACTCCACTGCTCCGTTTGGCTCTTTTACCAGGGATGCCCGGGTGGATCCTGGGTGCTGCAAATTGCCCACAATGAACCGCAACTTCATTTTTTACTAAAACCCATTCTACAATAAAAAGAAAGTAAATATGTTGCTATTATATCCACATTGCTGCAGATCACACTATTATCAGATTGAATGAATTCAGTGTGCATGAGTTTTGGCCCCGTGTGCATGAGTTTTGGCCCCGTGTGCAGGAGTTTTGGCCCAGTGTGCATGAGTTTTGGCCCAGTGTGCATGGTTGCTAGGTAACAGTTGCGGAATTCCCTAGTGTCATGTAATGATTTCCAACCAGGAAGTAACATTGGAAAGAAACCCTTTTGGTAAATCACTTGGGATAATTACTTTAGGGGCCGTTATAGACAGTGAGGTCTGTTACTGAAACACTGGGATGAAGTTGAGGAAATAAAATTCATTTGTTGGTGTGATTCACTTTATGATCTGCAGAGACTGACTGCTCAGGCAATAAAATTTCCCCATCAGACTATAATTAAAGATAAAGTATGTAACTTTCTGGAGGCTGCACCTGCACAAGTCCACGGAAATCAGACGTTAAAAACACGGCTTGAAACATATTTGCTCCCAGTTTAGGGCAGTTGTTTTCAGTTTTTCAATGCAATAAACACAACCACAATGAAAAAAAACTCCAGTTTCCTACAACAGTTCAAAAAATGCATTCCTCTCATTAAAGTTCATATGAGGTTTTAGCAATTCTCTCATTTGGACTTCATCTAATGGAGTAAAACCTCTTGTAAATATAAATTTGTGAAGAAAAGTTAAAAAAAAAAAAAAAGTTGAATATTACATAAAATATTATTCTCTGTAAGCATTCGAAGGTCTTTTTCTTAGAGGTCAACATGGTTTGTGTGGAATTCCTTAGTGTGATGTCATGATTTCCAACCATTAAGTACAGTCTGAAACCTAAAAAATGCCAAATTGTGAAAAAAATGGTTTAAAGATTTAGTAAAATTTCAAAGAGCCTGTGTGACGTCCCTCACCACAAACAGACCTGGAGCTGTGTTTTGTTTCATTCACATGTTTAACACACAAACCTGCACATTTAGGCTTTAGAGTTCTTCTTTCAAACAGAAAACATCCTGTTCCACCTTGTGATGTCATGTGGTGATACAGGAAGTGCTCTGTGTTTTTAAACTCCACACACCTTCACTAGAATCATGTGGATGTTTTCAGCCCTGGAATCGCTGATCTCCACTGAACTAAAGATAAAAGGAGGGTTAGCTAACCCTAACCCTAACTAAGGGTTAAAATTTCAGGGTAAAATACTTCAGAGTTGTTTTTAACACAAAAAGTGTTATTTTAACTATCTGAAAGTTAAATGGGGGTTCCAGTTGGGGTCATTTGTCAGAGTTGATATGGCTGAAGTTCATTCAACTTCCCTAGTGTTAATTTGGCCCCTCACACCCACCACTTCAAACTCCTGCGAGAAAAGTCCAGTTTGAACCAGTTTTGTACAGAATTTCATCTTAAATTCCCTAAAATAAAGTGTAAAAATAAAACACCTCTGTGTGTTGTTTAGCAAAACCAGGATCGCCCCACAAAGTGTTCTCCGTTTACTCTCAAAACGTGAATATAGTGACAAGTTCAGCCCAAAGCCACAAACACACAGAGACAAGAGGCTCATCAGCGCCACCCGGGGGAGCGTCAGCGCCACCCGGGGGAGCGCCGGGTCGGCCGAGTGCGACGCGCGGCCCGCGAGGGCCGTTCGATGCCGCTTGCGGCTTTAATTATTATTATTTTTCTCACCCCCCCCCCAACACAGTTTGGCAACTTCCCGCTGACGAAAACTCACGAAATTTTGCACAAAATTCAAGAACGCCAAAGTAGGAATTTACAAATACTCCACATCCAAAACTTCAAAAAAAATGGCGCGACAGCGCCCCCTGCAAAATCAAAATACATTGCGCCTATGGCTATACCCGAAAAATGAACTTTGTCGTAGACAAACGAAATTCGGGTGGTGGATGGGTCTTGTGGTTCCAAACAAAAAAATATATTACGCGGTTGCTAGGCAACCAACAGGAAGTCAGCCATTTTGGACCGATGTGGCGCCGAAGGCGCATTTTCATGTCCTCATACTTTAACGAACTCGTCCTAGGGTTTTTGACGTAGAGTCACCAGAATCATTCTGTGTCATCTCGACGAGTGGGACATTAAAAGTTGTTAAAAGCTTTTAAAAATTTTACGGTGTTGCCGTGACAACGGCTCAAATTTCGGTTTCGTTTTGCGGATCGCCATCAAATTTCGAAGAGCGATAATTTGTACAAATCTTGGCCGATTTCATTCAAACTTTAATCGTTGGTGGACACCCCGACTCTGAACAGAATGATATAAGAAAATCTCAAATGGGCACTGTAGCGCCCCCTAGGGAGTTTGCATGGAACAGCAAAAAATTACTTTGTCATAGACATATAAAATTTGGTACACACGTTCGTAACATGATCTCGATCAAAAAAGTCAATGACGCCCCCACGCCATTTGCCATCGTGTTGCCATGGCAACAGGCCAAACATCTGTCCTTGTCAATAGGATGCCCAACAAAAACTTTGGCGTAGACGAACCAAATTTGGTACACAGATGCATCATGGGAATAGGAACATAAAAATATATTGTGACCACGCCCCTGCAAAACCGGAAGTCCGCCATCTTGGATTAAACGTCATAATGTAATCCTATGTAGACATTTAATTCTGCCACATTTTCATTTATGAAACTGTAAAAACAGCAACAACCTCAAATGTGGGCGCATCTTCAAAAGAACCCCCAACTGGTCAAAGTTGAGACTGACATAAAAATTAAATAAATAATAAATAATAGACAAAATAACACTGCCCAACAAAATCACCATAGCCGAACTGGCTTAAAAAGGGGAGGAATAGGGCGCGTTAGCGCCCTGCAGTTCTGCGAGTGCAAGCGAGGGTTGATCATCGCCGCTTGCGGCTATATTTTTATTCTTATTATTTTTATTTTATTATTTTTTATTATTTTTCACCCAGTGAACAATGTCAAAAACTCACGAAATTTGGCCACATGGTAAAGACCCCACTTCTCTAACTTTTGGCTATGTCCATTTTCAATGAATCAATAAAATGGCTCGTCAGCGCCCCCTAACATCACAAAAATACATTAGGGAATACGAATGACAGCAAAAAACATTTGCACGTAGAATCATGAAATTTAACACAGAAGTCGATCATGAGAAGACAAGTAAAAAAATTATTATGGCCACGCCCCCTGACACACCAGAAGGCGGCCATCTTGGATTGAAATCTTCAAAATGCAGAGTTCACATTTTGGCTCATGTTGTGTTTGAATGAACTCCTCTGAAGGTGCTTCACCCACAGGGCTGAAAATCACCGTACATCATCTAGAGAAGTGCGGCTGCAAAGGTTTGCTCCATTTTTTTGAAAACTGTCACGTTTACGTGCGGCGAAGCTCCGAAGTTCAATCCAAATTTTAGACAATATTCAATGTGAAAATTTGCTCCCGTTGGCACAGACTTAGTCCGATCATGCTGAAATTTGAGTCACTGATGCTCATCTCGGCCTGAATATAAAACACTATAAAGCATATGGAAAATTACACTATAGCGCCCCCTAGTACAATGAAACGCTAACATAATCGGATTTTTACCAAATTTGGTAATTAAATTCTCTGCATGACTGCGAGCAAAAAAAAATATTACAAACATGATGGTGAATTTTTCACTGTTGGCCACCAGGGGCGCAAAGACTCCTCAGAAATCATTTAAAGGTGCACTATGTAATAATTCTGATGGAGGATGTGTTGGCCTGGGAAATTTGAATCACTAATATGTGATCTTGGCCTGAATATAACACACTGTAAAGCAGATGAAAAGTGTGGTTGGGGTTTACGGTTATGAGGGTTAGTGTGGGGCATGTCATTTGCTGGGCGCTACATTTGCACGACGCGATGTGCAGGGCACGGAGTTTGTGGAGCACGGAGTTTGTGGGGTGTGGCGTAGGTGCACGCCAGGGCTGATCATTGCTGCTTGCGGCTATATTATTATACTTATTATTATGAATGTAGAAAATCAACTAACGGTAAAAAGAAGAATTTTAAAGACAAAAAACACTGCAAAAAAGAAAATTAAAGTGAACTGAATTCAGAATATTTATTTTGACTAATTAATTAATTAACTAATTAATTCAGTTTTATGTTCCTCTTTTGCTGGTTTTAAAATGTTTAGTTTTAATTTTAAAGCTAAATTGTGAATGAAAAATGTTCCATATTCTTTCATTTCGCAGGTGCACTTCCTTCACCTCAAATGGGACAAAATACAACTTTTTCCATTGGCTGAAAATGTTCCTTGACATTGGAAATAAAAAATAAATCTGCAAATTTTAAGATTCAAACTTAAAACATTCATTTAAAAATACTAAAAAATGTTGTAAATACTAGTTATTTTAAATTAAAACGAGTGTAGAAGCATTAATTAAACCTTTAACTTCACAAAAATCTCATGAAAAGGGTGAAATTGGAGTCACCAGAGCCGTGTTGACGTTTTCAGAACTTCATATTATTGAGTCGGCTCAGTGATTTGGTCGCGTTTTACGCCGGATGCCCTTCCAGTCACAACCAGCCCTGTTTCTGTGGCTGGAGCGGGGAATGTGGTGGACGTGTCTTGCCTAAAGACACAAGTTCAAATGAATCGTTTGTATTTTTGTCAGAGGATCAAACCAAATGAAACCATGTTGTTTCTTGAGCATTTGGTGGATACAGGGCCAAACCTCTTCATCACCGCAGTAGATATGCAGTATTCAGTTCATAGGACTTTTTCACAAACACTTCTTTTTAGGTAACGGATGTGCACTGCAACCAATAACATCTGGAATTCAGAAGATTCATTTGACTAGTTTGGACTAGTTTGGATTTATTAAGTTGTTTACATGATTTTGAACATGACTTAAAGGGATAGTTTTATTATTATTATTATTATTATTATTATTATTATTATTATTATTATTATTATTATTATTATTTTTACATGAATCTGTATGTTTCCCCCGTCAACAAAGAGACTTTTATTTTGGCGGGTCCACTTCCTGTGCTGCTGCCCGAACTTTCCATTTCCTTTAAGTTCCCGCACTTTACTTATATTTTTCGCTCCCTCCGCTGTGGCTGTGGCCTGGTCTGTCGGTCCAAACAAAGTACCTAAACTTTGTAAATCTTTGCATTTCTTCCCGCATATTAAGGTGAGACTATTGCCGATATCTACGAAACTACCACAGAAAATTGCAGCCGTGTAAACTGTCGCTAACACGTTTTATTAAGTCGCAAACTGCTCCTTTCAGATGTCCCATAGCGCCTCCGTACATGTCAACAGGTCGGGCCGTGCGCGGAGTGTCATTTTCGCCCGTGGAAATCCAGGTAAACATTTTTACAGCGCTTATTTTTGTTTATTGTAACGAAGCCGAATTATAGGTACCACTTTAATTCAACTAAATATTAAATATATGGGAGCGACTTTACTGATTTTTGGCCTAGTTAGAGCACTTCATTTGGCTAACGCAAAATTCTTTGAGAAGTTTCGTACACTATCGAAACCAGATGTACGTAGCTACGTGTTTTGTGTTTGTTGCGCAACACTTTTCTTTATGAACTCTGTGTGGCATGTCGGTGTGTGCTTCACCTTTAAGGTGAATGGTGGGTGGCATCAACATAACCCACAAAGACAGGTGCGCGCATGGCGCTCATACACACACCTCCTCGAGTGGGCTTTGAGTAGCGATGGGCAAAATGAGGTCACATGAGATGATGAGACCTCACAGCCAAGTGATTTAAAATGTGATTCAGTAATGAGATCTCACTTTGCTGCCACCTGCTGTTACTTTGCACACATTACAACGAAATTGTGCTGTGTTTTTAGTCTACATTATTTCAACTAACACATTGGTTATTCCGTCCTGTGGGCTCACCACCTGCAGAGGGGTTCATAGGGGGGTCAGGTGCTATGAGGATTGGGCAGAAAACTGCCCCCATGACCCAGCTGGATTAAGCGGGAGAAGATGGATGGACATTGGTTATTTGTAAAGGCCTGTATAAAAAAAAAATAAAATATGTCACACAAATATCTCTTTCACTGATTTTTATTTAGAAATACAATTTTTTCCAGGGTTTTAGGGCTGAGGTGGTTCCTTTTTTTTTGAAAGAATGTCTCCAGCCTTGGAGAATACTCTCTCACATGGGACTGAGGATGCCGGGGAGCACAGGAAACTTTTGGCCAGTTTATAAAGGGTCAGGTACAACATTTTTGTTTTGGTCCAGTACATTAGTAGGTCTTCATTTCTTGGAATATGAACCTCAGCTAGATAACGGTCTACTTCAATCAACACAAAGCTGTTGGTTCTTCTGCTGTTGCTTATATTACAATCTAGCACATGCCAAATGTCATCTAAAAAACAGAAACAGTTAAGATCTATGTTGCAAAAAAAAACAAAAAACTAAATCATACAAATTATTGAACACACTCACTTGAATTTGAAGACAGATCTAGAGGAGTAGGTTGAGGCTGTGGCTCATGGGGAATTGCAGCATCTCTCAGAAGAAGCACACACTCATTTTTTAGCCTGTTTACAGTCTCCTGAGCTTTGGTTTGGCACAAAAATCCCATCTCCTTGAAGCGAGGATCGAGCAGGGTTGGCAAGGTAAGTATACTTAGGGTTTCTAATCTACTATTAAGCTCTCGCGTCCTCCGCAACATGTTCTCTCCAAGCTGTTTGGCAATGGGGTGGGTCACACTAAGAACTCTAGAAGCCAGAGCATGGTGCACCGTGTTCATCATTGGAATAACCTTTGATGCAGAAACTCTCTTTTCTGCCGATAACTCCTCAGTTGCCTGGTGGAATGGTGAAAGTATACACAAAGCATCCTTAATAAGTTCATGTTCACATGAGGTTAAGGGGCAATGTCTGCATTGAAGGATGCCAAGGCTGCACCTACTGGCTCCCTCAACTCATAGGCTCTGTCCAGCATATGAAACGTACTGTTCCATCGTGTGTCCACTTATCCAATTATCATTTTCAAAGGCTGCTTGCCCATCTGCTCTTGTAATGCCGTTAAGCGATCCTTGGCAGATGTACTGGTGCGAAAGTACGTTGCCAACTTCCTTGACTTCTGCCTCAGGTCATTCATTCCAGCTGTATCATCAAATGATTTTCTAACCAGCAAGTTCATAGAATGAGCTATGCAAATGGTATGCCTGACATTTAAAAGCCTCGCACAAGCAAGCATGTTTGCTGCCCCATCAGTGATGAGGCATCTAACCCTGTCTCTTATGCCCCACTCTTCCTCCAGCCTCACACACTCGTCCACCAGATGTTCAGCCGTGTGGGACATAGGTAAATGATGTATACCGAGGAGCGTGGTGTTTAATTCATTGAATTCATCAAAGTGGCATGTCACAGCCAGATAGGAGTCCATTGACACTGATGTCCACATGTCAGATGTAAGACTCACGGCCACAGCCTTCTGCACCTTTGCCTTATTTTCCTCTTTGGCCTTCTGGTATTTTGCCTCCACCATTGCTTTTAAAGTCTGTTGAAAAACACAAAAGACATAATTATAGACATGCACTCATAATGAAAGATGAACAAAAAGGGAAAAAATGGCAGCACACCGTTCTGCTTGGGAAAGTGTAGGTAGGACAACTATGGTCATTAATTCCCGGAATCCCACATCTTCCACAATGGAAAATGGACGAGAATCCTTTATGACCATGTTTATTATTCCATCATCAATTCTTGCATGCAGGGGATCTATGATAAGGCACAAGAAAAATATATAAAATAATATAATATCATATTGCATTGTGTTATATTATTTTTTTCCTCTTTATATCCATGTTTTTCTACCAGTGTGCCAGGAATCACTAGTGTGCCTTGATATGTCTTCAGATGTGCTTAAAAACTGTCCAAAAACCAGGACTAAACCAACGTTTCAGAAGGATAAGACCAGGTCGAAACAATGACTAAGCCAGGTCTAAACTAGGAATGAACCAAGATTTCACCTGGACTAAATAAGTGGTGTGCCACGAAATATATATATAAAATAAAAGTGACTTTACACAAAGAAGGTTGAAAAACATTGGTCTATACATACTGCCATCACTGGAGGCTGCCTCTCTTGTGGGTTCAGATGGTGCAGAAGTTGATGCAGAACTTAGATGCACAGCCCTGTAGTGGCGGAGCATTGGGGTAGTGCTCCCTGTAAATGCCAGCTCTTTATCACAGATTCTGCACCTAACCTTAATCAGAATCAGAATAATAAAGTGATTCATTGTTCATAGTCCATATTATTATATATTATCTAAGTGACAGTTACAGGTTAGGTGGTGGTTCATATAAACGTAAATGAAATAGGCTAAATAAATAAAGATTTTAAGACCAGCCGTTTAAACATGAATTTCCTAACATTTAGTATGTCTTAAGTTAGCGTCTACTAAAACACTCTTTTTCCGGTAGCTGTTATATTGTGAAAAATCATAGCTAAAAATTCTGTGCAATTCCAATTGGTAGCTTTATTCTGAAAGTTTCATACTTCCGGCAAACAACACAAAATGTCTTAATTGACGGAAATGCGTGACACACGCACCATGTCATGGGCTGATGTAATTACTCTATGCGATTGTTGTAATAGGCTTTTGAATAAATATGTAGCTTTTGAGTGCTTTGGTCTTTTTCTATTTTGTATGATTGTTATGAAAGCGATTAATTTATTTCATTCACACCTTATTATGGCCAGACACTACAAAGTGTTCCCACATGGTGGAGGATTTCCTTCTTGATGGCTCCATCTGTAAACGGATTTGATTTATTGGCACACTAAATTGTATTGAAAATAGCAAGGTGCTCATCTCAAGAGTGCCAGAGTTAAATATGTGAGTTGTAACAAAAAACACTTTAGTCCAACCCAGACCCCAAGTGCACTTTGAAAATTTAAACATTGACTACTGCTTACGTCTCAAGGCAGTCGAGACCGTTCTTGTTTCTACTGACAGAATTATGCCACTAACTTCCTAACTCACTGATTCGCTAACTCCTATAAACGCCGACAACACCACAAGTGCCGCCGCAAATTCAAAGTGCCTATAAGCGCTGGAGGTGGGTGAACCACTCTGACGTCACCACCTCTGAATGAGATCTCATCACGTGACTGCCTTGTTCATGATGCACGCCTCATTTTGACACCTTAATGGGAACGCCCATTTTTGTTTGGCGCAGACCTCAAGATCTCATTTCATTTCGCCCATCCCTAGCTTTGAGGTGGCAGCGTGCTTCGCTCCCGCAGGACCGGGTTCGGGGTCATATCTCAACCAGTGCGCTCTTCTCGTCCTTTTATCAGGTCAGTCATTGCAGATCCCACCTTTGTTGTGTGCAGGCAGCAATAATCTTTTTGGTCTTCGATCCAGGAGTACGGTCTGGACTGGTCATTGTGGCCAACTTCACAGAGGTCTTGTGGTCTTACTCTGTGTTGTGGGAGTGCGCGCTCGAGGGCGCGCGTTGTGGGCTTGGAGCTCTTCCCGGGGTAAGTCTGCTCATTGTTTCGCCTTTGCTTTGGGTTGAATGCCAGGGCTGACACCAAATTCTGCCTCAGATCCTGGGAAGTTGTGGGAATTGGCCGCGATTCCCCCGCGGCTCTCCCCCTCCTCCTGCTGCTCACAGGTGCACGCGCCTCTCACCGGTAAGATGCAACACTTTCTCCAGGGTAGGGTTAATTCATTACCTTTTTATTTATACTCGTGTTTCTTATTTAGGCGCTGTGTGCGCGGCCCGCGTTGGAGCCGCCACCTCCTGTTAAAGGGGCCGTTGTTTTTGTCCGGTTTTGTCCGCACGCGCACGTTACAACTGCGAGTTCATTCATTCACTTGTGGCCGGTGCCTTGCACTCTATAGTGCGCATGCTCAGGAGCAGATTCGCACCTTGCCCCATTTGGGCGAGTAAATTTATTTAAATAGGCAAAGACTCTTCTCATTTAATGTGAGAGCTCTGCCTTTCTGGGCAACTGCATGTTTATTGTGTGTTATTTTGTATATTTCTTGTTGATTTGCATGTACATTTATTATGTCATTTCTCTTTATTTACATTGCTTGTTTTGTTAATTTGGTTACTTATTATTGCCTGATTTGCTGTGTTTTTTCATTTTATTGTCTTGATTTAAATTGTTGCCTATTAATTTAATTTTCATTGTCCAAGTTATTGGGCTTAAGGTGCCCTGCAGCCTCCATGACATGTGCTCTGTGCTTTTAAATGGTAATTGTGTAATATAAAGTTTTGATATTTTTATGAGAATATAGGCCTGTTTTAAATATTTTTGATACAAATTAAATAAATTCCATTTTGTTAAATAATCCACCTCTCTTTTGTCCAGACCTTGTGCGGCCTTCTGTGTAAAATTCGTTACCTCAAGATAATCTGGTCCTAGGGCCATATAGTCCGGCGGATAGCTGCGAAAATCGATCACTTTGCGATAAAAGCATGAAAATTGGTATGAAGACTCTCAAATGGGGTCTGATCAGATTTGGAACCGTAGGCGCTCAAGATCTGGCCCTTGGGGGCCATGGCGGCCATTTTCCAAAATGGCCGCCATGGAAATGGGGAAATGGATTAAAAGCACCCAGAAACATCACATATTTGTACCAAATTTGGTGGGAAGGTTCCCAAAAGGAGACTGATTAGATTTAGAACCATAGGCATTCAATATGGCGGCCATTTTGGAAAATGGCTGCCAAATATGGATTCCGTAATGATACAATGAATTGAAAACAGCCAGAAACACAACATATTTGTATCAAAGTTGGTAGGATGTCACAAAGGGGGACTGAATAGATTTAGAACTATAGACATCCAATATGGTGGCCATTTTCCAAAATGGCCACCATAAATGAGTTCCTAATTGGAAAACAGATTAAAAACAGTGCAATAATACAACAGAAATACATGTCAATATAAACATACTTCACAAAAATGGCTATTGATATGTCTTTAAATTATTTATGTGATCCAAATCATGGAAAATGTGATCACCATGAAAACTGATTAAGAGCTGATCTTTGTCTGGTCTCAGCCAAAGAAATTCACAAATGGTGAAACAGAAAGTTCAGTTGGCATGATAAGAGACACGTAAGCTAATCCACCACGGCAAGGTGCCAGCTCATTAGGATTAGGTTGTTTTGTTTTTGTTTTTTTGTTTGTTTTTTGTTTTTACTTTTTTTTTTTTTTGGCTTTTAGATATTGATGTAGGACTGCATAACAACAAACAGAACGAAGAACAAGTGGCTCAACCCTTCAGCAGTTGAGTTTTGAACATTCATACAAGATTCAACTCACAACATGTCATATAACATACGTATATAAAGATGTCACATTTAATTCAACCACTATACCAAGCCAACGACCAGTCTCAGCCAAGAAGCACAAAAACCTTACACTGTGTGACAATCTCCCTCACATAAACATAAAGCGGTGCACTGCAGTGATGCAGCTCTGCATTTGCACTGCCTAATACAGCCTTTTGTGCATTTGCAGGCAATAAGCTCATAGCAGGCTTTTGAGGTCCAGTATGGTTCAAAAATCCCATCCTCTGTTTTGACCCACCCCCATTTTGATGGACAAGGCAAATGAGGGGAAGGCAGTAATACTTGGCCCCACACATGGCCACCCTGATATGCTGCCTTCCTCAAGTGCTGTTCAAGAGCTGC
The DNA here is from genome assembly GCA_030686955.1 of Odontamblyopus rebecca. Taxonomy (NCBI): domain Eukaryota; kingdom Metazoa; phylum Chordata; class Actinopteri; order Gobiiformes; family Gobiidae; genus Odontamblyopus; species Odontamblyopus rebecca. The sequence continues at coordinate 34,004,036 of CM060672.1, read as the reverse complement.
ACTTGTTGGTGGAATACGACGAACACTGTGCCTTTTTGAAAAAAGCTTTTTCCTAGCCATGTTCACACTTTCACATGTACTGGTTCTATCATACAGCAGAACAGTGAACCTCTCAATTGTATCTGATACATGTGAGGGAATGTCAGATGGAGCACTGCCCAATTCCAACAATGCCTGTGTAAGTTCAGGAAGGACTTTCCATGTTCCCCATGCTGACTTTTTCCCGTGACCAACAAAGCTAGATACTGAGTCACAACCAGTAAAAGCATGAAACATTGGAAGTGCACGTGCCTTCTCTGGACCAAGACTGTGTGCAATTTCATGTGCTGCAATATGCCTAAAATTCTTCCCTGTTCCAAATCCAACCCAGAGTTCAGTGTTCAAAGTCTTGCACATATACCTCTATACCTTCTAATTCGTTCGATTAAGCTACCCAGGGAGCGCTGAAATATTGTACAGGCTACAGGCTTTGGCGTCAGCTAGAGGACTTGGGGTGCAGATTTGCACTTTAACAAGTCAACATAATTTGAAAAGTAAGAAATGTCACCAATTAACTTCACACCCTCTCCACTGGATGAAATACAGTAGGTAAAGACTATGTAGAATTAGTAGACAATAAATGAAAACTAAATTCTCAAGACTGACCTCTCACACCCCTAAAAGCTACAACTAAATGGAATTTGGAATGACTATTAACATTATCAAAAGCAAAATTACATGAAAGAAAAAATCTCACTGACTCTATTGCTCACACCATCACAATGTGTCACTGAATGAAATGTAAAGGTGTTACTGCTTATATTCCATATTCCATGGAAGTTAGTTTCCCAGTTCGCAATTACTGTACTTTTTTCATCCTAAAGGACAGTTCAGACCCGAGCGGAAAGCGAAAATGCGGAAAAGCGAAAATGCGAAAAATGCTAAAGCGGAAAAATCGTCCACCGGTGGAGCGAAATTGCTGAGCGATTTTTCTGATCTATCGACTCCTAGCGACTTTTCAGAGAGCCAGTAGCGACTTTCTGCGACTTTTCAACACTGTCCGGCATTCCAATTGGCTGCAGCGACTGTTGACAAAACGCATCATAGCACGTTAGCTCGTTAGCACAATATTCGCTGAATTAATTACTGCATGAAAACTAGCTCATGACTTGGTTGAGCACAGAGAACATTTCAGAGATCATGCAAGATTTACAATTACTGACAATCTATGTTTCCCAAATAATTTGTAGTGGGTCTTGCTACGTGTAATCCATTGGCTCTTGCTAGCTGAGCTACATACTCCCCAAGACAGTTTAAAACAACACAACGCCTAACATGAAAAATAAGACCCTCTACCACCTTTATAAACCCAGAGCAACAATTTTAACCATATCTAGCCCCAAATAGTAGCATACACCTTTAAATCTGATGAATTCCAGTTTGTGAACATACTTACCAAATCTGATAGTAATATGTTATTGCATGCTGTGTTTCTGGCATACATTTTCCCATTATGGAATCCATATTTGGTGGCAATTTTGGAAAATGGCCACCAGATTGAAAAACTATGGTTCCTAATATAATTGGATGCCCTTTGTGAAACTTCCTACCAAATTTGATACAAATATGTTGTGTTTCTGGCTGTTTCATCTATTTTCATCCATAATTTTACCATACAAAATAAATATTTGGTGGCCATTTTGGAAAATGGTTCTAGATCTAATCAGATCCCTTTTGGGAACCTTCCTACCAAAATTGATCCAAATATATGATGTTTCTGGGTGCTTTTAATCCATTTTCCCATTTCCATGATGGCCATTTTGGAAAATGGCCACCATGGCCCCCAGGGCCCAAATCTTGAGCGCCTACGGTCCCAAATTTGATCAGAACCCCTTTGGGAGTCATCATACCAAATTTGGCGCTTTTATCGCAAAGTGATCGATTCGCATGAAAATCTGCATCTATCGACCGGACTAATATACCCTAGGTGGCGTTGTTGGGTTAATTCCAGAGTTAAGCTTGCTAATTACCGCTCTCACTACATCTGCCTGAATATTTTGACCAATATTGGACTTTTGAATATTAGAATTAAGTGCACTTGTCTTTAATGAAATGAATGAATGATTTGATAACGATAACTGATTAGTGATACATAATATATTTAACTAATTCATCTGAACTCGAGTTCATTCTGGGATGGATAATTAATTAGATTAATTAAGGATAATTAATTCATTATTCATGCCTGTTTAATGGTTAATACCATGATTATGTGTATTTTTCCCATGTATGTTACACATGCATCGATTTAATTTGTTCAGAGTGGGTTACATTAGCATAGCAACAAGTAATGGTAATAATTTTGAATGAAATATTTATTTGTGTTTTTGACCTTTTAGGTCAGGTTTTTTATGGATGGAAACCACCTTCAACGGACAATCACACTCTAATGAAACTCTCAGCTCAGCACATAACCAGAAGACAAGCGAGACAACTGAGCGGTAGGACATGCTGTTCCTATTTTTTACCCTCCACTCCTCGAACCGTAAAATTTGACTCACGAACTGTGGATTATAAACATTGCACCTCAACCTGTGGATTATCACAATGTGATTCTTGATACGTGGATTACAAACATCACGATTTAACCTGTGGATTATAGACATTACGATTCTCGAACAGTGAATTATACATTGAACTCTAAAGAAGAGAAACTTTTTTTCTTTTTTGCTTAAAAGACTCAATAAAAAAACTGGGAAGTGACCTTTTGTCAGTTTTTTTTTGTTTGGTTCATTAATATGTATTTATTTGTAAAATGTAAACGGCTTTACTCATTGTCTTCATTTCAATATACATATAATAACTACAAATCCTGCCGTCTGTACTTCACTCACACCTCGGGCTCCTTCAAGAACCACTCTTCTGTGTCCGCTAACATCCTGAGCCGCAGTCGTGTTGCCCTGCCTTAAATTAGCGTTACACCTGCATCAACACTGACTGACCTCCCACTGCGTCTGAACCGAGTTCTTCACGGTTTTGGTGCTGATGAAAGTGTCCGGTAAGTTGGCTGGAGTCAAGACAAAGTGTTTTTCTTACCAAAAACAACAATGCACGACTCTGCTGACGGGGACTTACAGATTCATGTAAAAACACAAACTGTCCATTTAAGGGATTTCTCATGACTAACGTAGAACAAAACAAACAAAAACATGTAGTTCAACCACAATTTTCTGCCAGTTCTTTGGCGAGTCACAATACACCGCATCAACTCGAGTCATTTATACCAACTCATTAAATAAATCTAGTCAAAACTACTACTAGAAAATGATATTCTGAAGTCAAGACTTTTGAACTATTGCAGATATGGACTTTTTGCAGTGTATCAGTGTCACAAAACTTAATATTTACACTTCTTTTTACATTTTTTACCCCGATATTCTGACACGTTCTCATGTTGTAACCTCTCTCCCTTTCTCTCTCCCTGTGGCATATGAACTCAGTGTTAAACCTACATATTTGAATGGTAATAATTGCACAGATAACCCATGATAACTCTATGACTCTTTGCGTGTGTAGCTTCCAGATGTGAGCCCTGCATGTAATCACAGAAGTTTACTGTCAAGACCCGACAAAAGGAAAACAAACAGACTTGCACTTGAGCCACACTGTCAAACAAATATCTACTCCACTGAAAAGGACTAAGTTAAGAGAACTTATCATGTTTGAGCCGTTTTCACTCATTTTCGTAGAACTCACGGCTCTAACTCGCTTTTATTTGTTTGGAGAAACGATTTTTTTCCCACCAGTATTTTATTTATCGGGGACAAATTCACATCAAATATAACTTTGTGTAATTCCTCGTTCAGTACATTTAAAACAGGTTCCAAATGATGTATTTTAGGCCGAATCAGATGTCGATGTCTGTTGTTTTAACTGCAATTAAACAAATAATATTAAAGTGAACCAACGGGCAGAAGATTTCGCTCATAAATCAGTTTAAATGGTTCCAAATGTCTAAAAAATAAAACAAATCTTGGTCTAAATGAGTCGCTTGAAGCCCCAGTGTGTCACTTTTTGGCCATAAAACAGACTAAAATAAAAGCGTGGGTGTGTTTATTGCACTGACAAACATGCGTCCTCACTGTGAGGGGCTCGCATCTCCACAAACCTGACTCTTATTGGGCCTTCCCTTGTTTGTTTCCATGGAAATACCGTTCCTCTGGCGATAATATCCCACTGTATGGCATAAAACGTCCGTCTGTCTCCGTGGAGAATGTCCTGGAGTCTGGTTTTAACCTTCTTATCCCGTAGAACAGTGCGATTGACTTTCCGGGCCCAGAAAGTTTCGTACTATGGCTTTAACTGGTCAAAACGACTTCAGATCAACACAGGATTCTTAATCATTTGACATTTTAAACTTGTACGTATTTGTTTTGCAGTGCAGTGTTCTGTATTTTTATTTCCCTTTTTTTACTTCCTGTCGAGCCCTTAAGCCCCGCCCCCTACTTCCTGTCCCGTGTTTCAAATGAGGCCGTCTTGATGTTGTGGTTGTTGGCAGATCTCCCTACACCTCTTTATTATTAATACGATGACTATTATTATATTATTATCATATTATTATTGCTTGATCATTTCTGGCGACCCGGCGAGTCTGTTGATTGTCCACGTTCCAAGTCCAGAGAAAAGAAAAGAGAAATTGATGTTGTTTTGCTTCAGTGGAGAAATGCTTTTTTTAAATAAATAAATTTAAAGCCCAGTGATGTGTCCTGTGTGTGAATACATGAATCTTCTCATTTCAGCGCAGTTCAATGGTCCTCGAGCTTTCACAGGTTAAACGAAAGCTTCAGAAAGAATAATTCAGATCGAAAACTCAGAATATTAACCGAGCTTTGTCTTATGGTGCTTTTGTTTTGCTTTTCTACAAATGACTTTACACTTTTGTTCTTCGAATGACAAAAAAAATCTGATCTTTCTCTTCAAATCTCTGTCACTTGAGCCGTAGTTTTTCCCTGTACTTTCCTGAAGCACTACTCTGTACTTGTACTTGAGTAATATTTGATAGTACTTGTACTTTTACATGAGTACAGGTTGAACTCCTCGAGCCTCCTTTGATTAGTGGTGTAAGAATCTATGGCTCTGTAGCCACAGCTGCCCTGGGGCAGACTGACTGATGCAAGGCTGCCAATCTGCACCATCCAGCAGGAAACACCAACAAACACCACATTCATACACAGACAGGGGCCCAAGTGTCTTGCCCAAAGGCAGAGGCGGGTAGTTCTCTGTTACATTTACTTGAGTAACTTTTGGTGTCAAAGATATTGTACTTTTCAGAGTACTTTTCCAGCAGCGTACTTTTACTCTGCACATGTTTTTCTTGAAGTAACAGTATCGTACTTGAGTAAAAGTGCTGCTGTTTGTGTCACAGAGAAATACATTTTGGAGTCATTTTGAAAACGGTTCATTTGTGAATTGAACAAATTAAAATCTCAGAGAAACTGATGTTAGCGTCAGGATCCTGTAAACCCTTATTGATGTATTCACTGATCTAATAGTGACTGTTTTATTTGACACAGGCACAGATTAAACTGTGATGTGTTCAGTGTCGCGTTGTCACGATACCAACATTTCAAACTCGATTTTGATACTAAGGAATAGACTCGATACTCTATACCGATTCTGATCCCACGATGATGATAAAAGACTCTTTATTTAGACCAATGAGCTCCTTTACAAAACAAAAACACCAGAGAGCTCCTCATTTTAGCGCTCGCAGAAACTGAGTAAATAAAAGAGCCACAGCCTCAGATGGGAACAGTTAGACTCTAATAAAACTTAAACATTTATTACTGCACAAAGTGAGGATCAAAGTGACACATTTACAAAGGTAACAGCCATTTTATTCACCCAAATATTGTTATTCAGCACAATGCAGATAGTTCAGAAATCTCTTGCTGAGCGGCTTGGAAGAGTTTGGAGAGTTACTGCCCCTGATTTAGACGACAGAATGTGATTTTCAACATTACATATTCGAACTTTCTTATATCAGCTCGAGGCTTTATTAAGTTTACAGAGTGTTTTTGAACAGGATTAACAAATGTAGTTGAATATGCAAGATAAAGGAGTTTAATGCCACAATGCGGAATTTTACAGGCAAAGCAATAACATCTCCATGGAGACAAGCAGGTGATGAACCCTCCACCTGAAAATGTACACAGTGCATCTTTACACAACATTATTCTAGTTTTTAATGGTGATTCATTTGCATAATATTTGTGTGAGTGATTTTAAAAGAACAATGGAAATCATAGATTTAAAACAGTCGTAATGACACTAAAATCTGACACTGTGACCTCCCTTTTCCCTGTTTCAAACCAGACAAAACCTGTGAGAGGAAACGGAGTCCTTAAAGAGGGAGTATTATTCCACTTCTATGGGGATTCACTGTAACTCATGACACATTTAGATCACCATGTTTCCTTTGACTGTTTGGAAAATCACACATTCACCAAAAATAACACATTCACATGTTTAATAAGTTTGAGTTCAGTTTTTGCTGCTCTGAGTCTCCCCTCCATTTGCTCCTGTCACTAAGTCACTCCCCCTTCAGAGCACTACCACATTACATTCGGCGTGAATTCAGCCCCAGAGAGATCGCTAAATTACTCAAACATGCATGGATGACACATAAAACCTCTTCAGTCGTGTTTCTGATGAGGAAACAACATTATAACATGGTAGAAACTCCTGAAAGTCGTTTTGCATAATCCCCCTCTTTAAGTTTCAGTATTTACACGTTTACAGTGACGTCCTTTGGTAAAATCTTCAGGGGGATGTTGTCGTCTTCTGTGAATAAACCTGGAGTCAGTCGATCAGTGAAAGTCTCTGTGAATGTGCTCAGGACAGTGTTTGTGTCGGGGTCACTAAAGGTCAGTGTTCCTGTGTCAAAGTCCAGCTTCACTCTGAGTCTCTGCAGACGACTCCTCACAGAGAGTCGTTTGTCTGTGTCTGGGTGAGAAAAGGCTAAGTATTCACCATGAATGAAACTTAACCACCAACCTCCATCCTCAGTCTTTCCCCGTCTCTGAACAAGTCCCACCACACCTACAGCCCATCTTTTATTGTCCCCGACCTCCACGTCCCAGCTGTGAGTCCCTGATCTAAACACTTCAGATCCTAATACATTGTGATCTGTAAGTCTCTCTGGATTCAGTGGAAGCTTCTGTCTCTCTCCTCTCTTCACTGAGCTCAGATCTTCAGACAGGATGAGTTCAGGATCTGCTCTGTTTGGATCCAGAATAACAGGGTAGAACTTCACCAGTTTCTTCATGTTCCTCCAGATGTTGAAGCCCAGGTTGCCCAGATGTTTGGCCTGGTCTATCAAAGCTCCACGTTCCATCTTTGGCTCCTCCACCAGGGGGCGGCGCTGCACTCTCTCCACTGTAGACTTGTACTGTAGCAGGAAGGAGGCGTCTGTGGCCCTCAGCTGCTCCTCTGTCTCTGCGATGGTTTTGGACACAGTCTCCATCTCTCTGCTCACGGTGGCCATCTTGTCCTTCATGCTCTGAGTCTTCTGCTCCTCCTCCTCCCTCAGAGCCTTCATCCTGGACTGTTCTTCCTCCAACAGAAACTGGTGCAGTTTGTCAAACTGGTCTTGGATCGGTGCCTCTGTTTGTCGAGCCTGGGCTGTGATATGAGCAGCGGCTTCTTCAAACTGCTCTTTCCTCCCAGTCAGAACCTGCACAGAAAGAGTCCGAGTGAATCAGACAGAAGCAGCCCTCTGGTCTGTGGGGCCCTGACACATTAGTGTGATGAATGTGAGTGAACACAGTTCAGCCTCTGATCAGCAGTAAGTCTGCTCTGACACTGGTCTGTGTGAGCTGGGGCTCACAGGCTTCTAAAGGCTGGAATAACACCAGGAGGTGTCTGGGGAGAGGAGGCTCCACATGACCATGGCAGAGTGGTTAGCACTCTCTCCTCCTAACAAGAAGGTCCTGGAAGGTCCCTGCATGTATAATGACAAACAGAAACATGAACACAAACACAGTTCCAGAGGTGAAGAGCCTGTACCTGCAGTTTGTCCTGCAGAGGCTTGATGGACGTCCTCAGCTGCTCTCTCAGGTCCTCGGCCGCCTCCTCTATGGGACTAAACCTGTGGTCTTTGTGAGTCCTGGAGTCTCTGCAGACCAGGCACACCGGCTGCTGATGGTCCAGACAGAAGAGCCGGAGCTTCTCTGAGTGAAGACTGCACAGAGGCTCTGAAGAGGTCTGCTCTCTCTGCTCTGCAAATGTCTGCACCAGGTTCCTCAGGGCCAGGTTCACAGGAGGATGATCCTTTGAGGACCTTCTCTTACAAACTGGACAGGTCTTTATGTGTTTGTCCTTCCACCAGTTCTGCAGACAGACTTTACAGAAGCTGTGGCTGCAGGACAGAACCACAGGATCTCCGAAGAGCTCATGGCAGATGGGACAGATCAGGTCCTCCTCCAGCCTGGAAGCCATTTTGTCTCTAAATCTAAAACCACAATGAGACAGAACACAATTTGTCACCACACCATATTTTCAGAGTCATTTAAAGAAGAAAAAACAGGAACATAACAACATGACAAACACAAAGTCTTCACCAAGACTTCAGTCATGTCCCGGATTCTATTGAAAATCTATAATAAAATTCCAAAGTCTGTTACAAGAGATTAGATCAGTGATATTCACTGTACGGTCAAGCTTTAATCGGTGGCTCAAAAGCATTTACCAAAAATAGTAACATAGCCAATTTTTATTTTTTTTCATATGTGCTACATAAACATAGTGAAGATTGCAATACAAACATCTGCATTGCACTAGTCGACTTATCGATAATTGATTGTTAAGAATTTCGTCCGTCCTTTCATTTTTAATCGACAAACCGAATGTAGGTTGCTGTGCGTAACGTAAGGAGATGAGGCTGAGTCTCGCAGCACAAACACTGGAGCTGTGGACTCACATTCCCCTTTTCCACCAGGGCAGTTCCAGTGCCAAATCTTGAACCAGTTCTTTGTTTTTCCACACAAATAAACCGCATCTGGCCCTGGAGAACCGGTTCCAACTCAGCACCAACTAAAGGCTGGGCCAGAAACAAGAACCGGTGACGTAGGACGCTAGGTCCGGGGTTATTGTGACGCACGTCCATAAGAAGTCATGCTAATGGTACGTGGTACGGTAATCAATAGGAAGCATCAGCCCAGAACCAGCAGCTGGTTCGTTGCGGTGGAAAAGAGGTAACAGTCCCACAACCCGGCTCTGACTCTTTGGAGATCACTATATCCTTCAGAATGCATTTACCTGCACATCGGTGTCCCGGGTATGATCAGGTTTTTGAGTATCCTGGTTTGGTCGTGGTACATGTATACGCAGTATCCCGGTTACTGCTACAGTCGAGCTTGTATGAGTCCAAAAGACAAACACATTTCAGTCTTTTCATCACAGCAGAAGCCAAAATAAGTAAAGTGACTGACACAAATAAAGTGAGTGAAATGACTCAGTAGCTGCACTAAACCTGCACTCGTACAATCTGCACAGGTATGACCTGCACACGTATGATCTATGAAAACATGAACCAGCTCCAACGTGACATACGTACAGAACAGACTCATCAGCAGAACATCCTCTGTCACAGAGAGAACACTCATATTCTACTGAGTCGTGTCCTTTAGTCTCACAGACTGAAGAATCAGCATAAGGAAAGAGCTGCTTTTTTCAGTGTTTACAGTTTATGAATGAATGAAGTTTACTTGAGCAGGTACAAGAAAGAAAGTAAACGATCACAAACGATCACATTTAACAAATATAAGATTTGCACAGAGCTCAAAAGGAGTAAGCAGAAGTAGATACTTATATTAGCTCAGCCCGACTTTATCTGCAACAAAAGCAGCACAGCAGTTGATTGACAGAAGCATGTAAAAAACATGATAATAATAAGAATGAAAATTCCTCATACAAACAATAGATGCACCAGATGCTTGTACCGTTTCTTAATTCACCTTTGTGCACATGTACATGCATGTGTTATGTGTATGTGTCTGTGTACATAAATAAACACAGATTTGGCCCTGCCAGAGTGAACATGATATTACACTAGTAGTGTACAGAAACAGTAAGAAAAACCTGATAAAAATGACATTACAGAACTTGTTACCAAACCATAGGTGAGTGTTCATAGTTTTAACTCTGATCCCTCTTCAGGGACATAGTTTTTAAATACATTTACCTTGTACATTCTTTTAAAGTTCACTAATGAGACGCTGCATTTTAAACTTTCATCTAGTTCATTCCACAGGTCAACTCCACGTCGAGTAATGAACAAACTTTTCAGGGTGGTACGAATGCACTGTTTCTTCAAGTTCATGTGACCCCTCAGATTTATGTATTATCTCTATTTAGGAACATGTTTTGGATATTATTTGGGAGAAGATTGTAACGTGCTTTGTACATAATTTGCAGAGTTTTAAATTTAACTATATCTTCAAATTTCATTATTTTCAGTTTAAAAACCAGTGGATTCGTATGGTCCCTGTACCCACATTACAAATGATCCTTATTGCCTTTTTCTGAAGGATGGAGATATTATTCACATTTGTCTTATAAGTATTTCCCCTCACCTCAGTACAGTAATTAAGATAAGGCAGTATTAATGTGCAGTATACAGTGTAAAGTGCTTTTTCGTCCAACATGCATTTGGATTTCCTCAAAACTGCTATAGATTTAGCGATTTTATTTTTTCACACTAGTAAACTGTGGCTTCCAGCATAGTTTATGGTCAAGAATGAACACAAGGAAATTATGTTCATCAACACATTCAATTATTTCATTATTTATGATCATTTTGAGTTAAATGTCAATTTTTTTTATTTCCTATAACCATAAATTTACTTTTTATTAAATTTAGCAACAATTTATTACAGTCAAACCATTGTTTTAATTTAGTCATTTCCATCAACTGTTGCAGGTTTTTCCCAGAACACAGAACTGTAGTGTCATCTGCAAAAAGCACTAGTTTAAGTTTTTGTTTTAAATGAAGCACAAATCATTTATATACAATAGGAAGAGAATTGGGCCGATGCGTTTTTAAGTTTTGTTTCTGTAAAGCATAAACAAATGTGGCAAAGCTGCATTAAAAACATTCTAATGTCACACAGGCTGATGTGGCTCTGTAGTGGTGATGGTTTATATGTTGGAAAATTTAGTTAAATGCAGATTAGTAATAATGATGATAATTTTAATACAAAAATCTTGATGATTAATCAAAAATTGATTGTTAATTTTCCCACCGATCGATTGAGAAAATTTAATGAAGAGGGTTGTTAAGTGGTATAAATGAGATTTTTTATATTTCTTTCTTTCTGACGAATGACAAAAAGGGAAAAGTTATTTTATTTTGAGTTTTATATTTTTCTGTTTTGATTACATTAATGATAATTGTGAGATCTCATGATGTAATTCATTTTATTGTACATTTTATTACTCATGAATTAAATTCATTATTCATTTTATTGTTCTATTCATTTTTTATTATTCATTTTTATTCATCTTCTGATTTTATATTATGCACATTGTAACTGAACTTTTGAACCATTTTGTAGTTTTGCAGACATAAGCTAAAGACAAGCAGAGGTGTTAACCACAAAAGTAATCTTACATAAGTTTGAGACGTGTGACAGGTGACCTGTGATAGGGTGTAATGATGTAAAGCCATGAAAGATGTTTAATTTGTAATTGGTTGAGCCTAAAGATCCGGTGGGTGTTTACCGGCGCGGGGCTCAATAAAAACTGGGGTCTGAGAGTGGTCTTGGCCTTTTGCCATTGTACCACTGATGTACGGTGATTGGCCGGTAAGGTAGCTGCCCTTGGTTTTTAGGGTGAGGTGAGCTCTATTGGGTGAAGTGTGTTTTCACGAAAAGTTGCATTTCTGGACAACCTAAATTAGTCTGAATAACCTAACGGTTAGGTGCAACCAAGTAGTGGACAGAGGACCTTGAGGTTTTGCTGTGGGCTTCGTAAAAAGTTCTAAATCTCTTAACTAAACTTGGTCATTTACTCTCACTTCATCTTTTAGAACACCTTAAGAAATCGGTAAGACCTCTCAGACGACCAGATGTTTATCTTGTGTAAGGGAAATAAATATTTCTTGAAACGAATATTTGCTCCCTGAATTGATTTCATCTGTGTTCATTGTCTGGTGAGACCTCACATCCAGAGCTGCCACACACATCACATCCTCGTGGTCGTCACATCTGAGACAGTGTGAGTATGAATTTACATGAAAGTGTAGCAATATTAATGCTGATTAACTGTGTAGTCTAAGCTTTGAATCATTGTTGATGTTATTCTGATTATGGTTTAAGTATTGAATTGTTTGTTGGTATTAAGCCAGGTATGATTCAGAACTGAGAAAGATTGAAATAATTGCAACTGTAACTTTGAGATAGTCCAAAGGTCAGAGGTTGGTGGTAATCTCAGCAGGACTCATTCTGTTAAAGTGGCGGTCAGTGTTAATTAAGTGGTAATATCAATATTGGTTTAATATGCTATAAAGTAAAAAAGGTTAGAGTAATTAGTGGTGAAATCAAAGGTATTTAAAATTAAATTAATCAGTGATACTAAAAGGTACAGGATATAAAAAGGGGATATGATCCAAAAGTAACAGAGATCAGAGTTATCAGTGAGAATATTAGCATGGTCTATGTTGTCAAATGACCTATGTGAGTAGATTGTGAGCGTAGGGTGGACAGGGCGTAGTACTTGGCATGATAAAAGAGGTCATAGGGCAAATTAAATTATCATACAGGTATTTCGAGAATCTAAAAACTCCATCCCTGGTAATCCTATAATAAGACTAATTAGTTAACAATAAAACATTAGCAATAGGATTATTCTCAGAAGTATAAACTGAGCTCTCACCCCGGGAGTTATTAAAAGACTCCCGTGCTTCTAAGCAGCGCAAGCTTCGACAAGGGTATAAGTGGTTTTCCTCTTGATTTTGCTCTTCTAGTGTGGCTCTTGTGAAAAAGCTAGTGAGTATCAGAGGAATAGATGAACACGACTTCAAATGTAGAAAAGGGAAAATGAACTAAGTGTCATTTCTCCCTCGAGTCATAAAGGTGGATTTGGTTGTTTTAATTTATTTCTTAATTCCCCTTTAGTTCAATCTGATCTGATCATTTTAAGTTTGTTCCCTGAGTTCCACATTCCTGGTCCCATCCTCCACTGCAGTGATCTCCTTTCACTTTCTCTGCTGCAGTAACAGAAGTCTCTTTACACTCACCAAAGCCCAGAGCAGGTTTCACCGCTTTGTTTAATTTTGGAGCTGAAATGGTCGTTCAGATGGATCCTTCTCCCTCTGTGTCTCTGAACTGAACTCAACATTTCCTGTTCTTGACTCTGACCTGATAAACGTGTCATGTGACTGTTCATACCTGAGATGCAGACACACCTTTTTATTCCTGAAGCCGACGTCAGTGCAAAGTCTAACCTACATAAATGACACTCGAGATGAAACAAAACGATGAAAATAAAGAGTCAGAACCAGAAAAGTCGCAAATTTAAGTTTAAAATCATAAAATCAGTATAAGTATAAACCAGTGAGTCGAACTTTTCACACCAAGAATCACCAAAGAAAAGATTTTAGATTTGAGTCCAGGTTTGTTTTTCCGAGTTCAGAGCTTCAGATCAGGGCTGACAAATTATACTTATTATTAGGCCCGAGTGCAGAGGCTGTTGAAGGGCCTATTCGTATCGCATAGCGATGCTCATAGGGGGCGGGAACTAAAATGACGTGACGTGACTCGTCTGTAGTGACCAGGGACCCTCGCCATGACGTAGCAATGGGCCCGAGGTTTCCGAATATGTATAGTTTGTCGGCCAAAAAAAGCGGAACGTTCTCGCTTCTTCTTCTTCTTCTTCTTCTTCTTCTTCTTCTTATTATTATTATTATTATATTATTATTATTATTATTATTATTATTATTATTATTATTAGGCCCGAGTGCCTAGGCGGTGTAGGGCCTATTGTGATTGTTCAGCAGATGATTCCTATCGTCGACTCCAGCGGCGGCGAGAGGCTCGATCCGCCTAAAGCCACAAGTGAAGATCGACTACTGACGGTGAAGAAGAGAAACTGAAAGTTGTTGAAAGAAAATGGTTCGGGAATGTATTTGTTAGTGTTTTTCAAAAATATAATTCACTCCTGAATAAATGTGATTAGAAATGGTGTCAGCAATTAGTCTTTTGGGCTTTGGCCTGTGCAGTGGGAAACCAGCAGAGGGAAGTGTGAGGTGCTTATGAAGATGTTTTCTAACGTTTCCAGACACTAAGTGAACCAGGCAGAGCGTTTGGTTTGTTAGACTCGTGGCTGTTGTCAGATGGGTTAAAGTGGAGTTAAGCTTCTTCAGTCTGAAGCAAATTGGTGTTTTATGTGGAAATTCAGAACTTGCCCCCATCACTACACTAGTTTGTTGCCCTGACAGACTCACTGCCACAGTGAGATCTCCACCGAGGAAACACTGATCTGTGCCGTTTTTTTGGCTTCTGACAGAATTCCACCACCTCTAGCAACGGACTTTAGCTTCAGATGTGCCGGAGTTCCACTTTAACACAGTAAAAATCAGGTTCAATGCCTTTAATGTCATCTGTTTTGCCATTTTGTTTTTTTGAATTTCATATGATTGTAAAAAAAATGGACAGAATGTCGATTTGTAATTTTTGTGAAGAATGAGAATTGTGCGGTAGGAACTGTTGCATAGACAATCTGCCTTTGTCCCTGGGGACACATTGAAAGGCAGGACCAGCGAGTGCCTCTGTGACGTGCATGCTCGTGTGCAAACAGAAAAACCATCCGAAAAAAGCATTGAATAAAAAGTATAAAAAATGCACTACAACTGAAACTGTGCAACAATCGGTGTCTGTTGTTGTGTACGTGTGTCGCAATAAAACTGGGTTCGCTGGTTTTATGAACAGTGCTATGCTCTTATTTTCATTTTTACCTAAGCTGTCTGCATCTCCAAAGCTCAAAATGCTCTGTTCCACCTTGTGATGTCATGAAGTGGAAGTTTTGACCTCTACCTTTTTACCTTTAGTTCAGTAGAGATTGGAAATTCCAGGGCTGAAATTAACCAAATGACTCAAGTGAAGGTGTATGGAATTTAAAAACTCAGTGGAGCACTTCCTGTATTACCACATGACATCACAAGGTGGAACAGAGTGTTTTCAGTTTGAGAGAAAAACAGGGTTTCTGTGTTAAACAGCACAAAACTGCAGAGTTTGTGTGTTAAACGTGTGAATGTTTGTGATGAGGAAACAAGTCATATGAGCCATTTAAGTGAGCGAGAGCCTCACACAGCCTCACACAGCCTCACACAGCCTCACACAGCCTCACACAGCCTCACACAGCCTCACACAGCCTCACACAGGCTCACACAGCCTCACACAGCCTCACACAGCCTCACACAGCCTCACACAGCCTCACACAGCCTCACACAGCCTCACACAGCCTCACACAGCCTCACACAGCCTCACACAGACTCACACAGCCTCACACAGACTCACACAGCCTCACACAGACTCACACAGCCTCACACAGCCTCACACAGCCTCACACAGACTCACACAGGCTCACACAGGCTCACACAGGCTCACACAGCCTCACACAGCCTCACACAGCCTCACACAGGCTCACACAGCCTCACACAGACTCACACAGCCTCACACAGCCTCACACAGCCTCACACAGCCTCACACAGGCTCACACAGCCTCACACAGCCTCACACAGCCTCACACAGGCTCACACAGCCTCACACAGCCTCACACCGGCTCACACAGCCTCACACAGACTCACACAGCCTCACACAGCCTCACACAGCCTCACACAGCCTCACACACACACCCAACACACATATGCGCGTGTGCTCACACGCACAGAGTTCACGTAGCAGTAATAATAGGCCTCTTTAAGCTTTGTTGCTGTAGGTTGTTTGTTTGATCTGTGCGTAAAACTGTGTTTTAGGCTCTAACTGTTCGTGTTTCCACCAGGCACTGGGCTGCAGACTGTTGGACTTTGCATTTCTTGATTTATTTTGTATCCAACTGTAAATAAAAAATAGCTCACTATATAAAGCTCACTATATGTAGCTTCGATGTGCCCATAGATAAGGTAAATAGGCACTAAAATAAAACATCTACGATATATACATTACAGATGATGTACAGATAAATGTAGAAACTGTTCACAAAACAGGCAGCAGGGGGCAGCAATGCGTTTACGTGCGTCTGGCATCCAGGCCAGTAGGGGGCGCTACATTTGTTGTCATTCCACCTGCGCCACCGCCATAGCGCAGGCAGCAGACGGTGGTGTGTGCCGGTGTCAGATTCGGAGAAGTTGCGTCCAGAGAAGATCCAGACACTGAGCATGAAGCCTCCGCCCCGTAAGCGCACCAGGACGAGTCGGGAGCTGCGCGCGGTGCCAGAACTCCCGGGAAGACCGTGTGTAAGTGGCCGGCATCGGAGCAGAGGAAGCTCCTGACCGCCCTCACCAAACTGCACCCCAGAGACCTGTCCGGGGAGCCGCTGGATCCGGAGCGGATCAAGGAGCGTCTGCCCTCACGCACGGTCCAGGAGGTGAGACCTGTGCGCCGGGGTCGTGCGTAAAAGGGGATCAGACCGTGGATCAGACCGCGGATCAGACCGCGGATCAGACCGCGGATCAGACTCCTCACAGGCGACACAGACTGACTTTAGACACTGGGACATCCACGGTTTTTGGTGGTTTGTAATAATAGTGCGTAATTAAGGAAAATTAAAGTCATGCAGAGATCATTCACGACTAATATGTGAGTCAGTATTGTCACAATTTCTTTGTGTTTTGGTCCTTTTTAAGCAGCTTTTCTGTATTTTACCTAAACAAATCACAATTCATGTCAGCCTTTACTGGTGGCTGGGAAATAGGGACTCCTGTGCAAAACTGGGACAAATCACTGGTTTTGGATAAATCTGCTGGGACAGGAGACACAGGGCTCCAAACTGGGACTGTCCCGGGGAAATAGGGACGTCTGGTCACCCAACACCTGTGAGAATGTCTACCCTGTCTGTGTTATTATTATTATTATTATTATTGTTATTATTATTATTATTATTATAGCACATACAGGGTGACTAGATGTTCCTATTTACCCAGGACAGTCCCAGTTTTGTGTCCCCTGTCCCACCAAATTTATCCAAATTTATCCACTTATATGTCCCAGTTTTATGCAAGAAATGTCCCAGGTGCCCCTATTTTTGCCCAATATGACCTGCCAACAGTAAAGAGAGGCATAAATTGTCCTTTTTTTTTAGCTTTAGGATTTTGTTTAGCTAAAATTATGTAAAAAATACAGACGATGTGATTATACAGATTCATATGTTCTGGTGAATAAGTGAGGAATGGGCCAAGTGCAGAACTTTTTAGTTTTAACCCCTTAACGCTGATTGTCACAAATATGCAACAAACCATTTGGATCAAAATATAAGTTGTGAGAGCGGCTGCTTTCCCCGAGTGCCGTTAGTGCAGATGCAGAACCTTTCTTTGGAAAGCACTTGTTTGTTGCAAATTTACAACATGCCCAAATTTCTATAAACTTTTTTGCTCTAGTAAAATTCATAATCTCATCTTTATTTACCATCTGCTTAAAGGCAAAAACACAAACAAAACTTTTGTTATATATACATCTATATAAATTCAGGTGTTAAGGGGTTTTAATTACGCACTCGTTTCATAATTTTATTATCGTAGCCATGATTTAGCCTTTAGCATTATTTTTAGTGAACCGTATCGATTTGAAATATGTCATATTGACTTGAAAGTTCACTGTATCGACATGTGTATCATCTCGTAGCCTGTGTATGCAGGTTCGCACCGTATCAGAGACTTCTTAATGGTACCCAGCCCTAGATGTGATCATCATTCATTTGGCACAACAGTCTAAGGCCTGTCCCTCCTCTCCCCGCAGATACAGTCAGTTCTGGACAGTCTGAAGGAGAAGGTGGTCTTATTTGCTAAGACCAAGCGTCGCACAGAGAGGAGGGAGCAGAGAAGGACCAGGAGGCCCTTGGAGATTTGGATCCAGGAGGCTGTGAGCCGAGGGGGGGAAGAAGAAGCTCTGTCCCAGGCCTTCTCCCAGGTATGGAACAGCTCTGTACCATCGCTGGGCTTCAGATGACTTCACAGCGTATCATACAACAGTATTATCTCATACCGAAGGGGGCGGCTAAAGTAAATACAGTTCAAATGTGAGTTTTTGTTGTAACGTAGCAAGTTACTGGGTTTAGTCAGTTTAGGTAGAAAAGATGACTGTATTTTCCGGACTATAAGTCGCATCAGCCAAAAAATGCACAATGAAGAAGAAAAAACATATAGAAGTGCTTTAAGTCCCATTTTTGAAATGTATTTGATCAAATCAGAGACCAGGAGCAAACATTTCATCTTGAAAGGCAAATTATACTAATAACACTAGAGTTCAGAAGAACAGGCTGAACATGTGTCTGGTGAGTTCACATCACATATGAAGAGTTCTTCACAAAACTACAGCAGAAACAACAGAACAAGTTTATCAAACTCTCTCTCGCTCCAAATCCCTGAATCCACTGAATACGAAAAAAATGTTGTTTTTGTTTCCATCTGCTTTTCCGCTCGTGCACAGTGGCTGTTGGTAAAAAGTCAGTGGGGCTGTTTGTCACGCTGCGTCTGTCATGAGATAACTCGTCTTATTCTGAAGTTTTGTATTTAAATGTTCTGACACAACTTCATTACACATCTCTGTCTTTGTGCATAATGTCTCTGTACATTGTCCCTTCAAATAAAGACTAAACTAAACTATTATCTTACTCTAAGTCAGTGAATGTTGAGCATCAAAACCGTTACTTTGAAAAGTTAAAGCTCTGACAGAGGCATCGATCTCCCTGACCTGTTTCCTCTGGGAGAAGTCTGACTGACAGCTCATTATGGCCACAGACAGATGCACAACAGTGAGTCGGCCAATACACCCCGGACATGACGTCATCTCTTTTTCTCCTATTTTTCATCCTCGGTGTCGGTGAGCAACTCTGCTAAGTCCAGCTTTTAGCCGTGATGACCTTTTTTGTTTTCTTCATTACAGTTCCAGTTTCCTCCGCTTTTCAGCTGCATATTTCTCACCTTGTAGCAGGACAGCGGCTCTTTCTGCAGGAGACATGTGCAGCAGAGCGAGAAGTGACAGTTCAGGAGCATAGAATTATAATCAAATCTGGGAGATGGATCCAAGATGGCGCCTTATTGTTTTTAATGGTCTGTGCTCATGGGCACATGACCCCAGATATGTTTACTTCTGCAGCCCAACACAGTTCTGACCAATCAGAGCGCGAGCTGCTAGAGTGGAGCACAGGCTCAGAGCGGGGCTGGGCTAACTCTTACAAAGCTGATTTTTAGACGCTTTGATGATTTAAAAGTTCATATTTTAAAAATACTGAAGAGTCCCTACAAAATCCAACCTTTATGAAAGCACGGCCACAGTTTGATTTCACAAAAAATGCATTGTGCTTCTATGGAGATGTTTATAATGGAGTAATAGCCTGATATGCGGAGCAGATACTGGCACACAAGCCTAGAGCGCCCTCTCGTGGCTGTCAGTGTGAAAATAACCAACATGTGAAATTATGTATTTTATATATAAGTTGCACCTGAGTATAAGGCGCAGGAACCACCCAAACCATGAAAGAAAATGTGACTTATAGTCCGAAAAATACGGTACATTAAAGATTTGTGAATAAACTTGACTATTGCACTATTCACACAGGACAAATTCAGTGCTCATAATATTTAATACACACGAGGAGCAGCTGTAATGAATATTAGTCACTCAGTCTAGTCACTTAGGTTCAAAATTTGTGCATTCACCTTTTAGATGTTTGACGGCAAAGTACAGTGTAGTCAATAGGGTTAGATTAGTTTAGTTTAGATTAGGTTAGTTTAGATTAGGTTAGGTTAGGTTAGATTAGATTAGATTAGGTTAGGTTAGATTAGATTAGATTAGGTTAGTTTAGATTAGGTTAGGTTAGGTTAGGTTAGGTTAGATTAGATTAGATTAGATTAGATTAGATTAGGTTAGGTCAGGTTAGGTTAGATTAGGTTAGATTAGATTAGGTTAGGTTAGGTCAGGTTAGATTAGGTTAGGTTAGGTTAGGTCAGGTTAGGTTAGGTCAGGTTAGATTAGGTTAGGTTAGGTTAGGTCAGGTTAGGCTGCTTTATTCGTACCTGTTGGTAAATGTGTTTGTAGATTTGAGAATCTGGTCCCACAGGTCACATTTCATTCTTCCACAATATACACAGGTAAACACAGATAAAACATAACTTCTGTATGGTTCTGTTTCCTAAATAATTCATTCATTCATCAGTCTTGGCTAAACATCGTAATATTACAACAATTGGCATTTTAACAATAATTAAATAATAATAATTAAAAAGAGACTGCGCTGCACGGCTGATTTTATTTGAAGACTGGAGCTACATTCTGACTGAGGAAGAACTATGAGCAGCACAACTGAATAAATGTGTTTTTTTTACCTTCTTCGGCCTAATTTTGGTCCATGGAAACTGAAAATATTTTCTCCACTGATGCTGTGACGACGACAGGTGGAGATAAAGTCCACAACTCGGCCCACAACAGTTAATCTCCTCAGTGCACAGACAGAAACATGGGATTTAAGGGGAGGAAGGTTCGTTTCGGTTTTGTGTGTGAGTCATGTGAGTGCAGCCTGCAGTATCTGTGGCTTCATTGTTCACTGGTTTACTACTGTTGATGGGGTTTTCATATTTTAGAGCTTTAGCAGCGTTGTAGATTTGTATATTTGTTATTAAACTGCAGCAGCTCTTTCACTTTTGACATTTGTTTGGGGTTTTTACGTATTGATGACAACGAATTTGAGTATTTTTTAATGTTTCCTTGTTTTAAATAAATAAAAGACAGAAGAACGTGTCATTACCGCCACTGACACTGGACCACTGTCGCCACTATTGCAAAAACGTGGAAAGATGTGATGTCATAACCTCTGTACACGGCCAGGGGAGAACTGCATTCACTCAGGGCAATACCAGAACATTTCTACTCCAAATGACTCCAAACATTGAATTCACTAAAATATAAACCTGTGGATCACTGAACAGCTGACAGAGTTCAACTCAGATGTGCTCTTTAATCCCAGTACCTGACTTCACTTCAGATCCTGGGGAAATAAAGGTCAGTCTACTGAGAGGACACACTATCGAGAGGCCTTCTGGGTTTAGTCGTACAATCTGGCAACAAAGAGAGGAGCTTTCTGGCACCTTTATACTATCAAATTATATTCTTTTAATTCTCTATCAGTAAATCAGTAAAAGCAGCATTAAATATGAACATGTACTTCATATCTGACACTAGTTTGTTTTGTCATGTGTACTGTGCAATCATAGCTTATAATGTACAGGTAATGAGAAGTCTATTGGCTCTTTGTGAATTAGAAAGTAGAACAGTAGAAAAAAGGAGGAGTTAAATCTGTGTGACATTTACTTTTCTTTATTGTTATAAAAAAGTTGTATTTATTTGTTGTGTTATATCTGTGTGTTTACGTTTTCTCTGCGTTTCTGTCTGAATAAACATTCATTCATTCAGGACACACATATGTAATGTTTGTGAATGAGTTTTTGAAGGTTTAGGCCACAGTTCTCCTCAGGTTCTCCTCACAGTCTGTGTGTTTGTTGCTCAGGTGCTCACTGTGATGTCCACTGAGCCGAGCTCACTAAACGGACACACGTCTCATCTCCACCACAGTCCGGCCGCTCCACTGTCCAAAGGTATGAACCGCTCCACTGTCCAAAGGTATGAACCGCTCCACTGTCCAAAGGTATGAACCGCTCCACTGTCCAAAGGTATGAACCGCTCCACTGTCCAAAGGTATGAACCGCTCCCTCACACTGATGACTAAGAAGATGCCACTTCACAATGTTCTTGCTTTGCCAAGAATGTTCCACACTATAGCACTAAACATCCATGTTTATGGAGACAAGCAGGTGACGGCCCCAAGGAAACTTGCAGGTTACATCTGTGGAGAGGCAAGCCTGCTCACACGATGCATGTTTTTCTTTCTTATTTTTGTATTTTTAGCATAGACCGTATATATGAGTGGACATAGCTAACCCGTTAGCCGCCATGTGCCAAACAGGAAGTGCTGCAGGAGGCTCTTCCGGCTCCGTCTCTCCCTTTTTCCCACTGACTCACATTGAGATCTTATCGTCCCTCTGTCTGTAACTGCTGCTGTGGCCTCCATCATTCTGCTCTTAAAATGTTCATATTAACACCGCTCTACACCATCCTGATTTTTTTTCCGCTATTTTGTCCATCAAAAAAATCCTCTTCATAACATAGAGTCTGGCTCCAGATTCGCTTCTGTAACCGTGAGCATCACAAGCCTCATTTGTGCGGCACTGAACACTATGGGTGACATCACACTCACTTAGTCCACTCATATATATATATATATATATATATATATATATATATATATATATATATATATATATATATATATATATATATATATATATATATATATATATATATGCTCTATGATTTTTAGTCATAAAACATCTGTAATTAAATGAATAAAATATACATATACCGTATTTTCCGGACTATAAGCCGCTACTTTTTTCCCAGGCTTTGAACCATGCGGCTTTTACTGCGGAGCGGCTAAATTTAGATTTTTTTTTCCACCGCTAGGGGCGCTCTGACCGGAATTTCAAAAACAAGATAGACGGAGAAGAATACGCTACTTTTTATTTAGCAGATATAACACGCACGACAAATTACTGACTGGTAATTATTTTCAGTTCCTCGCCCCTTCATCATGAAAAGCACATGGAGGAGTTTGTATGATGCAAGTTTGAAGTTGAAGGCATCGATCTTGCTCCAGGAAGGAATAGAATAGAATAGAAAAAACTTTATTGGTCCCTTGAAGGGCAATTCATAGCAGCCACCTGAGTAAAAACACACACAGCAGGTACACAATAACACACAAGTATATGTCCTAACAGTTCACATGGATTCAGAATAAATAACAAGAATAACTAGTGTATCTAGTATTAAGCAGTCTTTAGGTAAAAACCTCACATAGAGTTCATGAATCTAATCGCAGAAGGAATAAAAGACAAAGAGTAGCGATTAGTTCTAATCAGAGGCATCTGATAAGGCCGACCTGAGGGCATTAGGCCGACCTGAGGGCATTAGGCCGACCTGAGGGCATTAGGCCGACCTGAGGGCATTAGGCCGACCTGAGGGCATTAGGCCGACCTGAGGGCATTAGGCCGACCTGAGGGCATTAGGCCGACCTGAGGGCATTAAGGTAAACCCTGAAAATAGGATGTGCCTTTCATCTTGGTCAATGATTTGACACGCTTTCCTAGTGACCCGACTTTTCCAGAGAGACGTCCGCTCACTCTGCTGAGCACCAATTATTTTAGAGCAGACTTTAACAATACTGTTTAAGCTGTTTTTTTCCTTCACAGAGAGACTTCCAAACCAGGAAACAAAAGAAAAAGTGAGGAGACTCTCAATGTACGAACAGCAGACTGAGGACCTTATCACTCACATTAAAAGAACGGCGTTTGTGCAGCATATATGTTCTTTGCTGTGCTTTTTTAGCAGTCATGTCTGTGTTGACATCAAACTTCAGTTTAGAATCAAATATGGTTCCCAGATATTTATATTGTTCAACCACCTGCACTTCCTCACCATGAATGATACTGAGGTCAGGATCACATTTTCTCTGCCTAAAGTCTATGATTATTTCTTTGGTTTTAGAGACATTTAGGTCGAGGTAGTTCTGGTCACACCACGTCTCAAAAGAAGAAAGGGCTGAACCACGGCCAAAGTCGTCTTTTAGTAGGAACAGCACAACTGTGTCATCAGAGAACTTAAAGTGCGTGTTGCTGCTTGGGCTCCTACAGCTGTCTGTGTACAAAATAAAAAGAAGGGACGATAATACACAACCTTGCAGTGATCCCGTATTAGACACAAGAGGGTCAGAAGTTTGTCCGTTGACCCAAACACACTGCACTCTGTCAGTAAGAAAGTCTAGGAGAAGTGCGAGCAGCTGATCAGGCAACTTAAAATCTAAAGAAAGTCTTTTGATTAAAATATATGGCCGCATTTTATTAAAAGCCGATGAGAAATCCACAAACAATAGTCGCGCAAATGTTTTTGGACTATCAAGGTGCTTTAGGACTTTGTCAAGAATAAAAAAAATTGCATCCTCAACTCCCTTGCCAGGCTGATATGCAAATTGCAAGGGGTCCATCTTCCCAGCTGTATAGGACACAATAATGTCTTTTAAAAGTTTTTCAAATGATTTCATAATAAGTGAGTTAAGGGCAATTGGCCTAAAATCATTCAGCGCTCTTGGTCGTGTGGACTTGGGGATAGGAAGAATTGTGGAGGCCTTCCACAATTTAGGGACTTGACCCAGGTCCACAGCCATCTGACAAAGTTCTGCCACAATTCCACTTAGTTGATCAGCACAGTGGTGCAGAGTGCAGATGCCATCCGGGCCACATGCTTTCCTGGTGTTGACCTTTTTAAGGAGAGCACCAACTTCTTCCTGGCTAAAAACAATGTCTTTAGAAGGTGCAAAGGATTGTTTGAGCTGGACAATATCCTCTAAAAATTCTGCTTCCTCAAACCTAGAGAAGAAGGCATTGAGTGTGTTCGGCAGCTCAGAGTCATCGATTCCTGTGATTGTAATATTCAGTTTATCAGAAGGAGACTGATTAATTGAGGCCATTGTCTTTACTCCTCTCCATGCTGCTCGTATGTCTCCACTACTAAATTGTGTTTCTACTTTCTCCTTATATTTCCACCGCGCTTTCCTTATATCATTTTTAACTTCCCTGGACACTACTTTCAGCTCTAAGGAACTGCCAGAATAGTATATCCTTTTCTTTTTATACTATTCTGGTAGTTCCTTAGAGGAAACCACTGCAGAGCCCTGCACCCGCGGGACCCACACAAAACAGCGCAGGACCATGGATGTAATAAGAGCATCTGAAAGAACGTTCTTTCAGAACGTTCTGAAAGCTTATTGCGGGAGCGGGACTGAACATTGTGTCCTGCGCAGAGCTCGGCGTCAGTGGAGATGATTAAAGTCACTTGTTGTTTCACTGCACAGGAGAAATGAAGGTCAATTACCGGTTCTTTTCTGTTTTTGACCTGTTTTAATCAGCACAGTTGCTGCCGTGTTAAAAGGCACTGTTCAGAAAGAATCTGTTCAGGTACATAAATGTACATTTACAGTACAAAATCGTTCTGTATATGCAGTAAATATCTCATTTTTCAACATAGATATCAGCGGCTTACAGCCCGGTTGCGGCTTGTACAACTTTTTTCTTTTTTTTTAAATAGCGTGGGTGCGGCGTATATGCCGGTGCCTCAATAGTTCGGAAAATACGGTAATATGAAACTGGAACATTTCAGGTCATTTAAACTAAATATTAAAATGATCCCTTTCCCTGATGACCCCCCAGCCTCAGATGCCTCACCATTGCCCAGCCAATCATCAGTGTCCAAGAGTCCATGTGTCCAGTCTCCTGCTGTTCCAGAGGACGTGAAGAGGCCCGGTCAGCAGACTGCTCCAGGTGAGTTTAGAGCAGCGGTCAGCTCAGTGCAGCCTGTGAGGCCTGAGCTGGGGCCTGAGACGCTTCAAGATATATTTAACAACTCTGTATTTCATCTTTCTTTTCGATTGAAAACTATATTGCATCAGTAAACCAGTAAACACATAGACACATATGATGACATTTGAATAGTTCTAGTTATAGTTCCTTTAAGATGGTCTGACACTTCCACTTTATCATCTACTCTTTGGAGATGCCTCTTATTATAACTATTTAATGCAGTATTGTAATTAATAGTTTGATTACTTTTTATTTGTACTTGAGGAACACATCATCTATTCAACACACATACAATTAAAGATTTTAACTAATAATAATAATAATAATATAATACATCAGTTTTATACAGCGCTTTTCTGGACACTCAAAGAGGCTTTACAGAGCATTATTTATTCACTCCAGACCCGGTGGTGTAAACTACTATTGTAGCCACAGCTGCCCTGGGGCAGACTGACGGAAGTGAGGCTCCAATCTGCACCATCGGCCCCTCCGACCACCACCAACACTCACACACACACCACTTTCATACTAGGCAATGTGGATGATGTGTCTTGCCTAAGGACACAACGACAGGTTTTGCCACTGGCCCCACTGTGGCAAAACCTGTCCTGGAATTCCCAGTGTCTCCATCCAAGTCCTGACCAGGCCCTGAGCTTCTGAGATCTGAGGGATCAGGCTTTGATGAGCCGGTGGCCACAAATATATAGTAATATTATTTTTTGTTGATCATCCCTCCACAGCCCAAAGCTCCACCGCCCCCTCCACCCCTCTCAGGCAGACTGTGAACAGCACCCCCCTCCTCATCGCCATGGGTCAGGTGAGCTTTGAGAAGATCTACCAGTACCTCGGTGCCCTCAACAAGCCCGACCAGCTGTGCCAGCTCAACCCTCTGGGTAAGAGACTGGAACTGTGTTCTGTGTCATTTCTAACACGAACGCAGCAATAACATGTCAATCTCACAGTGTTTTACAAAGCTTACTCTTACTGTCAGCCATTTAAATATATATACTGTTTATAGGTTTACGGGAATTTTGCCCTAAGCCCCTCCTACTCCTCTTCTACAGTGTGTTAATTAAATAAAGGCTGCGACACACTGCAGGAGTTTTCGATTAAATGACTTTTAAACGTGTGACAAAAAGCACAAACACCACAGACACGAGGAGAATCTTGTGAGACTTAAAATCTCTGATCTCAAACACTGTGGGATCTGTGTGTGGACCGCAGGATATAAAGCTGTGAGCGCGATGGTGTCAGCTGTTTCCTGTCTACAGTAAAACCACTCGCTCTGAGACTCTGAAGTGTTCAAAGATCAGAGCTCTGCACTTCCACTTTAGACACAAGTCAAAACTATTTTATTATTTGTGAAATGTGGAGCAATACTTCAGATACAGGATTTTTAAAGCAGAAAAGATAAAGAGAGATAAAGTCCTCAGGAAGTAGAGTCACTGTCGTTAATCTGCAGCTTCACCTCGATCTGTGCGCTGTGTGGATGCAAACAAACACGCTCTCGCTTTTTTACTTTCAAAGTAAGTAAAGTTTATTTCTATAGCACTTTTCACAGACATAGGTCACAAAGTGCTTCACATACAAAAGATTAAAAAAACAGCGTAAGACACATTCATATTAAAATCAGTCGTAACAGCTCTAAAACCTAAGAGGGCGGGAACGCTTGTTCAAAGAGAAGTGTTTTTAGTTGCTCTTTAAAAGCATCTCTACTTTCTGCAGAGCGGAGGTGAGGATTCAGCTCATTCCTGAGTTTAGGAGCGACGGCTTGAAAAGATCTGTCACCTCGTGTTTTAAAACTTGTCTGAGGGACCATTAACACGTTTTTGTTGGTGGAGCAGAGGGTACGAGCAGAGGTGTACAGCTTTATCAGATCTATGATGTGAGCAGGAGCCTGACCGTGTAGGGCCCTAAAGGTCAACACCAGGATCTTAAAGTGGATATAAAAAAAAACAGGGAGTCAATATAAGGATGTCAAAATGGGAGTTATATGGGCTCCTGCTGGTGCAGGTCAGAAGCCTTACAGCAGACTTCTGAACCATCTGCAGCCGGGTAAGATCCTCCTGCTCAGGCAGGTAAACAGACTGTTACAGTAGTTTAGCCTGGAGGACAAACTGCACCGATCACCATCTCTAACTCTGTTTTAGAGATCATCACACGAAGTTTAGATATATTTGGCAGCTGAAAAAAGTAGTTTTTAGTGAGTTGCTTGGTGTGATATTCTAAAGACATCGCATCATCAAAAAATACCCCTAGATAGAAGTTGTTTTAGCTAAATTTCCCAGGGCACCAAAGTGTTGTTTAATATTGGGGACGACAATAAGAGTCTTGGTCTTATCCTTATACCGTAGTGTTGCTGATGTTTGGTGGTTACGATCTGACACTGACACCACACACGAGGAGAGCAGTGGCTTTAAAATCGCACATGAAGACACAAAGTCGGATCACGCCTCCACGAACTCAGGGAGAAGCAAATCACAGCCAAAACAGGGCAAATTCTCCTGTACCGTGTGGCAGCCTTAAGCTAAAAAATAAACACCTTTTTTTGTATCACCACCAAACGCTAATGTTGCAGTTGCTCAGATGTTAAGTACATTTACCCACTGATCACAATGTTGGTGGTTCTCGACATAAAAAATAAACAGCACTGGTTGAGCGGTCAGATCCACTGACTCACAGGTTGATGGTGCAGTTCCACCTCTCACAGATGAATGCTGTGGCTGTATTGTTGGGCAAGACACTTAATCCACCTCGCCCCCAGTGTCTGTGTACACTGGTGTTTGAATGTGTGTGTGAATGGGTGAGTGGTTCCTTGATGTAAGGCGATTTGAGTGCCGTGAAGGTGGAAAAGCGCTGTATAAAGATGTAACTTCTTCTCTCACCCCCCTGACTCTCTTTTTAGTCGTCCACACCCATAATTCTTGTTGTATCCATTGAAATCTGGCGCACCACAGCGTTTTCATAAACCATCACAAGCATGACTTACATTACCGTTATTCTGCTCTTGTGTCTCCAGAGAGTGCGGTAGTGCTGGACCTCCTGATGTCTCTCCCGGAGGAGCTCTTGCTCTTGGACTGTGACCCACTCATTCAGCACTTCACCCAGGTACTCTACAGGCTCCCAGCATCACGCCTGCATTTAGTGAAGGAACCATGGAGGAGGGTGGGCCACTTTTGAGGAGCAGGTGTTTTAACTGTAGACAGCATGTGTAAATGGATAGAAATAACCCGCCATCCACTGCGTTTCAAAAAGGAGCCACTTCCGGTTCCATCAACTCTGGCTCCAGTTCACTTTCTGTTGAGAAACGTTGTCGTGATTTTCTGCTCTACACGATTTATTTCATTCCTACTAGCTTTAGCAACAACTTTGATTGACAGCGTTGCTAAGCGCCCACTAAACGGGCTCTACAATGCGCCCATTTCACTTTAAATATTTCGTTGTGCGAATGTGGAAAACAAAACATGCTTCTGCAGCCACAATAAGAAAAGCTGCGCACAGACGTCACGTGATGGCTTAAATGTTCTACATGTGTCAAACATTAGGGGCAAACTCACACTAGGACTTTAGAACCTGCCCAAGCCTGGATCACCCCTAAAGTGCCGCACGCTTGCCCAGCGTGAACTCAACCGAACCGAGCCCGGGCACAACACCTCCGACCACACACAACCCCAACATACGAGCTCTGCGGGTGGCCGATATCACTCATACGAACCAACTCAGCTTCAAAACACACCCACGCCCCCTTAACCGAGGAGCGGCCTCGCAGCAGGACCCACACCTGCCCCACACTCACAGACACCCCCGGGCCGCTGGACTTCCTCCTCCGCTAAAGCGATGGTTTTGTCTTGGTCTTGTCTCGGACTCGAGCGCATTTCGACTTGGTCTCGGTCTTTGTGTTGGATTGCATTTTTTTTAATGACGCACTGGTACAATGGCAGTGACCTCTGCAAAGTTTTAAGAAGACCTCGCCCTGGGGGGCAGGGAGTACAATGTGCTGAAGCTAGCTTAGCTGCTTTAGCTAACCTAACGAGACGGCTTCCACCTGATGAGGCTGGGAGACCCCTGAGGCACCGGCAGCAGCAGCCCTCGCGAGCAGCCCAGGGCGGCAGAGCAACACCCTCAAGGCGGCATCAGTGGAGAGGCAGCTACGAGCGGCGAGGCGGAACCTCGGAGCAGCGCTGGCCGCGGGCAGCAAGCAACGGCCACAGGCGGCAGAGCTGCGGCCACGGGCGGCGGAGCGGCGTTGTGGCGGGCACGGGCGGCGGAGCTGTGGCTATGAGCGGAGGCCATGAGCGACAATAAAATCAGGGAGCAGCAACATTGATTGATCCATACCCGAGGGCGTCACCGCAACCATGTCTACAATACTCATTTTCTTCCTACTACTGACTGTCGCTGAACTCTTGGGCAAAAACATCACCCCTGCACCCTCCCAGGTAACATTTCATCTTAGTTATTCCCGGGAGGCTCTGCTTGAATTGCGTCACAGTAGCTTTATTCCACCTGACGATTTGCCAGAGGAGGTTAAAATCAAGCCTCTACCTAAACCACAACGGAGGAAGAGGGGCAGGAGAGGAGGTGTAAGGCAAAGACTGAGGAGACGTGGGAACAGGCCACCTCTTCCATCAATTATTTTAAGTAATGTAAGATCACTGCGCTCTAAAATGGACGAACTTAAACTACATAGGAGATTTTGTCATTCCTATAGACAATCAAGTTTTATTGTTTTGACCGAAACATGGTTGCATAAGGACATTCCTGACTCAGTAGTGGAGTTGGAGGGCTTTTTTACTGTTCGAGAAGACAGGAACGACGCCTCACTTAAGTCTAGGGGAGGTGGGCTAATTGTGTACTTGAATAAAAACTGGTGTAAACAGTTTACTGTTAAATCATGTCTGTGCACCCCGAATGTTGAACTCCTCTGCATTTCTATGCGACCGTTTTATCTTCCAAGAGAGTTTGAGTGTGTAATCCTGTGCCTAGTGTATATACCACCTAGTGGCAATGCTGGCAGAGCAGCTAGTCTAATATCCGAATGTGTTCACTTGCAACTACACCACTCACCAGGAGCACCTGTCCTAGTTATGGGAGATATGAACCATTGTAAACTGGAACCAGCATTGCATGAAGTCAGCCACTAGAAATAACAACATCTTAGACAAATGCTATGATAACATAAAAGAGGCGTTTCAATCTAAACTTTTACCCCCAATTGGGAATTCAGACCATGGGACAGTGAACCTTATACCAATATATAAATCTGCTCTGAAATCTAGTAAACCTCAGTCCAAAACCGTGCTCAAATGGACAGAGGAGAGTATAGAGGCATTAAAGGGTTGCTTTCTAAGCACAGACTGGAGCATCTTCCATAGCCTAGAGCGGGAGGAAGCAACCGTAACGATAACTGACTATATAAACTTTTGTGTGGATAATGTGGTGGAGAAGAAAAAGATTTTACATTTCCCAAACAATAAGCCCCACATCACCAAGGAAGTCAATTTGTGCATTAACAGGAAAAGAATAGCTTTTAAAAATAAAGACAGATTAGCGATCGCAGTTGCACAGAAAGAACTAGATCAGCTCCTATGCAAGGCCAGGAAGAAACAGTGCTCAAATATTGAGCATAGCTACAGAACATCGAACAATAAACGTCTGTGGGACCAGCTGAAAAGTATCTCAAACATGACCACTAGTTACAAGCAACTTATTACCATGGACAATGAAACTCGAGCTAATGAATTAAATGACTTCTTTCTGAGATTTGAGACTCATGACTACTCCCTCCTGTGGGCTCACCACCCGCAGAGGGGTTCATAGGGGGGGTCAGGTGCTATGAGGATTGGGCAGCAAGCTGCCCCCGCGACCCAGCCGGATTAAGCGGGAGAAGATGGATGGATGGATGGATGGACTACTCCATGTGTGGAAGGGAGATCATAGACTCTGTTGCCTTGTCTGACCAGTGTGAACTCAAGATTACTCCACAGCAAGTGCAGGCTGCCTTCAGTAAAGTTTGCAAGGGAAAATCTACGGGCCCGGATGGTCTATCTGCAACTTTGATTAAAAACTGTTCGACTGAACTAGCGACAGCCTGGTGCCCAATCTATCAACTCTCGTTAAATAGTCATACTGTGCCACAATTATGGAAAAGATCAATAATTGTGCCAATACCTAAAGTCTCATGCCCAGCAACAAATAACGATTACCGACCTGTGGCATTAACCTCAATTATAATGAATGAAAAAATTGTTGTTAACATGCTCAAAACTGAAGTGACAGTCTTGACCCTCTACAGTTTGCCTATAAGCAGGGCCGGGGAACTGAGGATGCACTTATCACTGTTACACATTGGATTAACAAACACTTGGAGCATTCTCAAGCATATGCCAGAGTTCTTTTTGCAGACTTCAGTTCTGCGTTTAATACTATTCAGCCTTATTTGATCACTCAAAAACTAATAGATTTAAATGTTAATCCTTTTATTTTGAAATGGTTCTATTCATTCTTAACAAATCGCTGCAACAGGTGTCAATAAATGGCTCCATCTCAGCCCTTAAACAAAGTAATACAGGTGTCCCACAAGGATGTGTAAGTTCTGTGTTTTATTCACACTGTACAAACGAGTGTAGAAGCTCACACCCTAAGAATCGCCTTGTTAAATTTTCTGATGACACCATCATTCTCACTCTGCTGGAAGCCAATGATGACCCCAGAGTGTATTTGAAGGAAGTAGACATTTTTAAAACTTGGTGCAATAATCACCATCTTAAACTGAACGTGAAAAAAACCAAAGAAATGATTTTTGACCCTAGAGGGGTTACTGTACATGATCCTGTGAGAATGAACAACACTGTAATTGAGCAGGTGGCGTCGTATAAATACGTAGGTATAATGGTGTCCAACAGTTTGAGCTGGAGTGCTCATGTGGACTGTCTGTGCAGCAGACTGGCACAAAGACTCTACTTTCTCAGAAGGCTGCGCTTATTTGGTGTGAAGTCTGAGATTAGGGCCATATTCTACAACGCAGTTATAGCAAGTACTGTTAGATATGGCACGGTAATATGGTACGGCTCACTCACTGTCCAGTGTAAGGCCAGACTACTAAAAATGGGAACAACGGCTCTAAAGCTGCAGAGAAACCTACTGAACAGCCCTTACAGTTCCTTTACGAGGAAGTTGTTGTTAGTCAAGCAAATAAGATTTTAAGGGATCCATCTCATGTTTTATTTTCTGAATATGAATTGCTGCCCTCCGGGAGGCGCTACAGAGCAGCAGATGCAAGAGCAACTGATTCAAACAGTCTTTCATTCCCCCCTCAATATCCCTCCTCAACAAACACATAAAAACCAGCTCGGTCCTTGGCCCCCACACGTCTCTCCGAGGGTATATGTGGGCTGAAGTTTGCCTAAGAAAATGCCAAATAAATCTGTTTGCCACAATGTGCGTTTGGTTTGGTAAATGTGCAGAGGCTAAAAACCACTGTAAAACCAGTAAGAGGAAGTAACTCCAGTTTGGAGTTTGAAAATACAGGTTTAAAAATCCTACCTACGTTTTTCACTTTGAAGCAGTTTTGTGTGAAGTGTCAGTGGAAGTTCTGTTAAAGAAGAGGTTCTCAAACTGTGGGTGAGGGTCCAAAAAGGGCCACAGAGTGTTTCAGTGCAGTACAGTTTGTTTGGCTTATTTTAAGTCTAAATATTAATCAGATAAAATGAAGATATATTTATAAAAACACTGCGATCATGCAGGAAAAGTACAGTCATAATTCTTTTCTTTTCTGTATTAAATGTATTCAGTGTTGGTGTTTGTGTGTGTAAGTTCTGCAACACACCAAAGTTCTGTAATAATCATTCAAAACGAAAACCTATTTGTGCCCTGGTCTTTTTACCCTCCTTTTCGCCGCTGATGTTATTTATTGATTCATTAAAACGTTATGGTTTTGAGCGTCTAAAATAGCGAAAGCGTCTCGCGTTCACTGTTCTAGCTCCATCCATTTACAAGAGTGGCGTCATTTTTTTTTCTTTCAGCGCGACATAGTGTGAAGCCCGATGTCCACATCGCAGAACCGTAGTCATTTCAATGGGACACGAATGATGCGAATGTTATTTCCACACGCTCCATCCATGACAAGAGTGGTGTACATTTTTTCAGCACAACATTGGCGTGATGCGAACTCCGCATCGCAGTTCTGTTTTTTTCTCTTTATTGTTGTTCATATGGCCAAACAACACTACCAACGCCCATCGCCCCCCCTCCCTGCACCATCTTCTCACCTTTTCAACCCCTCACCCATTTTCATGCCTGTTACTCTGCCGTTACTTGGAGCACGTTTGGCCACGGTTCCAGGTGTGGTGTGTTTTTGTGTCCTTTTCACTCACCACAAACAGAAAATTAAATAATTGGTATCCCCTCCCATGATGCATTTCCAATAGTTGGTTTGGACCTACTGTCTATGGTTTGGACCCGAATTTGCGTTTTCACCAGAAGAACCGCACCAGAGTTTGGCTTTTGGTGTGGAATCAAGCAAAGAGGTGGTCTCTGAGCCCCCTGATATTGGACTAATATCACACTCTGCATTAGCGGTTTGAGTCTCTACAGATTCACCCACAGGCTCGTGGTGCGATTCCAGCTCCCACAGATGAATACTGCTCTTGTGTTCTCGGGCAAGACACTTAACCCCCTTCACCCTCTGTGTCTGTGTACATTGGTGTGTGTGTGTGAATGGGTGAGTGTTTCCTTGATGTGAAGAGCTTTGAGCCTTGAAGGTGGAAAAGCGGCGTATACATATGTGAGCATTTACAGTGGCAGAAGTCGTCTTTATCTGGAGACCTGTTTCTACATTTGTTTTGTGTATTTCAGACTCACCAGAAACTTTCATCAGATGCTGACAAAACAGTGAAACAACATCAACCCTTAGGAGTAGCACCTCCAAACCACCAACCACCACCAACCGGACCCCCAGAGCACCAACCACCACCAACCGGACCCCCAGAGCACCAACCACCACCAACCGGACCCCCAGAGCACCAACCACCACCAACCGGACCCCCAACCCAACACCAAGCCCCAACCGGAACTCTTGGGGACAGAAGCAGCCAGAGCTCCACCAGTGTGAGGCAAAACGCTCCACTCAACCCTTTCCTCATCCCGGTCAGCCTGCTGTGCCGTAAGCCATGACCGGACCACTGCAGACTGTTAAAGACACTGTTCCAGATTTTTTTCCCGCGTAGTTTAGAAAAAAGTGTTTTAAGCGCACTGACAATTCTGTACAAAAGTTGCACAAGAACCAAATTTTGCAGATATTTAAAACATGATTTCAACTAAATAAAGATGTTTTTTTTTTGTATTTTTCTTTGCCAAATATTAACTCCTGTGCACATTAGAGGAGTTTTGGTGTGCATGGTTGCTAGGTAACAGTTATGGAATTCCTTAGTGTTCTGTCATGATTTTCCAAGAAGTAACATTTGAAACCTTTTTGGTAAATCACTCGGGATTATAACTTTAGGTGCCATTATAGATAGTGAGGACTGTTATTAAAACGTTAGAGTAAAATTGAGGAAATAAAATAGTTGGACCGTCCCACGTCAGGACAGAGGTGAGACTCTATGACTTTATGATCTGGTTCAAGACTCATAAACAGGCACATAAACAGAAAGTGAAAATCCACATCGGACTGTAATTAAAGATACTGTATGTGACTTTCTGGAGATCGCGCCTACACATATTCACGGAAATTCAAAGTTAAAAACACAGTTTGAAACATTTTTATGGAAGACAATTTGTTCCATTAGATTTTGAATTTTAAATCCTGCTGAATTTCTCACTTTGAATTTTTCTAACTGCGAAAAAACACGTACATTTTCTAAATTCAGTATAAAAAAATCACCTTTTAAATAGTGAGCCAAATATTTTCAAGTGCTGCGCAACTGGATGTTTGTAATGATATTTAAAGCTACAATATGTAACTTTTCATTAATATTCAAGTATGTTTTTTTTGTTTTTTTTTCATTTTGGTGGTGTTTTTTGCACTGAAAAACTGAAAACATTTGTCCTAAACTGTGAGCAGACGTCTGTCTCCATGGAAAATATATGGAAGATAATTTGTTCCGTCAGATTTTGAATTTTAAATCCCGCTGATTTTCTCACTTGAATTTTTTAACTCTGGAAAAAACACGTTTGAATTATTTTTATTCTGAATTTTAGCTGCTGAAATTTTAAGTGTACATTTTCAAGTGTTGAAAATTCAATATTAAAAAAATCACTTTTTAAATAATTAGCACAAATATTTCCAAGCGCTCAAATTCAACAGTCAAAATTCAGGGTGTAAAATTTTGCAGCGAAGATCCAAGATGCCAAGACAGAAGCAATCGATCCTGTGTGAGTGACAGAGACTGTTTCCTATTGGCCGTTCTCATCTGTGGGCGGGGTTTACACTAGAAATAAAACAGATGAGGATTTGATTAAGCTGTGATCAGAAAACTTCACTGTTTCTGTTTGTTACTAAATGAGATCGGATCACTTGGAGCGACTGCTTTTGCCTTGGACTCTGGGATCTTTGCTGTGGGTTTTTTCACTGTGAATTTTACACTATGAACTTTGAGTGCTTGAAAATATGAATATTTGAAAGGTGATTTTTTTTTTTTTATTATTTAATTTTAAACATTTGTGGGGAGAAAACTTGAATATTAATGAAAAGTTACATACTGGAGCTTTAATTATCAACACTAACATCATGACCACTGCTGTTTACAATGATCTAGTTCCGTTTTGAAGACAGTAAAAATCGGGTGCAGCGCCTTTAAGCTACGTTCGGATGGCTGCGGTTTACAGTAGCAAGTGTTTTGCTCATGGACACAACTATATTACAGCTGGATGGAGAGGAGTCTGTGGATGTGTCCCTGAAAGCTTTGGCTCTTTTTATTGTGTTCACTTGCACTTTTTCATTAAATTATTGTTTTATTTATTGTTTGTTGCTTATTTACATCATTCGCATCTGGGAAGTTTTTAAATGTCAAATTGAATTTTATTATTGCATTTATACAGCACTTTCAGGACACCCAAAGCACTTTGCAGTTCATTATTCACTCCACACAGCTGCCCTGGGGCAGACTGACAGAAGTGAGGCTCCAGTCTGCACCATCGGCCCCTCCGACCACCACCAACACTCACACACCACTTTCATACTAGACAATGTGGGTGAAGTGTCTTGTTTAAGGACACAACGGCCGTTTTTTTGTTGTTGTTTTTTTTTGTTTAGTTTTTTGTGACTGGCGCCCCCCTGTGGCACCTGGTGTTCCCAGGGGTCCAGTGGTCTCCCATCCAAGTCCTAACCTGGTCCGGCCCTGCTGAGCCTTTGAGGTCTGATGAGATCAGGTTTGACAAACCACAAATATTACAATTAACAATTATTTAGAGCAAATGTTCATAACTTACAGCCATTCAAATAATCTACAGCTGTAGGGGAAACAGAATAAAGGGGAAACCTTTTGTTAAGTCACTGTTTCCTCATTACCAGGATCCTTGACTTCTGAACCACTTCAGACAGATTCATGTGATCAGAGCTCCACCAAGTGCTGTTCAATTCCCCCAGATCCCTCACCTCCTCCACTCCCTCACCTCCTCCACTCCACTCCCTCACCTCCTCCACTTCACTCCCTCACCTCCTCCACTCCACTCCCTCACCTCCTCCACTCCCTCACCTCCTCCACTCCACTCCCTCACCTCCTCCACTTCACTCCCTCACCTCCTCCACTCCACTCCCTCACCTCCTCCACTCCCTCACCTCCTCCACTCCACTCCCTCACCTCCTCCACTCCACTCCCTCACCTCCTCCGCTCCCTCACCTCCTCCACTCCACTCCCTCACCTCCTCCACTCCACTCCCTCACCTCCTCCACTCCACTGCTCCGTCTGGCTCTTTTACCAGGGATGCCCGGGTGGATCCTGGGTGCTGCAAATTGCCCACAATGAACCGCAACTTCATTTTTTACTAAAACCCATTCTACAATAAAAAGAAAGTAAATATGTTGCTATTATATCCACATTGCTGCAGATCACACTATTATCAGATTGAATGAATTCAGTGTGCATGAGTTTTGGCCCCGTGTGCATGAGTTTTGGCCCTGTGTGCATGAGTGTTGGCCCCGTGTGCATGAGTTTTGGCCCTGTGTGCATGAGTTTTGGCCCAGTGTGCATGAGTTTTGGCCCAGTGTGCATGAGTTTTGGCCCAGTGTGCAGGAGTTTTGGCCCAGTGTGCATGAGTTTTGGCCCAGTGTGCATGAGTTTTGGCCCAGTGTGCATGAGTTTTGGCCCAGTGTGCAGGAGTTTTGGCCCAGTGTGCATGAGTTTTGGCCCAGTGTGCATGAGTTTTGGCCCAGTGTGCATGGTTGCTAGGTAACAGTTGCGGAATTCCCTAGTGTCATGTAATGATTTCCAACCAGGAAGTAACATTGGAAAGAAACCCTTTTGGTAAATCACTTGGGATAATTACTTTAGGGGCCGTTATAGACAGTGAGGTCTGTTACTGAAACACTGGGATGAAGTTGAGGAAATAAAATTCATTTGTTGGTGTGATTCACTTTATGATCTGCAGAGACTGACTGCTCAGGCAATAAAATTTCCCCATCAGACTATAATTAAAGATAAAGTATGTAACTTTCTGGAGGCTGCACCTGCACAAGTCCACGGAAATCAGACGTTAAAAACACGGCTTGAAACATATTTGCTCCCAGTTTAGGGCAGTTGTTTTCAGTTTTTCAATGCAATAAACACAACCACAATGAAAAAAAACTCCAGTTTCCTACAACAGTTCAAAAAATGCATTCCTCTCATTAAAGTTCATATGAGGTTTTAGCAATTCTCTCATTTGGACTTCATCTAATGGAGTAAAACCTCTAAAAAAAAAGTAAAAAAAAAAAAAAAAAGTTGAATATTACATAAAATATTCTTCTCTGTAAGCATTCGAAGGCCTTTTTCTTAGAGTACAACATGGTTTGTGTGGAATTCCTTAGTGTGATGTCATGATTTCCAACCATTAAGTACAGTCTGAAACCTAAAAAATGCCAAATTGTGAAAAAAATGGTTTAAAGATTTAGTAAAATTTCAAAGAGCCTGTGTGACGTCCCTCACCACAAACAGACTGGAGCTGTGTTTTGTTTCATTCACATGTTTAACACACAAACCTGCACATTGAGGCTTTAGAGTTCTTCTTTCAAGCAGAAAACATCCTGTTCCACCTTGTGATGTCATGTGGTGATACAGGAAGTGCTCTGTGTTGTTAAACTCCACACACCTTCACTAGAATCATGTGGATGTTTTCAGCCCTGGAATCGCTGACCTCCACTGAACTAAAGATAAAAGGAGGGTTAGCTAACCCTAACCCTAACTAAGGGTTAAAATTTCAGGGTAAAATACTTCAGAGTTGTTTTTAACACAAAAAGCCAGTTGTTTCCAGTACTGGTTTGAGGACTTGGAGCTTTGAGGATCAGATGTCAGTTTAACAGATAAAGTCCTTTTGAGGGTTCAATACTAGTATCAACAACCTTATTTATTAATTCTGTGGAGATAAACCTATAATCGAGCCTTGAGTGAAGAGACACAGTTCTATTGCACCATGTAAACTGAGATTTTCCTGGATTTCTCATTCTCCATATATCACAACAGTTTAAATTATTACAAAGTGCATTAGTTTCACCAAAAAACCCATGTGACCTTTGTGGGCAGCAATCAACATGAGGGTCATTTATACAATTCCAATCACCTCCTAGAATGATGTTTGCATTGGGGAAATCTGGGCTTTGATTACTTATTTCACTTTGAAATTCCTGAAAAAGTGGTATATTTTTGTGACTGTTATTGTGTCCATAAATGTTCCCCGAAATAAGTACAATAACTGCAGTTTCAACAACCAAAATTAACCATCTCCCATAAATATTACAGATTGACTTTAATATTTTACCTTGAAATCGGCCTTTCATAATGGCCACACCAGCAGATTTATTTGTTCCGTATGAAAACCATATTTCTTCTCCCCATTGAGATTTCCAAAACTATGATCCTCTTTTAATGCATGAGGTTTTGGTAAGAAGACAAAATCAGTTTTGAGCCTTTTACAAAACAAAAAAAGAGCTTTTCTTTTTGCCGAGTCTCCTAACCCCCTTATGTTTAGTGAACAAACAGACATAAACACACACACACACACACACAAAAGTCTTAAATAAAGAGAAGTGCTAGTTCAATGACATCTTATCACCTTTTTCACATTGTCAGTAACATAAACAGAGCTGACGATGAGTTTTTCTTAAAGTTTAAACTCTTTCCCGTCTATGATCGCTCTGGACCCCACAAAGAGCCCGTTTACCCTGAGCCCTGCTGCCTCAACGTGCGGCCACAGGAGGTTCCGAGTCTCCTCGTCCTGGTCAGTCAAATCTTCAGCAAACTTGAGTTTCTGAGCCACCATGAACTCAGAATCCTCGGCGTACCTCCAGAGCTTGTCTTTGAAGGCTCGGGAGGTGAAGCGGGCGATTACGGGCCGAGTCTTGTTGTCCTGCCTCCTCCCGATCCGGTGACACACGTCCACATAGAATGGCAGCGTCGTCTCCCGGACATCAGGCACGACCCGGTGACACAACTCCATGAAGCGCTTCTTGACGTCCTCTCCCTCCATCTCCGGGAGCCCGTAGAGCCGCAGGTTCACTCGTCTGCCGTAGCGGTCCATGGTTAAGTTTCTCCTCCAGGTAGGTGATCCTCTTCTCGTGGTCCACGGTGGCTGTCTGGACTGCAGCCACAGTAGCCTGTGTTTCTTTGAGGTCTTTAAACATATTGTCGCATCGCACAGACAGTTCTTTGATTGATTGAGCGTTAGTCTTAATCAGGTCAGCAAGACTCTTTGTGCTCGAGTCAACTTCTCCGTCAGTGTCACATTGTTGCTGTCCAGTTTTTCACTCACAAGCCGTACAATGTTCTCCTGTAGCTCCAGCCAGCTCAGCTCGGTCCTTCCTCTTTTTGGGTCCGGAATGGAACCAGGCGAGTCAGGTAAAGAGTCCTAGTCAGCGCTGGTATCAGCGGCCACTGCAGTATAGCTGTGGAACTCGGCCACATCTTTGGCA
The DNA here is from genome assembly GCA_030686955.1 of Odontamblyopus rebecca. Classification (NCBI taxonomy): domain Eukaryota; kingdom Metazoa; phylum Chordata; class Actinopteri; order Gobiiformes; family Gobiidae; genus Odontamblyopus; species Odontamblyopus rebecca. The sequence goes on along the minus strand of CM060672.1, from coordinate 33,963,216 downwards.
GAGCCCACTGAAGTGTCCCCTTGAGTGGGTGAACCTCTGGGCTGGTGCACTTTGTCCTTTCATTTCCCCGGCATGTGAGCAGGTAAGCCTGGCCACGTCCATGTGCAAGCAATAGTCTTCAGAAGCACAATAGTCCAATGTGCAGGAGAGGATTCAACACAAAAGTAAGTATTAGTCCAAATAGTTGAAAATAAATCGTTCACCATCAGCAAAAGTGGTGATTTTGGTACCACCATCTTGGCTCGCACCACTACCGCCGCGCCCCGTTGTTTATCTGGATTATTTATTTTATCTATGACAGAGACGTATTTTGATGGACCGGGCTGTGAATGGTTGGAGAGATGTCAGAGGGAAGTGACGGATCAGGAAGCGAGTTTGGAGGAGGAATGACTGTAGATGGCGAGGTTCTGGTAAGAATGTGGACCGGACAGGCAACCCTTTTTGAGCCCTTAAATGAAACCCCAAACAGAAGCTTAAAGACCGCCTAAACTAACCCGAAAAGACTCAGGACCAAAGATATTTAAACCCGGGTAAACCTACAAAATCACCCATTCCAAAAAATCTACTTTTTGCCTTGTGGTATCTAAATGAAAATGTCACGGGAAAACACTCATGCCGCTAGCAAAACAACCTCAGAGACGGACCACAACTACCAAATGGACATTGGAGTCTCATCCACAAAGAGAAAATCTCCTAGTACCCCCACAAAGGCCCCCCGCCTCCCAACAAGGTTGTGGTTTCTCAGGTAAACGACCCTAACTCCGCTCTCTTTGATGCCATCCAAAAGTTAACCGGCAAGACTGATGTGTTAAGCACTCAGCTCACAGCGACCTCTGATATGATAGAGAAACTCTCCAAACGCACTGACAAGAATGAGGCAGATATCATGGATTGTAACTCCAAGGTGGACAAGCTAGAGAAGACCATTCCAGCTCTGGCTAAAGAAAACGAGGCGCTGAATGACCGGGTGCTGGAACTGGAGCGTTACAAGAGACGCTGGAACTTAAAAATCCAGGGGCTGAAAGAGATACAAGGAAAACACGCGGAACAAGGTCATCAACATTTTGGCTAAAATCGTTCCACAGTGGGCCCCCAACCTCGAAAACACAGTGGATACCGCGCATCGTCTCGGCAGGAAAGAAGAAGGAAAACACCGGCAGATCATCATCCAGTTTACTGCCAGAGTTCAACGAGACGGCATCTGGAAATCCACTGAAAATAACGAGATCTGCAAGGAGCCGGGAATTCACTTCAAACAAGACTTTTGTCAGCAGGATCGAGACGCACGCACTGCTGTTTGGCCGAAGATGGAGCGAGCAAAGGCTGCCGGCAAAAATGTCTACTACCGGGGTCCTGTCGGATACATCGATGGAGTGAGAGTGACCCCTGACTAATCACAACGGCAGGACACGGCACATGTGAGGGTTAGCGAGGCATTCTAACCCTGCTATTACTATTCATAAGAGTTCTCTTGTGCAAAGTCTTAATGTTTTCCACTCTTGAAAACTTGAAAATGTTTATTTTTGTAACACTGTGATAAGGTTCTAAAATGTTCACGGTCATAAGTTCACATTCAAAGTTAAAGGGGGCTTCACTAAAGAGCCCCACCCTACCTACCAAACTTCTACAGAAGCACCTTTTTATTCCTATGTCATTTTATCTGAGCAGTTTTTCTTTCGTTTCTCTTAATGCTTAGGGGCCTTAGGAACAATATCAAAAGAAAATCAAAGTTTTTGTTTTGCAAAAACACCAAAGCAAACTGTTCTTTTACAAGAAACTCATTCTATTAAAGAAGATGCACAACTCTGGACTAATCAGTGGGATAATAAAGTAATTTTATGTCATGGAAACAACACATTTGCAGGGGCAGCAATTTTGTTTAACAATTTTAGTGGGAAAATCAATAACATTTACAAAGATACCAGTGGCCACTGGATAATTTGTACTTTAGAAATGGATAAGAATCTCTTAATATTAGGAAATGTCTGTGGGTATAATTCTACATATCAAAACAAATTACTACTTTCAGAACTAATAGACAATCTTAAAACACTCAGTAAAAAAAACATTGCACTTCCAGTATTATCTTGGGAGGTGATTTCAACATGGTCTTAGATGAATGGCTTGACAGAGCCCCCTCCAAATTCAACTCTAATCATCTAAATCCTATTTTGGACTTTTGCCTTGAACTCAGTCTCTTCGATCCTTGGATTAAAGCCAGTCCAGATCAGAAGCTCTTCTCCTGATGGTTCCTCAAAATCCCGTCTTGATTTTTGGGTCGTCTCAGATGATTTTGCAAAGTTTAATATTGATGCCTGCGTATCTGCAGCCCCTCTGACAGACCACTGCTTAATCCAACTCTCATTTACTTTAAAAGACAAAACTCTACATAGTAAAGGCTATTGGAAATTTAACTCATCCATATTAAATAATAGCTCATTTTGTACTGAAATTACCCAAGAAATCACTAATATTTATAGCGATCAGAATATTATTTCAAACATAAGCAAATGGGAATACTTCAAATTCAGAGCCCGTCAGACACCTGTCAGACAGAGAAATTAATAGTATTTGTAATAAATCCATATTAAATGAAACAGATAAGCAACAATTAATCCTCTTTCAAACCTGTTTGGACAATATCTACACCAATAAAGCAAAAGGGGCAAACCTCAGGTCCGGTGCCAAACGGATAGAAAATGGAGAAAAAAGTACTGCCTACATCTTGAAAAATACAGACAAGAAAAAAACAGTATAAAATCATTAGTTGTCAATGGTACTTTATCTACTGATCCTAAATTAATATCCAATGAAATTTCCCGTTTTTATAGCAATCTGTATTCCTCCTCCTTCTCTAAATCAGATGCAGACTCTTTTTTCAATTGTATTACTTTATTCCTCAAATTGATGAAAATTTTAAGGAATTATGTGATTCTGAAATCACACTAGAGGAGTTGGATAGAGCAGTGAATTCTCCATCTCCGGACAAAGCCCCAGGCTGTGATGGTTTAACTTTTATAAACATTTTTGGCCTCATATTAGAAAACCAATCTTTAACATGTTAAATGACTCAGTTTAACGTGGAGCCCTCCCTCATAGTCTTAAACAAGGAGTTATCACCCTAATTCTTAAACCTGGGAAAGATTCTACTCTAACTGACAATTTAAGACCTATTACGTTATTAAACAATGACTACAAAATTTTAGCACATATATTCACTAATAGATTAAAATCAGGCATTTCACAAATTATTTCAGATACACAATCCGGCTTTATTAAAGGCAGATCCATACACAATAATATTTGTCTCATTATGGATCTGATCCATTACAATCACTTCATTGAGGACCAAAGATTTATCCTCTTCCTTGATTTCTTCAAAGCATTTGACATGAGAGAACACGATTTTATGTGTCAAACCTTAGAAAATTTTGGTTTTGGGAATAATTTCATTAATATTATAAAAACTCTCTATAAAGACACAAATAGCTCGGTGGCCTTACCACATGGTACTTCTCAGAGATTTAATATAAATAAGGGGATAAAGCAGGGCTGTCCTCTCACTGCAGCTGCTGAAATGCTTTCAATTTACATTAAAAACAGTGACTTTGATAAACTTAATGTGATGGGACAACCACTGTCTATATGCCAACTCACAGATGGCACAACTATTTTTCTAAAGTGTCTAGATGAAATTCCCAAAATCCTACAAATAATTAATAATGATGGCCCTCGAGAAGGACTGAAAGTCGGCCATGTTCTTTAGATAGTATGGAAGCCCGTTCCATTCTTTGATTGCTTTATAGGAGAAGGCTGATTGGGCAAAGCAGACTTTCTTTTTGGAACATAGCAGTTCCCCTGGAGACAGACCTCAGGGCTCTGGGTGTTGTCTGTGAGCTGTGGGCTGTACAAATGTTTTTAAGGAGCAGCATCATGGAGGATTTTATGTACCAGGCGGATATCAGAATACTTAATCAAGTTATCAAAACTTAGAATTTTGTATTTATCTAAAATATTGCCGTGGTGGTAGCGCCTAGACTTTTTATCAAGGATTTTCAGGGCCTGATTATGCAGTGATCTGAAGGGGTCCAGACTCTGCCTGGCTTGAGACCAAGACGATATAAAATAAGAAATGTGTGATAAAAAAGAAGTAAGAAAGAGAACCACCCAGTGTTCACTGCATCCCCAAGTCATATAAGCAATTGTGTTGTATTAATTGTACAATTAATTGTATTAAGTTGTGTTAAGTTTTTGGTATTTTGAGAATATAAATTTCAGAGTTTTGCTACATGCATTTGTGATTGAGCGTTTTGTGCCTACTTACGTTGGTCTCAAGCTCCTCACCCAGGCCCAGGGGCCAACAGTCCTCTCTTCTTAGGCATGTTGGACCATCCAGGACAATAATCTCTAGCACATAGTTAATCTAGAAACAGCAAAAACAGGGATGGGTTATCATCCTGCATGCCTCAATTGAATCAACAAGTGGTGGTGGTTCAGTATAGTACAGTTACAGTTGTAGGACCTCAGCTTAGAGCTACTGTGTTTCCCAAGTCTACAGTGTAATATTAAATGTGAAAAGCACTCACCAGTTGTTGCTGATCAGGACCCAACCTTTTGGCCCACCGTGGACCCTTGCTGGCATCCTGGTGGTCCTGCAGTGCCATCCCAAAACTTAAGAACTGGTGGTCCGCCATGACCTCTGGGTCATGCTTATGGTCTGTACAACAGGGAAATAAATAGTAAATATCATTGTGTAAACATATATGCCACCACAAACTGGATTACAATTACTGTAAATACATGTATTCAAGTCCTTTCGGGCGGAGATACGGCCTTAGTTGGGACACATTCATTTGTTGGAGTCCCTGTGAGTTTTTCACTGTGGCCACACCTTTACTTGACATGGAGGTCAAAGTAAATGGCCCTTAATGCCAATTTTGGAATCAATTCTCCCTCTTTCTTTTTAAGGGAGTTTCTCCATTTTTTGACCTCAAAGGCTTTTTTTTGCTTGGCCTGTGCTTTTTTGATGTTACTGCACACCTAAAAGACTGTTAGTAAGGTTATAACACAGGCTCTGTGCAAAGAGGTTAAAAGCATATGATAGAAATCTCCTTTCATGCTACTGAGATCCAACCTTTTTATTGAGGGCCTTGACCTTATCAATGGTGTCACTGAGTTGGTCCTCAGGGTCTCCAACAATAATTTTGTCTTCCTCAGCCGCACCACAAGCAAAAACATGGTTAATTCATGGTAAAACCATGGTTCTCGAATAAAAGACATGTTAGAGTTTGATTGCCATTCAAGTATTTTCAGAAAAGTCACATTTGGGTTTACGGCCTACCTCTCACTACAAAATTGCTTTTCACCCGTCTTACCTTCTTCGGCGTACGGGAGGAGACGCGGCGTACGGGAGGAGACGCGGCGTACGGGAGGAGACGCGGCGTACGGGAGGAGACGCGGCGTACGGGAGGAGACGCGGCGTACGGGAGGGGACGCGGCGTACGGGAGGGGGCGTACGGGAGGAGACGCGGCGTACGGGAGGAGACGCAGTGTACGGGAGGAGACGTGGTGTACGGGAGGAGACGTGGCGTAAGGGAAGAGACGCGGCGTATGGGAGGGGCCGTACGGGAGGAGACGTGGCGTACGTGAGGGGCCGTACGGGAGGAGACGCGGCGTACGGGAGGGGACGCGGAGTACAGGAGGAGACGCGGCGTATGGGAGGGGCCGTACGGGAGGAGACGTGGCGTATGGGAGGGGCCGTACGGGAGGAGACGCGGCGTACGGGAGGGGGCGTACGGGAGGAGACGTGGCGTACGGGAGGAGACGCGGAGTACGGGAGGAGACGTGGCGTACGGGAAGAGACGCGGCGTATGGGAGGGGCCGTACGGGAGGAGACGTGGCGTACGTGAGGGGCCGTACGGGAGGAGACGCGGCGTACGGGAGGGGACGCGGAGTACGGGAGGAGACGTGGCGTACAGGAGGAGACGTGGCGTACGGGAGGGGACGCGGAGTACGGGAGGAGACGTGGCGTATGGGAGGGGCCGTACGGGAGGAGACGTGGCGTACGGGAGGGGTGTACGGGAGGGGACGCGGCGTACGGGAGGGGCGTACGGGAGGAGACGCGGCGCGTACGTGGAAGAGACGCGGCATATGGGAGGGCCGTACGGGAGGAGACGGGCGCACGGGAAGAGACGCGGCGTATGGGAGGAGACGCGGCGTACGGGAGGGGCCGTACGGGGAGAGACGCGCAGCGTACGGGGAGGGACGGGCGTACGGGAGGGGGCGGAGCGTACGGGAGGAGACGCGGAGTACAGGAGGAGACGTGGCGTAAGGGAGGAGACGCGGCGTACGGGAGGGGGCGTACGGGAGGAGACGTGGCGTACGGGAAGAGACGCGGCGTACGGGAGGCGACGTGGCGTACGGGAGGAGACGTGGCGTACGGGAGGAGACGTGGCGTACGGGAAGAGACGCGGCGTATGGGAGGGGCCGTACGGGAGGAGACGTGGCGTACGGGAGGAGACGCGGCGTACGGGAGGGGGCGTACGGGAGGAGACGCGGTGTACGGGAAGAGACGTGGCGTACGGGAGGAGACGTGGCGTACGGGAAGAGACGTGGCGTACGGGAGGAGACGTGGCGTACGGGAGGAGACGTGGCGTACGGGAGGAGACGTGGCGTACGGGAGGAGACGCGGCGTACGGGAGGGGCCGTACGGGAGGAGACGAGGCGTACGGGAGGAGACGCGGCGTACGGGACGAGACGGGGCGTACGGGCGGGGCCGCCCGGGAGGAGACGTGGCGTACGGGAGGAGACGCGGCATACGGGAGGGGCGTACGGGTGGAGACGCGGTGTACGTGGAAGAGACGCGGCGTCGGGAGGAGACGTGGCGTACGGGAAGAGACGCGTACGGGGAGGAGACGTGGCGTACGGGAGAGACGGCACGAGAAGGAGACGTGGCGTATGGGAGAGACGGCCGTACGGGAGACGTGGCGTACAGACGGAGAGACGCGGCGTACGGGAGGAGACGCGGTGTACGGGAAGAGACGCGGCGCACGGGAGAGACGCGTACGTACGGGAAGAGACGTGGGCGTACGGGAGGAGACGTGGCGTACGGGAGACGCGCGGGAGGAGACGCGTACGGGAGGAGACGCGGCGTACGGGAGGAGACGCGGCGTACGGGACGTGTACGGGAGAGACGCGTACGGGAAGAGACGTGGCGTACGGGAGGAGACGCGGTGTACGGGAAGAGACGTGGCGTAAGGGAGGGGACGCGGCGTACGGGAGGAGACGCGGCGTACGGGAGGAGGAGACGCGGCGTACGGGAGGAGACGCGGCGTGCGTACGGGAGGAGACGTGGCGTACGGGAGGAGACGCGGCGTCTGAGACGCGGCGTACGGCGTACGGGAGGAGACGCGGCGTACGGGAGGAGACGCGGTGTACGGGAAGAGACGCGGCGTACGGGAGGAGACGTGGCGTACGGGAAGAGACGCGGCGTATGGGAGGAGACGTGGCGTACGGTAAGGGGCGTGGCGTACGGGAGGAGACGCGGCGTACGGGAGGAGACGCGGCGTACGGGAGGAGACGCGGCGTACGGGAGGGGACGCGGCGTACGGGAGGGGACGCGGCGTACGGGAGGGGACGCGGCGTACGGGAGGGGACGCGGCGTAGGGGAGGGGACGCGGCGTACGGGAGGGGACGCGGCGTACGGGAGGGGACGCGGCGTACGGGAGGAGACGCGGCGTACGGGAGGAGACGCGGCGTACGGGAGGAGACGCGGCGTACGGGAGGGGACGCGGCGTACGGGAGGAGACGCGGCGTACGGGACGCGGCGTACGGGAGGGGATGCGGCGTACGGGAGGAGACGCGGCGTACGGGAGGAGACGCGGCGTAGGGGAGGGGACGCGGCGTACGGGAGGGGACGCGGCGTACGGGAGGGGACGCGGCGTACGGGAGGGGGCGTACGGGAGGAGACGTGGCGTACGGGAGGAGACGCGGCGTACGGGAGGAGACGCGGCGTACGGGAGGGGCCGTACGGGAGGAGACGTGGCGTACGGGAGGAGACGCGGCGTACGGGAGGAGACGTGGCGTACGGGAGGAGACGCGGCGTACGGGAAGAGACGCGGCGTACGGGAGGAGACGTGGCGTACGGGAGGAGACGCGGCGTACGGGAGGAGACGTGGCGTACGGGAGGAGACGTGGCGTACGGGAGGAGACGCGGCGTACGGGAGGAGACGTGGCGTACGGGAGGAGACGTGGCGTACGGTAAGGGGCGTGGCGTAAGGGAGGGGACGCGGCGTACGGGAGGAGACGCGGCGTACGGGAGGAGACGTGGCGTACGGTAAGGGGCGTGGCGTAAGGGAGGGGACGCGGCGTACGGGAGGAGACGCGGCGTATGGGAGGGGCCGTACGGGAGGAGACGCGGCGTACGGGAGGGGACGCGGAGTACAGGAGGAGACGCGGCGTATGGGAGGGGCCGTACGGGAGGAGACGCGGAGTACAGGAGGAGACGTGGCGTATGGGAGGAGACGTGGCGTACGGGAGGGGGCGTACGGGAGGAGACGCGGTGTACGGGAGGAGACGTGGCGTACGGGAGGAGACGTGGCGTACGTGAGGGGCCGTACGGGAGGAGACGCGGCGTACGGGAGGGGGCGTACGGGAGGAGACGTGGCGTACGGGAGGGGGCGTGGCGTACGGGAGGGACGCGGGCGTACGGGAGGAGACGTGCGTACGGGAGGAGCGTACGGGGACGTGGCGTACGGGAGGGAGGCGAGCGTGGCGTGGAGGGGCGTGGCGAGGAGACGCGGCGTACGGGAGGGACGTGGCGTACGGGAGGAGGACGTGGCGTACGGGAGGGACGTGGGCGTGGCGTAGAGGAGGGACGTGGGCGTACGGGAGAGGCGTGCGTGGACGTAGCGTACGAGACGTAGCGTACGGGAGGAGACGTGGCGTACGGGAGGGGACGCGGCGTACGGGAGGGGACGCGGCGTACGGGAGGAGACGCGGCGTACGGGAGGAGACGCGGCGTACGGGAGGAGACGCGGCGTAAGGGAGGGGACGCGGCGTACGGGAGGGACGCGGCGTACGGGAGGAGGAGACGCGGCGTACGGGAGGAGACGTGGCGTACGGGAGGAGACGCGGCGTACGGGAGGAGACGCGGCGTAAGGGAGGGGACGCGGCGTACGGGAGGGGGCGTGGCGTACGGGAGGGGACGCGGCGTACGGGAGGAGACGCGGCGTACGGGAGGAGACGTGGCGTACGGGAGGGGGCGTGGCGTAAGGGAGGGGACGCGGCGTACGGGAGGAGACGCGGCGTACGGGAGGAGACGTGGCGTACGGTAAGGGGCGTGGCGTAAGGGAGGGGACGCGGCGTACGGGAGGAGACGTGGCGTACGGGAGGAGACGCGGCGTACGGGAGGAGACGCGGCGTAAGGGAGGGGACGCGGCGTACGGGAGGAGACGCGGCGTACGGGAGGAGACGCGGCGTACGGGAGGGGACGCGGCGTACGGGAGGGGACGCGGCGTACGGGAGGGGATGCGGCGTACGGGAGGGGGCGTACGGGAGGGGGCGTACGGGAGGAGACGCGGCGTAAGGGAGGGGACGCGGCGTACGGGAGGGGGCGTGGCGTACGGGAGGGGACGCGGCGTACGGGAGGAGACGCGGCGTACGGGAGGGGGCGTGGCGTAAGGGAGGGGACGCGGCGTACTTTATTTATTTATTTTAGTTAATTTAACATTTTTGGAAATGTTAATTAATTAACACTGGACTAAAGTTTGTGTTTAACCCCAAAATCAAGAATTATATTAACATTTGGAGAATAAACGGATAACACTTTGTAGGGTTATCCTGATTCAGCTAAACAACACAGAGGTGTTTTATTTTTACACTTTATTTTGGTTCATTCAAGATGAAATTATGTACAAAACTGATTCCAAGTGCCAAAGCGCCAAATTAACTCTAATGGAAGTTGAATTCACTTTAACCACATCAACTTTGGCAAATAACCCCAATTCAAACCCCATTTAACTTTCAAATAGTTAAAATAACACTTTTTTGTGTTAAAAAAACTGAAATATTTTACTCTGAAATGTAAACCGTCCAGATTTTGCTCTGTAGGCACTTTAACCCTGATCTGTCACTGCGTGTGTCCATGACAACCTCCACTCCAGCTTTGTGTTGACACGCTTCAGCACCGCAGATTCTCGGACACGCCTTAGGAAATTTGCAATAACCATCAGACTTGTTTTTATCACCGAATCTTTAACAGCCGTGATTGCCCCAACTACAGTTACGAGCACAGGGCTTTTCTCGCATTAAACCTTGTCAGGAGGCGTGGGCTCGATCAAAGTACCAGTTTTATTGTGATATTGGCGTGGATTGTGCGTCGACGCCCGACCTGGGAGTTGAGTGGGGTCAAAAATCACCGTTGCCTGGGCCCACCCAGACACACCCAGCTCATATCATCAGTTATACATTCACCGGTCGTGTATTACTGTCGGAGAAATACTGTTGGGAAGTACAAGTTGAGCAAATACTGGTTTTGTTCACTAGTTTGTGTGAGGTCCTAGATTACACAAACTGGACTCTTGTGCGCGTTAGGTCAGGTTAGAACGCTGCTCCCTCCTCAAAAACAGACCTGGAGCTGTGTTTTCTTTCATTCACACATGTTTGAGTCACTTTTTTATTATTATTCTGTTTATATCTAAGCTCAAAATGCTCTGTTCCACCTCGTGATGTCATGAAGCTGTAGTTTTCAAATGAACAGCTCCTTTTACATTTAGTTCAGAAGAGATCAGCAGCTCCAGGGCTGAAATCATTCAAATGGCTCCAGTGAAGGTGTGTGGAGCACTTCCTGTGTGGCCACTTAATGACATGACAAGTTTTCAGTTTGAGAGAAGAACTTAAGGATGTGTGAATGAAATGAAACACAACTGAAGGGTCTGTGTGTGATGAGGAAACAACATCCGAACAGAGATGAGAAAATAGTGTCACACGGCCTCTTTAAAGCAACAGTGAAAACAGGAAGTTAAAAATGTACTTACAAAAACACACACGGAAATATACATTCTTACTAGCCAGAGTAAGGATGCAAAAGCTTTTATTTTTAGCCTATATTTTTGCAAAAAAGTTACATACTGGGGCTTTAAGAGATATTTTATGATTAAAAAAATAATGTTATCCAAAGCAAATATATGTAAGAATTGCATTTTTTTTAACATTTAAATAAAAGATGAGATAATATGTTAATTTAAAGACTCACTATGTAACCTTTCTAGTGGAGATGTTATTACTTTGCCTGGAATGCTCCACAGTATGGCATTAAACTGAAAAAAAAATTAAAAATCTGATACGTTTATTTGGATATTTCATAAATTATTATTTTATTGTATTTTTTTCATTATGTTCCAACAGTAATGAACAGAAAAATAACGGCAACAATTTTACAATTACATATTATTACAAATATAATCTCCCCCCAAAAATATGCATGAATATATCTGCTTTCTTACTATGATGCTCTGAGCGCACTTGCCTCTCCAGGGATCTAACTCGTAACTGGTCTTGGTAGTATCACTGGCTCTTCTCCATGGAGACAGGTAAAGCCATGCTGTGGAAAATTCCATTAAAAAAAGCAATAGCATCTCCATGAAAACAAACAAAAGTCACGCCCTCCACAGAAGTGCAACAGTGCTGTGACCGGAAAGCTTAAAGTCAACATTCTCGCAATTGTGTTCATAATATTTCACATTTCGATTTGTTTGAGGATTGATTTCCCTGTGTATTATATCACAATCATGAGAGAATGTGGTTATAAACCGGATCAGTTATCAGTATATTACCCAATTATGTTTTGTTAAGTTATAAAAAAGTCAAGCCTGACTACTGTTCACCGCGGGGAAATTACAAAACGTTGCATTGAGAAGAGAAAAAGAAAAAAATGTGCAGAAATTCGGCATAAAACGGTGACACTGAACAGCGCACGGACCAAGTCAAAGTCAAAATGTCGCGTCTCTATGGAAAATACAAACAAACCAATGTACAGCTCTGCATCCGCCCCCCCGCCCCACCCACGCCTCGCCTTTATAAGGCCCCGGGGCTGAACCTTGGTCCCTTCATGCGAGCACCACCAGCGCTGGCCGTGATGGATGGATTACTGCACATTTTAAGTGTCTCGTTTCTTCTCAGTGCCTGTGGAACACAAGGCCATGGGTGAGTCTGTGCAGCTCTGCAAAGGATTTTATTTATGGTTTGTCAAAATATATCATTCGATTTAGATTTATTTATGTTTTTTTGCACACTGCCAAAAAGCAACAAGTTCTCTTCAAATAAACTCCCTCTGGACTAGAATGAAGCACTAGTATGGAGATAATAAATCTGAAAACAAGATCAATTATATTTTTAACATTTTCGCCAGATCAGAGAAATTTGCATTTTAACATCTTTGTGTAAGTCACATTTATAATTTGTAATGACTCAATACAGCAAAATCAACATTTTTTTTAACACTGATACCAAAGTGTATCAGTAAGTGTCGTATCTCCTCATTTTTTGTCAATAATAATAATAATAATAAAGTATTCATTTATATTTTATTTCATTATATATAAATTCTCATGTTTTTTTGTATTTTATTTCATTTGGGATATTTTTATTTCATTTACTTATTTTGTATTGTTCAGAAGCACATATCCCTGGCTAACTGTTGTGTGCTTTTCTCTTGCAGCCTCCAGAAGACCCTTGCAGAGGAAGGTAGGCCCTGTTTGTGTTTCCTGCTGAACAGAAGCCGTTATGTTTGTGTAGGTTTTGTTTATCGTGATCGAAGATGTGCTGATCTGAGTGGACTTTAGAGGCTTGAGCTGTAGACGTATACGCCATAAACATAAGAGCTGTCAGTCTGCAATTATTAACTCAATGACATTCAACATATCTGGATTTTCTGTAAACACCCGTTATTTGCATGATGTATATGATCCCAGTGTCCTGTCCACCTCACATCAGCCGCTTCTCACTGGGCTCACGTGCTTTACACAATCAGCAGTACATTAAAGCACAAGACAAACAAATCCAAACATAAATAATCATCATAAAATTAAAAAGAGAGAGACATGAAATGAGAGCGAAATGAAAAAAATCATTTTTCAGCCAAAGCTAAAGTTTATTTGAATTGACTTTAAGAATCAGTGTTGACTGGCCGTGGCACAGAGGAGCCAACAGTCATACTTCACAGTAAGAGGGTTGTGGGTTTGACTCCTTGGCCTTTCTGTGTGAGTTTGCATGTTCTTCCTGTGTCTGGGTGGGTTTCCTCCTGGCACTGCAGTTTTCCCCATCAACCTAAACCATGCACCATAGCTAAGGTTGTTCCAGTGGCACTGGATAACGGACCAAATGCAGAGAATGAATTTCCCATTTTAAAAGTGCACCATAGCTTGTGTCCATACTGGAGCAGCTCCGATACTGAAATATTTGCTGGGCATAGAAACGGATGTAATTACACTATTTAGGGGTGTAGTTGGCCTAGAAAGTCTCATAATGTTTGAACTTTTATTCATACAAAGATACAAAACACATATAGATCAATTTTGTTTTTATTGATAGGAATTAAATAGTTTTCAGCCTCTGAACAAATTACAGTCGATATTGAGTATCAGCAGATACTTGGAGCTGTACCGGCTCCTCAAAGCCTGATCTCAGATCTCAGAAGATCAGTGAGGCCGGGCCTGGTTAGTACTTGGACGGGAGACACTGGGAAAATCAGAAAATCACAAAACCTTAAGTGTCAGTTATCAACCAGTTTAGCTTTACAAACCATTTGTAAAGCACTCAGGCCTCACAGCAAGAAGGTTGCGGGTTCAATCCCTGGGTCGCCCGGGCCTTTCTGTGTGGAGTTTGCATGTTCTTCCCGTGTCTGGATGGGTTTCCTCCGGGCTCCGGTTTCCCATCAATTCAAGCATGCTCACACTGTAGGTGTGAAAGTTGTGTGAGTGAGTGTTGGTGGTGGTCGGAGGGACCGTTGGCGCCGCTTGGCTTGGCAGCCGCGCCTTCGTCAGTCTGCCCCAGGGCAACTGTGGCTACAACAGTAGCACCACCACCGGGTCTGGAGTGAATGAAAAAATGCCCTGTAAATTGCTGTGTAAAGCACTATATATGTAAAGCCTTACCTTACCTTACATAAGGTAAGGCTTACCCTAACCCTAAGGTAACAATACTGGAAAATATATTCCATTTGTCACTCAAATTCTCTTGAATGTGTTTAAAAAATCTTGATTTGAAAAGAAAATTGGTCATGTAATTGTTATTGTCTGAGTTGTGCTTTACGGTTACTCCATAAAGTGGTTACCTCATAAACTTAAGCTTACTCCTCCCTCTCCCTTATCAAACACTATGTTATATTCATTTGTTAATCATTGTTTTTTCCATTTTATTTTTAATTGGTTTATGCATGTTGTAAAATGACACGCCCACATGTATTCAAATCGATGCCAGTTGTGCAAGAATTAAACCAAATGTTAAACTTTTCAGATAAGCTAATATAAGACGCCCTAACCTGAGTTTTTGGTCCTCTTTTTAGGAGCAGAGTTGACCTCCTGTGACTTTAACCAGGACAGCACCCCCTTCTGTCAGTTCACCAATGAGGAGAACTGGATTCGACACAAAGGAGCGACCCCCACCCCCGGCACAGGGCCCAGCGGGGACTACCCAGACGGAAGTGAGTCCCAGTATCACACAAGAGGGTTTGGAGACCAGAGGTTCACCTGCAAACAACACACATAACCTGAGAACATCTACTTTTCAGCACATGGACAGGCCAACCTCCAGAAAGAATGTAGACTTTTAAGGGGCCCATATTATGTTAGTTTCTCATCTACGTTATAATTTATTTTCATCATCAAAACAGACAGAGGTGAAAGTAACTGTTAACTTGAAAACTACCACTTCATGACATCACAAGGTGGAAGAGAGCATTTGGAGATTTGGAATCCAGGTTACTCAAACTGTCTCAGGCACTTCTTTGCACAACCTACACCTTGGGTCTTGTCTGGTGTGGTAGATCTGGGCCTCTATTGCTCGGGTGCTCAAGGCTCCTGTGCTCCAGGATGAGCCTCTGTGTGTCCTTCAGACCAGCCCTCTCCAGCCATTGGGAGGATTTCTTGATATCAGCCACTTCAGTTATGTTCCGGTGGTTCGCCCCACACTCACTAGTCCTCGGCCTCCTTCCTTCCGGCTCGTGTACAGTCTCAGGGTGCTGGACTTGGGATGAACCCTCCTGCAGGTCAGGAGCTTTCGTGTCTTAACATCCGTGGTCTGTATCTCCTCCTTTGGCCAGCTTATGATTCCTGCTGGGTCTGATCACTGGCAGGGCGTAGCTGTTTATTGCCTGCGCCTTGTTCTTCCATTGAGCTTCTGAGGACCTGCCGTACTCTTTGCAGGTATTTGACTGTCGCCGCTTTCCTTGTTGCCTCGTCAAGGAGCCATTTGCCTGTGGGATACCAAGGTACTTGTAGCTGTCCTCAGTGTCTGTTATTGTTCCCTCTGGGAGTGAGACCCCCTCTGTGTGGACTACCTTCCCTCTCTTTGTCACCATCCTACTACATTTCTCGAGCCCGAATGACATTCCAATGTCTGTGCTGTAGATCCTGGTGGTGTGGATCAGTGAGTCGATGTCTCGCTCTTAGCGTACAGCTTGATGTCATCCATGTAGAGGAGGTGACTGATGATGGCCCTGTTTCTGAGTCTGTATCCATAGCCAGTGCAGTCGATTATTTGATGGTCACTTGTGCAAGTGTCTTACCATTGGCTTCAAGGGTGGTTTTCCACAACCGCATCGAGTTTGCAATGAACGCCCTTAGAGTCCTGTTGATATTGTACAGCTCCACTCTGGTGTTTGGCTCCGCTGGTTTGCTGATGCTCCTTCTGTGCTGCGCTCTTGTCTCCCTTCGCCTTCCCCATCTCCTAAGATTTATCGCCTCTCATCATTGTATGAGGTGGGCAGTAGCTTAAAGGGTCTTGCCCAAGGACCCACACTGGTTTGCTCCTAATGCCCTTGGGGGGGATTCGAACCCGCGTCCCCCATGGGAAAGTCCAGTGACTAACCCATTGAGCTAACCAGCGGCATATATATATATAAACATGTACATGTTACAACATTCCTTCATCACACGTTTACAGAGAGCTTAGATTGATTCACACATATTTGAGTAATCCTGTACTGTCCTGTATTTGAGGTCAGAAAATTTTGTCTCCGGCCACTGTGCTGTATTAACTTGCAAACTGAATACTAAATACCCACCAAAGGTTGTCTTGTCAAACAAATAAATTTTCCACTTTAATTTGCCTGACGTTGCCTCTTTCATTACTTATCTAGTTTTGAAAATGAGGAGAAAAGTGCTCAGTCTCGTTGCTTATAGTGGGGTCCCACATCCACCATGAATGTGACAGTGTTTCGTGATGTCACCAACTACTGGAAAGTTCAGAGGCCACTGGAGGCGGGACAAACTTACATTTAGGCGTTTTGACCTGAAATCTGCAGATTTACCTACAGTACTTTGCACTAAAGTTGCCAAAAATGACAGTGTTTTATAAAATAAATACACTAAAGTCACTCTCTAGCCTGGAAAACACGGCACTCACAGACCACAGTTGGCGTCCTGGACGCGCGTCGAGTATTTTTCTCCCGTTTTTGTTCGGCCTACAAGTCGTGCGTCAAGGGCATCTGAATTCAAATGCAAAGGCTCCAAACAGAGGCGTCCAGGGCGTTTTTGGACACTGCGGTGTGAATGTTGCTTTATTAGATACTGCTATAAAAACACCATATTCTGCTTTTGCCCAGCATTTCCAAATGGAAATTGCACTAAAAGTCAATGAAAATCAATCTTTTTGTTTATAGATGGGTACTTCATCTACCATGAATGTGACAATGTGCCAAACAAAGGAAAAGCACGAGTCCTGAGCCCCGCCCTGTCACCAGCGACTTCCCAGTTCTGTATCCAGTTCCGGTACTACATGTATGGCAGTGACAGCGCGAATGCTCTGAGAGTTTTGGTGAGAGAGGGCAGCAGTGAGACACAGGTGTGGCAGAAGACGGGCTTCCAGAGTCCCTCCTGGCTCAAGGGGGCGATCACTGTGGCCGCACCCGGCAGTGGCAGTGCCACGGTAAGTGTAAATATGTTTTTCTCGTTTATCTTTATTCATACGGGAAGAATCCAGTGAGAGTACTAACTTCTGTGAATTTACCAGTCATATTTCCCTTAGACTTTTGATACATTTCCAATATTATCCCAAATGTTCAAAGTAATTAGATAGATTAAGTTGTGTACAGTTTTAGAAATAGTCCTACTAACTTAATTATGTCAGGTTGCTGTAACACGTGCTTCTTTTTGAGTCATTTTAACAAATATCTTTTGATTAAAGTGAACTATTGTGGGTATAAGTGAGTGTAACTTAAAAACAGAGATGAGGTACAACTTAGTAGAATTAAGTAATAACAAGTCCTGTTATTTCTATTGCTGCAAATATATTTTGAGTTCTGGTCACTTATTCGGGGTCACAGTGTGTGTAACTTTTCTGCAGAAGGCCCACAGCCTCATTGCAGTACAGTGCTCCCTCGTTTATCGTAGGGATTATGTTCTAAAAATAACCCGCAATAGGCAAAATCCACAAAGTATCAGCTTTATTTTTTACAATTATTCTATATGTTTTAAGGCTGTACATCCACTCACCACACACTTCATACACTTTTCTCAGACAGGCTCCAAGATCTAAACTGAGGAGTCTTTTTCCACTGAAAGTCTTGGTGCTGAGTGAAGAACACAGTTATGGGGAGTTGTTGGCGAGAAGATTCTTATAACAGACGTGCCACCTACACACAATCTGTGACAGGTGAACAGTGTTATAGTGAGGGACTAATACTCATGTTATACATAGTTTTTCTTGACCTTGTCCAGAAGGGTTTTTTCTATATTGGCCGCATGAGAGACTGTTCAGCCGAGCACATATATGCGATCAGAGTAAAGACCCAGGACCCAGACTTTAAAAACTGAACCAAAGAGAAGCTTTCTGGATTCATAAATTAAGAGCACGTGAACATCCTGGTCTGAATGAGGACTTTGATTTGTCTTGTTTTTTGTAAATGTTATATGTACGTTTTCATTATTTGCATTGTTAACATTGACAGTGGTATTTTTTTTTTTTTTTTTTTTGCCTGTGCCATGTTGCATGTCCTGCAGGTGCCTTGTCTACCTCTAATCAACACCTGTCCTGACCATTGCTTGGTGTGTATTTTAAAGGCCACAGTCATGCTTCCAATTTTGACCTAAGCCCTGATGAAGACGGGTCACGGCCGAAACACGTTGTCTGTGGCCATTTAAACAAAGGCCTTTTAACTCTACTTTTCCTCGTGCGACTTTTACTTTTTCGGAGTGCCTGTATTTCATAGTGTCGAAAGTTTGGATTCTCTTTCTCTCCCTGTTCTCGTTGACTGGAACACCTGCAGGAAACAGTCACTCTTTTGTTTTTTCTTCAACTGTTTCTGTCTCCATGGAGATTCTGTGTGGAGTTCTCTGCGTGTTCGTTGGGCTGCCATACTAATAAAAGCATGACTCTATTGTGTTCATAAAGTGTATAGTGGTTGATACCAGGGTGGGTTTGCCTCCCTTTAAGAAAAAAAGCTGGTTATGTTCAGCAGACAGTGGCAGACGGATGGACCACATGGATCTATGATGCTCCAGCTCTTCCTGCAGTCAGTTTGCACGCGCATCCACTGGGTTGACAGACACATAATCCATCTATTTTATACAGTCTAAGGCAGGGGTCACTCCAGACTATACGGTCTATGGTCCGGAGTCACTGTCCTGTCCAGTAAAGCCTTCAGACCAACAGAAACAAGAATATAAGTGGGACTTTCTTGTTTAATTAAAGGCCAAATGAGAGTTGATTGATTGCAGTATTGATCTCTCTTCCAGGTGGTTTTTGAGGCTGAGAGAGGTTTTTCTGATTCCTGTGACTCTGCATTAGACAACATCGTGATCTCAGAAGGAGCATGTCCTTGTGAGTCAGCGTTCTATCGTTGAATTATTGCACACAGATAACACGAGATAAGATAATCCTCCCTTATTGCCCCAGCACTCTGTCCTAACATGTGTTTTTCTATGCAGCGTGTCTTTCTGGCTGTGATTTTGACGCTTCTGGTGATCTTTGTGGATGGGACATAACAACATCACATCCTGATATATTTGGATTTGAACCTTGGACTGGCTCAACTGAGACTCCAGGCACTGGACCTGATGATGACTACTCTAAACCCGGATGTAAGACTTTGGCTACTTCCTGTACTTTTAAGGCAAGAAATTTCAGGTGCCTGGTAAAAAATATTAGGAACAACTAGGGCCCCTGGCTGTCCATGCAAAATTTGGTTGTGTTCTGTAGGGGGCGCTATCACGCAATTTTTGCTTGTGTCACAATTAATCAGCTTTGGCATGAAAGTTTTACAAGTGATTCAAATTTGAGCCCGATCGGACTTTGTATGGCCGAACGGGAGGAAATTTTGGCATTGGAAAATTGCAAAAAATCTGAACATATTTTGTGGCTTTGCCGCACGTAAACCGTGACAGTTATCAAAAAAATTCAGCTATCGTTTGATGATGTTGATGGTGACTTGTTAGCAAGAACAAATATGGATGTCCCATGCCTTCAGCATGGGTTGCTAGAATACTGCTGTTCATGCAGGGGGTGATCAAGAGAAGAAGTTGAGCACAAATGCTCAACTTCGTAAGACAGTTGACAACGAAAGCAATAGGCCCTGCGCCCTGTAGGGGCTCGGGCCTTAAAAAGTTGCAAATGGCTTCGCGGGGAATCACTCAGTGCTTTCAGACTTTGGCAGTCACTTGGGAATAGAACGTAGGACACTTCTACCTTAAAATTACACAGTTTGCAGTTGAAAACACGAATGTAAAGAGAGAAAACTGACAAGCCAATATTTTTAAAAAGTTGCCCTGGTATCTTGCTTTTTTATGCATTTGTATATGTGTGTAAAATATTTACATGGTAGGCTGACATCTGACCTTTCTCATCTCCAGTTGGCTACTATATGCTGATGGATTCTTCCATGGCCATACCTGGAGCTCAAGGCCAGTTAGAAAGCCCAGTCCTGAGCCCCACCACTGGCTGCCTGGAGCTCTCCTTCTACTACTATCTGTACGGCACCAGCACCCAAATGCAGATTAGTGTCCATGCCATGTCCACAGGTAGAAGACTAGCCCAACTATGACTATACAATGTGATATAGATGTAATGTATGGTGTAACTTTATAATGGATGGTTTCAGATGGAGCTCTTGGGCCTGTTCTCTTCACTTTGAGAGGAAACCAGGGTCAGGGGTGGAAACCAGCAGGTGCCCAATATCTAGGTTTTGCACCTATAAAGGTAAAAAAAAAAGAAGACAAAAAACAGATGATGCATCTCTGTGGTTGCCTACTTATACTGACTCCTAATCACATTTCAGTTTGTGATTGTGGGCACATTTGGAGAAACTCCTCAGACCGATATTGCCATTGACGCCGTATGTGTCTTGAGCTGCAAACGTAAGAAATTGTCAAAAAATGTCACTTAGTTTATCATTTTCTGAAGGATGTAAACTGTCTGACACAAATTATGATTTCTACTTCACAGCACCACCAACCCCTGGTCCAACCACACCTAAACCACCCACTCCAAGCACACCAAAACCACCTACACCAGGTCCTTCTACTCCAAAACCACCAACCCCTGGTCCAACCACACCTAAACCCCCGACTCCAAGCACACCAAAACCACCTACACCAGGTCCTTCTACTCCAAAACCACCAACCCCCGGTCCAACCACACCTAAACCACCCACTCCAAGCACGCCACAGCCACCTACACCAGGTCCTTCTACTCCAAAACCACCAACCCCCGGTCCAACCACACCTAAACCCCCGACTCCAAGCACACCAAAACCACCTACACCAGGTCCTTCTACTCCAAAACCACCAACCCCTGGTCCAACCACACCTAAACCACCGACTCCAAGCACGCCAAAGCCACCTACACCAGGTCCTTCTACTCCAAAACCACCAACCCCCGGTCCAACCACACCTAAACCACCCACTCCAAGCACACCAAAACCACCTACACCAGGTCCTTCTACTCCAAAACCACCAACCCCCGGTCCAACCACACCTAAACCACCCACTCCAAGCACACCAAAACCACCTACACCAGGTCCTTCTACTCCAAAACCACCAACCCCTGGTCCAACCACACCTAAACCCCCGACTCCAAGCACACCAAAACCACCTACACCAGGTCCTTCTACTCCAAAACCACCAACCCCTGGTCCAACCACACCTAAACCACCGACTCCAAGCACACCAAAA
The DNA here is from genome assembly GCA_030686955.1 of Odontamblyopus rebecca. NCBI lineage: Eukaryota > Metazoa > Chordata > Actinopteri > Gobiiformes > Gobiidae > Odontamblyopus > Odontamblyopus rebecca. Next base: position 33,941,830 of record CM060672.1, on the reverse strand, counting down.
CCACCTACACCAGGTCCTTCTACTCCAAAACCACCTACTCCAAGCACACCAAAACCGCCTACTCCTGGACCATCCACACCAAGACCAACCACGCCAAAACCCACCACACCCCCAAGTGAGTATTCCCTATCAACCACACTGGTCAATATTGTTGTAGATTAGATTGGTGACGTTTTTCCATTCTTCTTCTGGCCCACAGTCAAATGCCCACCTGATGCCGAGTACATCGACTGTGGTCCAGCTTGTATCCCCACCTGTCAGGAGCCCTCCACAAACTGCACTGGCTCCTGCATCAGTGGCTGCTTCTGTAAACCTGGATACGTGTTTAAGGGACGACGCTGTGTGCCTCTGGAAAAGTGTGGATGCCTGGACGATAAGAACAACTACTACGAGGTAGTCGTTACTCTATGCTGCCGACACTCTAAACTCTTAATTTGAAGAAGTTTTGCTTCTTAATTCTAATAGCCTACTGCAAGTACACCCATGATTCAATAATCTATGGAACTAAGAGATGTTCAGGGCCATCTAGTAATTTAGTATTAGTGCAAAAGCTTTGTAGATGTAATAGTTTTCAAGGCTTTGTTAAGCAATAGATATAATAAATAAAAACACCTGCACTTGAATATATGCCAGATGAATAAGATGTCATACTATGGAATGTTCCAGACAAAACAATAACTCCACCAAAGGGGTTACATAAAGCACCTTTAAGAGTTTTAAGAGTTAAGTTCTGTGGCCTTAAATTGCAATTATACTGCAGACTGTGAACCACTACTGTTACCTGTGGTGTTGATACTTCCACTTTTGAGGATCTGAGGCTAGTCCTAGATGACACATTTTTCATCAATACTTATGTTAAATATCTGTTTGTGGTGTCCATTTCAACCGTAGCCTGGTGAAATTGTGTTTGGCGATGGCTGCACTACGCTCTGCCGCTGTGCTGGGAACTACACACTGGAATGTGTGGACAACTCCTGCGCAACAACAGAAGAGTGTCGGGAGGTCAATGGTGTGGCAGGATGCTATCCTAAAGGTACATTAAAGGAAACATTTTTACAGTGGTGTGAGGGGGAAGAGGGGCTGGGCGCTCCCTTAGAGATAGGGTGAGGAGCTCAGGCAGAGTAGAGCAGAGCTGCTGCTTCTCCATGTCAAGAGGAGCAGCTGAGGGGAGGGCATCTGTTCTGATGCCTCCTGGGCGCCTCCCTCGGGAGGTGTTCCAGGCATCTCTCACCGGAAGGAAGACACAGGACACCATGGAGGGTCTATGTCCCTCAGCTGGCCTGGGAACGGCTCGGGGTCTCCCTGGAGGAGCTGGAGGAAGTGCCTGGGGTGTGGGAAGTCTGGGAGTCCCTACTTAGACTACTGCCCCCGTGATCCGGCCCTGGATAAGCAAAAGAAAATGAATGGATGGATGATAGGCTTATAGTTTCATTTCTATTTCAAAATCAGAAAGAAAGTGATTTTATTTTATGTATATAATAACAAAATGTAGATGAAAGGTTATACAGTACAAAATGCTAATGCCAAAGTTTGGAACAATCTGACAACAAGATATTTTTTCTTACTTATTAAGACTTATGCCGTAATTGTCCTTTCAACCTCCACTGGCCCTACGGTTCTCCCGCAGTCACTATAAATTTGTCTTTAATGTTAATGTAAATGACACTATATAACCTAGGATGTCATATTAGCATAACTGTGCACGACATTTGTCATTTTCCTAGATACTTCCACCTGCGTAGCTTCCGGAGACCCACACTACACCACCTTCGACAAACGCAAGTACAACTTCATGGGTAACTGCAGTTACCTGATGTCTGCCCCCTGCAATTCATCTGGTCCATTCTATGAGGTCATCACCGACAATGAAAATCGCTGGAACAATCCCTCCATCTCCTACGTCAAAGCTGTCCACACCTCCGTACACGGGATGAAGATCTCAATCCTAAAAGGCGGCACTGTACAGGTAAAAGAGTCTGTCAACGTGCATCAATGAAGTCTATAGCCATGTTTCCACTGGTTTCATCTGAAAAGTAAATTGTATCCACCCATTTGAGGATTCTGAAGTGGACCATGGAGGGTACTAGCCTCCAGAATGGCCCGGCTCTCTTCAGCTCCCAGATCACTCTAGCTTAACACAGCAGCACAATGACTGGAGGAGATAGAACGCAGACTAATGTTCAAAAGCAGATATAAACATACAATAATAATTCATCATCAATCTTTGACTCGATCTTGTAATAAACTACTGTATTTCCAGCAATTGCAAGTTCTACACTGGCCAAAATTTAAGACATACACTTAAATCTATCAGAAAATGTCTTAAAAGTAGTGAAATTATCAGTTCCATGCAGCATTTTTACTTCACATGTTTTCTTAAAATAAACAAGCTCTAAATTAGAATGAAGCAGTCTCTGGTAAGTGCTCGTGGGCTGGAAATAAGTTTATGGATTCTCAGTTTTAGACAAACAGACTTAAAACCAGTTTATGATTAGTGTTCATGGCCTGATAATAAGTTCTCAGATGCCAAATTTTAGCTAAAATGCTTTAAATTCTGCTCAATTCTAGATAAGCATACTCAAAACATGTAGATGATTAGTATGAATGACCTGATAATCAATTCAAAGATGCTAAATTTGCAATAGAAGTATTTGAAATCAGTCTTACATGACAGTTAGTCCAGTCATACTAATCATGAACTTGTTTTAAGTATTTTAAGTATCTCAAATTTTGTATAATTTAAAGCATTTCATCTAGAATTTGGCATCAGAGAACTTAGTATCAGGCCATGATCATAAACCACTGATCATAAACTGGTTTAAAATCTGTTTATCTCATACTTAGCATCTATAAACCTATTTCCAGTCCATGAACACTTCCCAGAGGTCGTTTATTTTAAGAGAACTTGTTAAGTAAAATGATCTTGTTGCATGGACAGATGGTGTTTATATTTTAAATTTTGTCCAAGCTATTTTGCAATGCACATATTAGCATCAACTGTTTCCTGCTTACCGATGCAGGGCACTGGCTTCAAGATTGAAAAAAAAATATATATTTTATTACAAATTATAAAGGTTTGTAAGGACGACAGCAGAAAGGATCAAGTGAGTTTGATGGAGCTTAAAGTTGAACTCCGGCACGTTTGAAGCTAAAGTCCATTGTTAGAGGAGGTCGAATTCTGTCAGAAGCCAAAAAACGGCACAGATCAGTGTTTCCTCAGCGGAGATCTCACTGCGGCAGTGAGTCTATCAAACTAGTGCAGTGATTTGAGCAAGTTCTGAACTTCCATGTGAAACGCCACTTTGCTTCACACTGAAGAAGCTTAACACCACTTTAACCAACAACAGCCATGAGTGTAACAAACAAAACACTCTGGCTGGCTCATTAGTGGTGTGGAAATATTATAAAACACCGTTATAAGCAGCCTTAGCCTTACCTTTGTCGATTTCCCACTGCACATGTGAAAGCCCAAAAGACTCGATTGTCGACTCCAGCGGTTCGAGCCGCCAGAAGCAACAAGTGAACATCGACTGCTGACAGAAGAGAAATTCAAAGTTGTTGAAAGAAAATGTTTTTTTTAGCGTTTTTCCAAAAATATAGTTAACTCATAAATAAATGAGATTAGAAACAACACTGGCAATTAGAAAATGACTTAGAAAGTAGTGAAATGATCTGTCCATGCAGCAAGATCATTTTACTTGACAAGTTATCCCTGATATAAGTTTTAAAATCTTGCAGAGTTCCTGTGCTGCGATCAATAAAACCTGTTTCATAATGCAGTGCAGACTTATTGTTCACTTATATTTCTACTACAAAAGACTGATTTTACAAGATACTTTTCCCCACTATAAGTCTTCTAAAAGTTGAGTTATTGTTTGGTAAAAGTTGACCACATGTGTGCTTGTCTCACCAGATCAACGGGACCAACGTGAATCTGCCTGTGAATCCTGCGCCTGGTGTGTCCGTGCTTAAAACGGGGAAGTACTACACCGTGGTGATGGACTTCGGCGTCACTGTGAGATATGATGGAAACCACTACATGGACATCAAGGTCACCAAAGAGTAAGTCCAAGTAGCCTCTCTGTCCTCAGGGTCACTGTTTTATACAAAGAAGCACAACCAACGGGCTTGTCCTCTTGTGCAGGTTTGATTGTTTGCTACTAAAAAGAAATGGTTAGTCAGTCCTAAAGGTAACGAGATTGGCACAGCATTTAAAGTAAGAACTAACGTTTCTGATAAAAGATATTATTGGTTACTGACAAGTCCAGCTGAAGGACAAAATTCTCTACAAGCATGGAAAAGAATTACCACAAAGAATTATGATTTTGGAGCAACGTGTTCTCAGTATTATCAGTGTATCTGGAACGCATCACTAGGGAAGTTGTGACTCAAGATGAACGACATTGCTGATAAATGCCAAATGCCCAAATGGTGCAAACTTGAACTTTTTACAATGTGATGTAAAGAAGGTTTGGACGGTGGTCTGGGCTGTGTTCTGAAGGGGGGTCTGGACCAGGAGCCATTTCATTCTAAAACCCTTTTCTTCTGGACGGGAGCCAGAATGTCTTGATCGAAACATCTTGATGGAAAAAGCAGTGTTCAGATGACCACCGTCGAAAACCTTCTCCACACGGAGCCAGTCCTGGACGAATGACACATGACACTGTTTCATTGCCACTTATATAATCTGATCACTGAGGATGTAATGAACAGTCTTCACACATTCAAACAAGGACACTAGCACTTTTATTTATTTGATTTAAAGCAAAAAAAACACACACAAAAACTGCAGCAAAGTAACACTTGAAATTCTCCCCGTCATGTGCAGCTTCAAGGGTAAACTGTGTGGACTGTGTGCGGACTACGACGGCGACGCTTCAGACGACTTCAGGAAACCGAACGGCTCTCTGACCAACAACGCCAACGACTTTGGGCACAGCTGGAACACCGACCCACTGTGAGTACAACACACTTAAAACACAAAATCACCATTTTCTTGAAACCACATAACCCTTCAGATGTGACCGCAGTTTGTGTTCCTTGTAGTTTTCTATTGTGTGGCTTTTGGAAGAGCTTCTGAAAGTTCATACTTACCTTGAAAATATATTTAGTTACAGAATACTTAATACCTGCATTAAAGAACATATTTTCTATTTTGTATTTCTGTAGCATATTCTGATATATGGTGCAAAATGAGTACTGCATTCTGAATACTTGCTGTACTTTCACGCAGAGTTCCATTTAAATTATAGTGTAAAAACACAATGTATTAAAAAAAAAGCTTTAAATTCGTTTTGCATTTGTTCTGCATTTTCTATCACTAATTGGAGAAGGAAAAACTCCTCCACACATGCACACACTATGAGAGTGTTGTTTTCTATTTTCTTCTCACTAATTCTGTGCAGTTTGTTGTCTAAATGATGATATCAAGTGCCGCCAAGTATTTCTCAGATTTTAGAAAAGTTACTGTTTTCTGGGAGTCCCTGCTTAGACTGCTTCCCCCGTGACCCGGCTCCGGATAAGTGGAAGAAAATGGATGGATGCTGTATTCTAGGAATGTAACAATAACCGAAATCTGGTGATATCGTATCATCAAAGGTGTCACAGTAATATCATGGAGCATCACAACATATCGAATCCCAAGTCTCTTTGCTTAAATGAACAGTTCTGATGCAGAAATAGCTAAAAAAAAACAGAGAGAACTACATAGACCATGATCCTTTGCTCCATTTCAGTGCAGACGACATGAAGAAATAACTGTTCTCAGCACTTTTACATCTTCATTCTGTGGATTAAGTCTTATGAAGGGATTTTTAGAGGAAAAAGGAGCAGATTCACAGTCAAAAATATTGCAATAAATATCGTAGGGTGAGATGTATACGGTGAAAATATCGTGCAGAGATATTTGGATATCGTTCCATCCCTAAAGACAATAAATGTACCAAATGACAAAGCATGACTAGTCTTGTTATTATGTAGAATATCGTAATATCATGAGCCTCTCCACCATATTGTGAGTTATATTATGAGTATTCTGAATACATAGTGTAGGTACATAGGTAGGTAGGTATTCAGTTACTTCCCAACAGTGCTGGCCTTTGATTGGTTAAATCCAGGTTTCTCTTTGAGCCTTGCGGTTAGGGGTGTGTTTGAGCCGACAGTTGTGTTAAATAGAGAAGTATTGAATCACAAATTGACCAAAACAGTAGATTGCCACAGGGATGAGATCGCCATATCCTTAGCCCTAAAGCAGCCCAATGCAAATCTAAATTCATAACCAATTTTCAATCTTTTCACCTTTGTTCACAGTTGTAATGCCAAACCGAACATCACCGAAGGATGTACCGATGACGAGAAGGATTTGTACGAGTCTTCTGGATTCTGTGGAATTCTGCTCGACAAAAACGGTCCTTTTGCTAAATGCCACGGCAAAGTCAATCCTAATGTAAGATTTCACACACAAGCATCTAGAATTAGAAAAAACCTCAACAAACAGTACATCTTACCCTCGAGTGCATTTTCTATGGAGGAGCTGGAGCTGTTGTATTTGATGGTAGCCGTTAGCCTTTAGCTGCTGCATAGGCAAAGCTAAATAGCCTGTTTCTTACAGTTACTGTTATCTTGGACAAACCAATACAGAAATATTGCCTTAATAGTTCATTTTAGTTACTTAGGACTTATTACTTTAGACTGTACTTAAAGGGACAGTTTGGAATTTTGGCCTAACCTTGCATCGCATCAATCGCCGCATGTTGAGGGACTATTTTCTCATATATCAGTCCGCTGCTGCTGAGCTTCTATCAGGAAGTACAACTCACTGCTGCTGCTCAGACAGAAATCCTTCAAATGCAAGATTGGTTTTACTTCTAAAAGTAGGGTTAGGGTTAGGACAGTCCCAGTTTTGAGCCTTGTGTCCCCTGTTCCAGCAGATTTATCCAAAACCAATTATTTGTCCCATTTTTATACAAGAAATGTCCCAGATTCTTGACCAATCTCATCCCTGCCAACACTAAAGAGAGGCATAAACTGACATTTGTTTAAGTAAAATACAGAAAAGCTGCTTAAATATGACCAAAACACAAAGACAATGTGACTATACTGACTTATGTTAGTCATGAATGGGCCGAGGGCAGAATAATTTTCCTTAATTACGTACTTGTTTCACAGTTTTATCATTTCCAACCACCACAAACCAGGGGTGTCCCAGTTTTTGATTTTGAAAATCTGGTCTCCCTGGACATATACAGTATCTACTTTATTACAGCCTATGAGTTCCAACAGCTCAAAACACAAACAATGCTCCATGAATCTATATCTTTTACTGTTATTAATCTTAATTATTATTTATAGTTCAATTATATTATTAAATTACAGGTGGTTTTATATCTTAAAAATACATAGAAAAACAGGCATTCTGACTGTGAGCCTCTCCACTGATCTGACCTGTAACTGGGTCTGGTTTGGTCTCCATGAAAATAGAAAGGTTTAATACCACACTGTGAAACATTCCAGACAATACATATCAGATATCCATGGAGAAAATGATTTGACATGCCCACCACCGGAGAAGTTACACAATGCAGCTTTAATTCTCCATAGAGCATTAAGTCAAGTACACCTCAACTTTCTGTTCTTTTCCCTCTAGAACTACTTTGAGGACTGTGTGTTCGACCTGTGTGAGCTGGACGGAGCCAAGCCTGTCCTGTGCGAGGCTATCGAGGCCTATGCCAACGAGTGCCAGGACCGCGGCGTGGAGATCGGAGCCTGGAGGAACGACTCCTTCTGCCGTGAGGAGCACTTTTATCATCAACAAAACTCTCCATTTGTTTGTCCAGTGGTTTATTGAGGATTGGTCAGGGGTGTTTTGTTAGTTAAGTTCCTGGTAAATGTATTAGTTGAAGTTGGTGAGTCATTTGGTGAGTTACAAAGTTCAAATTGTTTTTTGATTATTTGATTCTTTTTTATTAGTTAGCCTAAAAAAAAAAAGGTATAGCCTATATATTGCGCCTCATGTGAAAAAACGCGGAATAAATTACATAAAAATGTAGTTAAGTTAATTAGCTAGAGTTAGACTAGCTGGGTAGTTTGTTAGCTAGTTGGGTAGTTTGTTGGTGAGCCAGTGAATTAGCATGTTGGTTAGCTAGTTCACTGGTTTGCTAGCATGTTGGTCTTTCACTTCTATAAGATTGTAAGTGTGTCTTTGATGACTTAGTTTAATAACATTTTCTTTTTCTGTCCCGTCAGCCTTCAAGTGCCCACCGAACAGCCACTACGTCCCGTGCGCCAACCCCTGCCAGGAGACGTGCTCCGGTCTGCCCTCTGTGGGCTGCAGCGGGCCGTGCACTGAAGGCTGCGTGTGTGACCCCGGGTACGTCCTGAGCGCGGGCAAGTGCGTGAAGAAGACGTCCTGCGGCTGCCAGCACAACGGCCAGTACTACGAGGTGAGGCGGCCATACACTGCCCCCTGCTGACCTCACCGCTCTGTGCAGAAGGAGGATGGCTGGTATAGACCTTATTCACAAAAAACGGAAGTGCCACGATGCAGGGTAAACGTTACTTCCGGTTAATGGTTTTCTGTGGCAAAATATCTGTGGAAATGTCTGGCGTATTTTCCACCAGCTTCATAAATCTGCCCCATCACTAAATCTTCAACCATCAAGGTCGACAAAGAAGAAACATTCTTCATGAAGAATTTATCCACAACGATCAAGGGAAGAAAGACGAAAGCTTAAAGGAAACAACAATGAGCATCAGTGAACTAGTGAGCAACACTAACATTATGGTCATGAAGAAAACATAAGTAACTTGTTCACTCAGTTCAATTTTAGAATTAAAATTAATAATCAATTTCATGATGTAGATATTAGCTTAAACAGAGAGATTTGTGCAGTTTTAATGTTAGACATGTAATCTATGAACATCGGTAGCATTCGAACTGCACAAATATATCTGTCTATGCTAATATCGACATCATGAAATGATGTTCTCCTGGTTCTTCTTTAAGCTTTCGTCTTCCTTCCCTCGATAGTTGTGGATAAATTCTTCATGAAGAATGTTTATCCTTTGTGGACCTTGTTGGTTGAAGATTTAGTGATGGGGCAGATTTATGAAGCTGGTGGAAAATACACCAGACATTTCCACAGATATTTTGCCACAGAAAACCATTAACCAAAAGTGAAGTTTACCCTAAGTGGCGCCACTTCCGGCCGTTGTGAAAAAGGTCTGTAGATACTTTGCAGAGACGTCACACTATGTGGGTTTACATGTATCTCTATGGTGGAATGTTCAGCAATTACTATAGTGACACAATGAAAAGAAATTAAGAAAAAATACCAAATTAATTTAAACAGCATGTTTTCAGAAGCCTTTGATCAATTCAAATTGCCGTGTTCAGATGGTTCACACTTAGTTATGAATTTTTAGTGAATCATCTAACTTTAAAAATACAAGTTAAAGGTCCTGTATTACGCAGAATTGACTTGTGAGTTTTAAGGCCTGTCATAATGTTGTGGAGCTGTGTTTTACTTCATTCACACATGTTTGAGTCATCATGTCTACAGCTCCAGAACACAGAATGCTCTGTTTCACCTTGTGATGTCATGAAGTGGTAGTTTTCAAGTTAATCTCTACCTTATATTTTTAGTTCAGTAGAGACTGGCAATTCCAGATCTGAAATTATCCAAGTGATTCTACTGAAGGTGTGTGGAGTTTGAAATCACAGTGGAGCACTTCCTGTATTACCACATGACATCACAAGGTGGAACATTTTTTCAGTCTGAGAGAAGAGCTAAGAAGAAGTTAAATATGCAGAGTGTTTGTGTCAAACTCTTGTGAATGAAATAAAATACAACTATAGATCAGAAAATAGCAGAATATTTCAACATGAGTAACTGGTGTTGTAATAACACTGTGATGTGTTGCAGCCTGGAGACGAGTTCTATGTGGAGAACTGTCTGCTCAAGTGCACCTGCAACCCTCCGTTTGTCTCCTGTGCTCCCAGTGATTGTCCACCTGCTACAGAGTGCAAAGTGCAGGATGGAGACCTGGGCTGCTACCCCACCGGTCAGTTTACACCAAATATCACATTTCACATGCTTTTAAATGATGCATTTGAAGATGTAACATTATTGGTCACATTGTGATATCAAAACATTTACAGTATTACAGTGCTGGAGGAGTAGTTTGTTTGGAGATGGACTGTTGTTCTGATACGAGAACAATGTTCCACTTTTTTTTGGCCGACAAACTCTACATTTTCAGAAACCTCTGGTGCAGCTACGCCATGCTGAGGGTCCCTGGTCACTGCGGGCGAGTCACGTCGCGTCAGTTTAGTTCCCGCCCCCTGTGAGCATCACTATGTGATACTAACAGGCCCTTCACCAGCCTCTGGCACTTGGGCCTAATTACATCTGTGTTGCACTGTGTCTGTAAGAGCACAGTGCCGCTTAGTGGACAAGTCCATGTACTACATCTTTTTGAGTGATTGTTCATCTAGACACAAACAGACGGGCAGTTCAAATGCCACTCACACAAATATAGTGTTGGTAAAGTGTCTGTGGGCAAGAAACTTTACTCCCCATTGTCCATTGTGACAGGGAGTCATTACACTACAGGCTTCATGTTTTAATATCATAAGAATATACTATGAGAATATTTAGAAACATTTGTTCAGTAAAATATTGGTCAGAGTCCTGTTGTCCTGTAGGCTCTGAGGACTGCATCATCTCTGGAGACCCTCATTACAACACGTTTGATAAGAAGTTCTTCAGCTTCATGGGCACGTGCACCTACACTCTGGCCAGAACCTGCAAGAACAGCACTGGTGAGAGGGACTGTTTTCTCTCTGTTGTTTTGCCCTTCTCCCATATTTAACTAAGTCAGAAAGTCATGTCAATTTAGTTGATTTAATTATAAATTTACCCAACCTGTTTTTTCTTTAACTCATTAATTACATAATTGATAACAAATATTATGTGACTGTTTGGTGGGACAGGTCCAGACATTTTCTTTGACAGTTTGTTTATGATCTAGTTTGGGTTTGAAAAATGGCACTTGGAGCTATTTATTCAATGATTTATGTTTACTTTAATTATTCAACAAAAATGTACTTTCAGTGAACAAATATCTGCTTTTAGTCATCATTTGAATAAATGAACATTTTGTCAGTAAAAATATGCCATTATTAAAAACAATGATGAAATATGTTAGATAATAAAATGAACACGGGTTCTAATGACTTGCCTCTGGTCTGGTGCAGGTCACTGGTTCTCGGTGGAGGGGAAGAACGAGGAGAGAGGCATTCCAGGACTGTCCTACCTCAGAAAACTCTACGTGACAGTGGACGGTGTCACCATCACTCTGATGAAGAGCCGCCGAACGCTGGTCAGTGAAGGCAACACAGCAAAAACTACAAATGTTTGGCTTCAGAAGCCTGTATCATGAAAAAGTTCAGTCACTTTTTTCAGAAAGTCAAACCTGTGTATTACATAGACTTATATAGAAGCTTCCAGGCCTTTATTTCTTGACATTTTCATGAATATGGCCTACAGAGAAAGAAAACCCCAAATTCAGTGTCACTAATTAGCTCAAAACATCTACAACTAGTTTTCTTAATGACACTTTTTATTGGTTGTTGCCTTAGTCTGATTTCTCTTAAAGGTCAGTGAAGATGATGAAGCTCATTTGAGAAAGTACGATGCTCAGCACCAACGCATTTCTACTGTCAGCTCGAGCTTTGCTTAGAGCAAATACCAGACCGTGAATGTGTCGCCTGTGTCTGGTGAAGATTAGGCACAAATCTGTAGAGTTTAGAGGAAAAGAGTTTGGGACTGTCTTTAATGGAAACAGGATGAACTTTTTTAACATTCCATTGCCAGAGCAGTTCTGCTGGTGCAGATATGACCCGCCCTGTTTTCTGTTGTCCAGGTGAACGGCCGTCGTGTGGCCCTGCCTCACTCGCTGCCCCCTCAGGTGACCATCAGCCTGGCCGGACAGTACGTCACTCTGCAGACACGCTTCGGTCTGGTGGTGCGCTGGGATGGCAACCACTACGCCCAGATCACCGTGCCCAGGTGGGTCAAAAACACCATTGTTCCTCTTTAATAGTGGAGCCTCAACATAGTTTTTTTATTTTTTTGCCCCCATAATCTAAAAACAAGTGTAAATGAGTCGTACAAATGAATGATACTTTATGATAGTAGTATTGTCATAAACATATAGATGTAATTATATTTCTAATATATGTATAACAGTGGTTTTGAACAGTAGAGTATACAGTGCAAAATCAAATCAAATAATATAATTAAAATGAAATCAAAATCTATTTAAAATGTTATAAAAAATCAAATCAAATCTAAATCAAATCTAAATCAAACCTGGACTGATTTTGCCCCATAGTCTCTGTATGAACCTTTGGGAAACAAATCAAAATCTTATAAATCTTGTTTTTGTTTTTTTATTCTGTTATTTTTATGTTTATTTTATCACCAATTTATAAGAAATTACAGCAACAGATTTATAGACAGAGAAGGTTGCTAAAGTGTCTTGCCCAAGGACACTATAACAGTACAAGGATAATGGGCATTGAACCAACAACCAGCAGGTTAAGTCAGTGGGTAAACATGTCCACCATAGAGATTCAGTGCATTACACATTATCATGAAGACATTATTATTCCTACGTTTTTTCTTAAATATAACATTCCACAATAATGATCCCAATAAGATTCTGTGGGATATAACATCAGATTTGACCCGATTTTTCATCAAAATTGAAATTATGAATTCAAAGTTTGAACAAAGACTAGAATTAGAACATATTTGGCTCCTAAAAGTGCACGACTCTGTGTGTTCAGCTCGTTCCAGGACCAGTTGTGTGGTCTGTGTGGCGACTACGACGGAAACCCCAACAACGACTTCGCCAAACCGGACGGCTCTCCGGCCCCCAACGCCAACGACTTCGGCAACAGCTGGCAGACCGACGAGGACGAGGACGACGTGTAGGTTCTCCTCATGTTCAGTGCCTTTACCGTCCGCCTAAACGACGGGAGGGACGGTTTGTGCAAAACTGTGATATTATTTAAAGGTGCACTGTGTCACTTTTTGGTTGGGCGTCCGTCACCTGCTCATTTCTATGGAGTTGTCATTGTTTTGTCTGGAATGTTCCAAAGTTTGACGTTCAACAGCTCTACTTTACATTTATTCAATTACAGATGATTTTATAGCTTAGAAATACATTGACAAACAGGTGTTCTGACTGAGCGGAGTCGCCTCTCCACAGATCTGACCTGCACCTTGGTCTGGTTTGGTCTCCATGAAGATAGAAAAAGGTTTAAAGTTCCTACAGTACAGGGGTGTCAAACTCATTTTGGTCCGGGGGCCGTATGCACCTACTTTGATCCCAAAAGGGCCGGATCAGAAAACTCAGTTCTCTCTTCAAGTTATTGTATTTTTCTCCGTGTCTCGTAGTGGTGTTTAAGATTATATTCCTCGAGCAACGCCACTTGTTCCAAACACACTGAGCACAGATTTCCCATTCACCTCTGTCAACAAATAAGAATTAGACTATTTTTCTTGGGAAATCCTGAACTCAGCATCTGCTTTTCTCATTTTTTGACATTTTGCTGATGAGGGTCACGGTCGACAGTCAGAACGATCGTCCTTTAAGAGCGTTTGGACAGAGGAAAGTCTTCATTTGTGCTGATCTGGTGGGAGTCGCAACATACAGAAACGCCGGAGATGCTGCTATGCTAAACGGTGCAGAAAATTTACAGAAAAATCTGAAAATTTTAAGTATTTTAATAGAAAAATCAGCCAAGGGCCAGATTAAAGGTCTTGGAGGGCCGGATCTGGCCCCCGGGCCGCATGTTTGACTCATGTGCTACAGTATATTAGGTGAAATTGACTCTCGTGAGCTTTATGCCTGTTCTAACGCTGTTACCTCCTCAAAAACACGTCTGGAGTTGTGTTTTGTTTCATTCCCATGTTGGAGTCACCCCTGGTCTGCATCTCCAACGTGCAAAATGCTCTGTTCCACCTTGTGATGTCATGAAGTTGTAGTTACCGTTACCGAATACCTTTTGTTTAGTATCTACGGGAAATTCCAGGTCTGAAATCATCCAAATGATTCTAGTGAAGACGTGTGTATGTGTTACCATGTGACATCACAAAGTGGAACACAGTGTTTTCTGACTCCGCTCCATGTGCAGGAGCATTAAACGTGTGAATGAAACACAACACAGCTGCTGCTCTGTTTCTGATGAGACAACGTGACAGAACATAAATCAGAAAATAAGCATCACATGGGCCCTTTTTCTCCACCATTTTGAAAATTGAACATTCAGGAAGTTCAGTCATAAATACATACAGTACATGTTTTATCTTTTAAATGTGAGCCGTCCCGTGGCTGCTGATCACTACTGTGTGTCGAGCTGTATTTGTCCTATTTGTTCTAGAATGTTACACTTCGACTTTATTGATCCACAGGGGAATTTATTTGGACACAGCAGCTCACAAATCACAATCTATTACAATAACACAGAGAAAACATATAAATGGTGATAATAAATTCTAAATAAGGAGCAAAAATAGCAAGAGGCTGGTGTCAAATAAGGCATAATTACAAAAAATATGTATAAATATGTATAAAAAATATGTATATGTACAAGTAAAGTAAAAAAAAATAGACGTATAGTAATATAAATACAGTATCACAGTTTATATCTTACATTTTGGACAGGCTTTTTTACAGTGCAAAGATGATAAAATGGTGGACGTTGTGACTGATGCTGCGTTGTGTTTCCAGCTGTGCTCCCGGGACTGGGCCGGATCCAGACTGTGACCCCAGTCTGGAAGCCGAAGTGGTCAAACCGGAAAAGTGCGGAAAGCTCAAGGACCCCGCCGGACCCTTCAGGTGAGACACGAGAGCTCGAGTAGCACAAGAGCTTAAAGGAGAGTCACGTAATGAGGTCACATGATCACAAACCTGCTGCACTTTTTCTCCCCATTCACTCGTTGTGATAGAGGAAGAGATAGAAAACATAATACATGCGACTGTTAAGAGATTTTAAAGGTCCTATATGACCCAAAATGGACTCTTATGAGCTTTAAGACATGTTATAATGTCTTACAGCTGGAGTTGTGTTTTTCTTCATTCACACATGTTTGAGTAACAGTTCTGAGCCCTGTGTCCCCCTGTCCCAGCAGATTTATCCAAAACCACTGATTTTTCCCAGATTTATACCAGAAATGTCCCAGGGGTCCCTATTTCTGACCTCTCTGACACCTGCCAAAGGTAAAGAGAGGCAAACATTGTCATTTGTGTTGGTGAGATACAGAAAAGCTGCTTAAAAACGACCAAAACACAAAGAAAACGTGACTATACTGACTCACATTAGTGCAGATTTTCCTTAATTACGCACAAACCAGGGATGTTCCAGTTTTTTTATTTTGAAAATAAGGTCACCCTAGAGTGACCCTTTTTTTATTAATCATCTCCAAAGCTCACAGTGCTCCATTCGACTCTGTTGCAGCTCTTTTAGCTTTAGTTCAGTACAGAGCAGCAATTCTAGGGCTGAAATGATCCAGATGATTCTAGTGTGGATTTAAAAACACAGTGGAGCACCTCCTGTAAGAACTCAGCCTCCCTAAATCTGCAGGTTTGTGTGTTAAACATGTGTGAATGGAACAGAACACAACTCCAGGTCTGTTTGTGATGAGGAAACTGCATCAGAACAGGAACATAACCTCATGTGAGAACCTTTAACGTCCTCGAGGGTGGAAATGCTTTAATGCTTTAATGCTGGAACTTTTAAGACGAGTCATTTAGATAAGACTGTGTGTTTGCTGTTTGTGCTGGAGGATGTGCAGGGGTCATGTCACACTTTATTGTGTTCCTCGTGAGTGTCATGAGTCACAGGGGAACTCCTCCACAGGCTGCTCGCCTCAGCACCCGTTTATCTGCTGCGTCGGGACAAAGGACGTCCACAAACACGTCCCGTCACACTGATAAACAAGCGGTTTCCATAGTTACAGCCAGTCATATAACAGTTAGCTTTATTTGTTTTGATTTTAAAAATAGTGTTAAAACCCAAAGTGATTCCAAATATCAGTCATATATACAGGTTTCACTACTTCCTACTGTGGGAGCTTATTATAATTACAGACTTACAAACTCACGACAAACAGCTCCTTTTACCTTTTGTTTAGTGGAGATGGACAGTTCCAGATCTGAATTATTCAAATGGTTCTAGTGAAGGTGTGTGGAGCACAGTGGAAGTCCGTCTAGATCTGCAGGTTTGTGTCTTAAACGTGTGTGAATGAAACGAAACACAGCTCCAGGTCTGTTTGTCCAGACAGACAAAATGGCCTAAACTTCTGCCCTTTTAGGTTTCCGTGACTCTTGTTGCTGTGACAGAAGCTTCATCTGGACCAGACTTGGGCATTTGGTCGACTGGCCCATTTGAGCTGTTCTGGAAGTGACTGCCCGCCCCTGATCTTGACAGTAAATGACCTTCGTGTCTGGGTGTGTCTATTCCAGGGAGTGCATAGGTGTGGTGGACCCAACCCCGTTCTTCCAGAGCTGCGTGTACGACATGTGCCAGTTCAGTGGTCAACAGCACGTCCTCTGTGACCAGCTCCAGGCCTACACCGACTCCTGCCTCAGCGCCGGGGCCAAGGTCCACCAGTGGAGGACGCCAGACTTCTGCCGTAAGCACAAACAATCCTGAGATACATCAGAGGGGAGGGTCAGAGGAGCAGAGGAGAAGGTCAGAGGAGCAGAGGAGAAGGTCAGAGGAGCAGAGGAGAAGGTCAGAGGAGCAGAGGAGAAGGTCAGAGGAGCAGAGGAGAGGGTCAGAGGAGCAGAGAAGAAGGTCAGAGGAGCAGAGGAGAAGGTCAGAGGAGCAGAGGAGAAGGTCAGAGGAGCAGAGGAGAAGGTCAGAGGAGCAGAGGAGAGGGTCAGAGGAGCAGAGGAGAGGGTCAGATGGAGCAGAAGAGAGGGTCAGATGGAGCAGAGGAGAGGGTCAGAGGAGCAGAGGAGAAGGTCAGAGGATGCAGAGAAGAAGGTCAGAGGAGTAGAGGAGGTCAGATGGAGCAGAGGAGAAGGTTTGTTGGAGCAGAGGAGAACTTCAGATGGAGCAGAAGAGAGGGTCAGATGGAGCAGAGGAGAGGGTCAGACGAGCAGAGGAGAAGGTCAGACGAGCAGAGGAGAAGGTCAGAGGGTCAGAGGAGAGGGTCAGAGGAGCAGAGGAGAGGGTCAGAGGAGCAGAGGAGAGGGTCAGAGGAGCAGAGGAGAAGGTCAGATGGAGCAGAGGAGGTCAGATGGAGCAGAGGAGGTCAGATGGAGCAGAGTAGGTCAGATGGAGCAGAGGAGAAGGTCAGATGGAGCAGAGGAGGTCATATGGAGCAGAGGAGGTCATATGGAGCAGAGGAGAAGGTCAGATGGAGCAGAGGAGAAGGTCAGATGGAGCAGAGGAGGAGGTCAGATGGAGCAGAGGGGAAGGTCAGAGGAGCAGAGGAGGTCAGTTGGAGCAGAGGAGAAGGTCAGATGGAGCAGAGGAGGTCAGATGGAGCAGAGCATTATGGGAAATGAACGCAGTCCAAACTGACCTCTCCGTGCCCTGTGCTCCAGCGCTGCCCTGCCCTCCCAACAGCTCGTACTCTCTGTGCGTGAGCTCGTGCCCGGAGACCTGCCTGGGCGTGGTGGGACCCCCCGGCTGTGAGAACGTGTGCGTGGAGGGGTGCGAGTGCGACCCCGGCTTTGTCCTCAGCAACGACCAGTGTGTTTTGGCAAAGGACTGCGGCTGTGTGGACCCCAGCGGAGACTACCACCCTGTGAGTACCAGACACCTGAACATGTGTGAGGTGAGACACCTGAACATGTGTGAGGTGAGACACCTGAACATGTGTGAGGTGAAGTGTTCATTTGTATGAACGTGTGAATATGAAAAGCACACGGCATATTCTAGGTTCAATAATGATGATAAACTCTGAACAGAACAGGCTTGAGGACAGGTTACGTGTCACAGGCTTTATTCATTGCACAATAGGGAAATTTCAGTGTTGCAATGCTAAAAATAAAAATATACAGTTAGAAATGAACATAAATACACCTCAAATCTGACCATTTAAGGCAAATTGTAAGGACTGTGTTTTAATTTATTATTATTATTATTATTATTATTATTATTATTATTATTATCATTATTATTATTTATTTATTTATTTTATTACTCGTATGGTTCTTAGGTTTACGGTCCTATTTTTTTTATTACTGTAAGTTAAAAAACATGTAAGTATCACATAAAATCTTTAGTATCAATTAATTAAAAAAAAAAAAATCACATTCCTTAAAATATTTGATTAAATGCAATTATTATTTTTAATTAATAATTACAAATTATTTCATGTAATAACTAGTTAAAAAATATAATTACCTTTTCATGAGATATTTTTAAGAAGAAGAAGAAGAAGATTTTGTGTGATTTTTTTTTTTTTTTAATAGAACTATAAACTTTAAAAAAAAAAGTTAGTTAACCATTTACCTCAAATGTTTTTATTCCTGCTTAATTGTTCGGTTTTACAGTGTAGAATATTACAATATACTTTAAATAAAAAAATGTAATTAATATAATAATACTATGTAAGTGATGCTATGGTAAGTGTCACAATTTACAACCAATACTGATGACTGGTATTAGAAAAGCATTGATCTGCTCGTCTCCACGGTGATGTTATTGCTTTGGGATGTTCCACAGTTTGGCATTAAACAGCTGTATCTTGTATTTATTCACGTACAGGTGTTTTACCTCTCAAAACTAGTGCAAAAACACGGATTACTGTTGTGAGTGGGTCCACTGCTCCACAGATCTGACCTGGAACTTGGCCTGGTGATGTGGCCAGATTGTCTCCATGGAAATAGTTCGGTTAAATGCCACAATGTAGAACATTTCAGGAGAAAAAAAACAACAAATCAGTCAAATCGGTGGCCCCTCTACCGGAATAGTTACACAGAGCAGATTTAAACTGGTCAAAAAATACCGTAATATATGTTTCATCTTGGCTTAAAAATCACAAGAGTCCATTTTGTGTAATATAGAAGCTTTAAAATATCAATAGGTCTGTATGGATCCGCCCGTCACTCGTCTGTAGGGTCTAGTTACGGTGGAAATATCCGACTTTTGGCCGTAGTTCCGTGTTTTTTCCGATGTCCCTCTGGTTGTCCTCACCCTGGCGTCCGTGTCCCTCAGGCCGGACACGAGTGGCTGCTGCCGGGCTGTGAGCAGAGCTGTCGGTGCCTGAGCGGAGGCCTGATCCAGTGTCAGAACAGCAGCTGTAAGCCCACCACCGAGAGCTGCCAGCTGCACGACGGGGAGTACGAGTGCAGACCTCTGGGTACAGTCCACTCCCACAGACACGTGCTCACACTCACTGTTTCTCACATCAGTACAAATATGGTCCGTAAAAGGCCGAAGAAGAAGATATTCTATTCATTTATCATAATAGTAGAAAAAAACGTATATCAGCCCATCCCTGTTCATGACACAGTTTCAGAAATTAGAAAAACTTTACACATTTTAACCCAATTTCTTTCTCTGTTTTTGTATTGTATGTTTGGTGTGTGTGTTATGGTGGTACAAACTAATAATAATGATAACGAAGGCTCAGAAGTTTATAGTTTATGATTATATCAAAATAAGCAAAATGAGAATGAGAATATAAGGATTTTTTTGTTTATGTATCGTGATAACACTATAAGACAGAATATTTAGTTTTAATTGTTAATTTCATTTTTGTATCACTTTTTTAAATGCATTTCTTTACATCGTTAGTTGTGATTGTCACTCTTCCCCCATTGAGTTCCACAGACTTTCTCTTTATACAGAATAGAACAAAACATCTCATCTGTTTCTTGTTCACTCGTGCCATAGACTATATGAAGAAGGGAACTAAGAGTGACGTCGCTCCAGTCAAATGTAGCTCACTGAGGCCTGCAGTTATAGGAGCAAATGTGGAGCAGAGTTCCATATTAGGAATAACAACAGATTTACGGACAAAATAGCAAAATAAAAACAGCAGGATCATGTAGAGCAGGTCAATGCAAACAAAACATTTGAAGACCAAAATGACAAGGCCACAGCAGCAGTTACAGAGAAAGGGGAGACGGTGGTGCGCCCATGCTCACTTCTGATTTGTAACGTGACAGCTAGTGGGTTAGCTATGTCCATTTATATATACAGTCTATATGCATGTTCCACATGTATAGAGCTATTCATATGCCCTTCATTCATTCAGTTATTTAATCATCATGCATGTATTTACCTATTTCTTGTGAAGGAACCGGCATCTGCTCAGTATCTGGAGACCCGCACTACACCACGTTTGACAAGAGGACCCACCACTACATGGGAGCATGCTCGTACACCCTGACCGAGCCGTGTAATGTCACCTCCGGGCTCCCATACTTCAGCGTGTACACTCAGAACGAACACAGGGGAAGCAACCGCAAAGTGTCCTACGTCCGAGCTGTGGGCATCACCGTCAACAACATCACCGTGGTGCTGGGCAAGGGCCGTACTGTGCAGGTGAGAGGTTAGACTTAAGGGAGGAGAGAGGACTTCACTGGAGGAAAGAGGGAAGGAGGAATCCTTCATGCTATGGCTGTTTAGAACTGGAACGATACAACCTGTTTTATGTCATCTCTACTGACCACCAGAGGGCACTGCATTCACGCATGCATTCAGAGAACCATAGTTACATTTGTGACTTTTGTTTTCTATGTATTTAAATCAGCTGTGAATTCCTTTTGTTAGGTTAAAGTAACCAACTCTGACATGTCTAATGAAACACTTCAAATATGTTTCTTATAAATGATTGATTAAAAACTAATCAATCAAGTCAGTTGGGCATGTGCCCTTTAAAATACTAATGGAGTATCACTGTACTGTGTCTGCTCCCTCACAGGTGAATGGGCGTGTTGTCGTCCCTCCCGTCTCCGTGGCTGGGGTCCAAATTTATTTGAGTGGAAAGTTTGTGGTTGTGGAGACCTCCTTCGGTTTAAGAGTGCGCTTTGATGGTAACCACCACGCTGACGTCACCCTGCCCACCTCCTACAACGGCCTGCTCTGCGGCCTGTGCGGTACGTACTGCAGCTGGACTTCTGCTGATGGCAGTTTTAGAGGAAGGTCAGCCTCTGGTCACTGTGGCTGCTTGTGTGTGTGGAGTTCCATCACTTCGGTCTTATGCCTGCTGTGTTTGTGTGTGCGTTTGAAAGATAATGCAGGTCAAATATTATTACTGTTGACTCCTCACAGGTAACTTCAATGGAGACCCCAAAGACGACAACCTAAAGCCAGACAACACTCCTGCCGCCAACACCAACGAGCTGGGAGACAGCTGGCAGGTGCCCGACCCTCGGCCTGAGTAAGTCTAATGCTCCTCACACGGCCACAGCCAGGGGGCGCTGTGCTCTTCTTCACGAGCCGCTCTGTTCTTTCAGCTGCACCAACGGAGGAGGAGAGGAAGACTGCGATCCAAAGGTGGAGGAGGAGGCCAAGAAGCCCACCAGCTGTGGCATGATCACCGACCCTGATGGTAATGGAGTGAAAAGCAGAGATGGGGCGTGGCTAAGTAAGACGGGGGGGACACTGCCGTAAATAAACTTGATGTTTTTTCCCAGGCATTTTCAGTCCTTGTCACTCTGTGGTTCCTCCCGGCCCGTTCTTTGAAAACTGTGTGTACGACATGTGTGCCACCGGGGGCCAGACGGTGGCGCTGTGCCAGGCCATAGAGAGCTACGCAGACATGTGTGCTGCTGCCGGAGTGCCCATCGCCTGGAGGAACAGCACCTTCTGCCGTGAGTCTGCCCACTGCTCTATCTCATGTGTCCACAGCAGTCTGTGCTTATCCAAAGGGAAATACATGAATGCATTAACCCAAGACACAAGACCTACGTTATCGTACACGATAACAAGGAATATGTTTTATATTACTGCGCATAACTTTCGAACCATAAAAGACAGAAACGTCCTTTTCCCCTCTGAAAGTGCAGACATAGAGGTTTCCGTACATTTCTGCGGCTTTATCCTACGTCACACTCACGCTGTGTGATGACGGGAGCAAAACGAGTGTCCAATAGGAACTTTGTTTTCCCCAAACTCATGCGCTCCGTCCATTTTGATCGAGCCAAACTTTGCCAAAGCGTGAAGTGAGTCAAGATGGTCGACTCCTCTGACTGTGTGTGTTTATAACGAGGGAAAAAGTCGCTCTAAGTGGAGTTAATTCTCACACACATGGAAAATGACACATCTTGGTGTGTGTAATTGTGCATCTCTTTCTATTTTTATTTAAAGGTTTATTTCACTCAAAATGAACAAATACAAATGTAATAAACACCTGGAAATGCAGAAGTGCTGTGGCTCTGGCCGTGGTCCTGACAGGAGCTGTTTCCAGGACTGGACCAGGAAAGTCATGGAGCCACTGCACTTTTTTTGTTTTTAGGGCAATAAGGAGATTTTTAATTTACTTACAGACTTGAGATTTTGCATTTTTGTAGCTCAGGCCCTAAATTAAGCATTTTTTATGTCCAAAAAGTTGTTTCTACATGTTTGCTGTGGGTTTTGTATAAAAGAGTGGGAATTTTATTTTGTTATTGTTTTTTTTTTGTTTTTTTTCATCTCTATTTCTGGTCCTGTAGCTTTTATCACAACCACATGACACAACTACAGCAGCAGAAATAACAGACTTTACTGAA
The DNA here is from genome assembly GCA_030686955.1 of Odontamblyopus rebecca. Classification (NCBI taxonomy): domain Eukaryota; kingdom Metazoa; phylum Chordata; class Actinopteri; order Gobiiformes; family Gobiidae; genus Odontamblyopus; species Odontamblyopus rebecca. Next base: position 33,919,081 of record CM060672.1, on the reverse strand, counting down.
AAAAGGATGTAGAACACTTCATTCTAGAGTAAAAGGGGCAGTTTTAAAAGCAAAATTAAGAAAAAAAATCCAGGTGAGGAGAAATGAACTCAAAATGCCCTCAGGTCTTGAAGGTTTCATCGCACTCTTAAGTCTGAAGCCCGTCCCGGTAAAAAAGTGAAAGTGTTATATACAGTACTAATGAAGTAAACATGGCTCAGATACATTCAAATGAGCTACAATAAACAAATAACACATATGAAACACTTCTGTACACAGTTTGTATCTGTGTGTCATAGAAGACAGTTATTCAGCATTTTTAGCTCAAATATCATAAGACAGAAAAATAATACAAATTTCCCCACAAATATAATGAAGAAGTACCTGCATATAAATACTGACCATCAAAAGTGATTATTCCAACTATTATTTATTGTACAATAAGCCGATATAGTAATTTTAGTCTTAAGGTGGTCGGCCTACACATGTTTACACAGATTAACAGTTTGCAGTGTCAGAAGGAAATAACTGAGAACAAAAATCCACTAATAGACTGAAAGTGATGCCTGTGCCATGTCTCTGTGCTCTTGTCTCTGCACACAGCTCTGAAGTGCCCCCCTGGCAGTGAGTACAGCCACTGCACCTCAGCCTGTTCCCAGCCCAGCTGTCAGGACCCCGCGGGCCACGGGGGCCCCTGTCATCTGCCCTGTGTGGAGGGCTGTGTGTGCGCCCCTGGCCTGGTGCTCAGTGGAAGCAAGTGTGTGCCCCTCATCGAGTGTGGCTGTACAGACGACGACGGCAAGTACAGACCGGTATGTGGCATTTTCTCCTCTAATCACCTCGTTACTGAAACATAATCATGACACAGAGGCACTGCTCCCCCTGCAGGTGGGAGACAGCTGGTTCAGTAAGGTGGACTGCTCCGAGCGCTGTAAATGCGTCGGTAACAACAATGTGACGTGTGAGCCGTGGCAGTGCAGCCCGGCTCAGGAGTGCGGGGTGCAGGAGGGGGTGCTGGACTGCCACTCCACAGGTGAGCTCCACTACACTCTGAGCTCTGGCTCTGTGTTATATTTCACTGTGCTAAAACGTCACATCACAACAGTCTAAAAAGCTCAAAACAGATCAAAAGGAGATGGACAACTTGTAAAGCTGAGAAAAGTCAAATGAATAGTGGTTCTATTTAAGCACTGTGCTCTGGTGGTCAGTAGGGTTCAGGTAACTCTTGATTTATATTACTGGAATCACCAAACTTAGGCCCATTTGAACTGTTTCAGTCAGTTACCCACAAAACACTGAACATTTATGCATTTTCAGAGACTTCTTTTAAAATGTGTCTCATCATCATTTTCACTAACATGGACATTGCAAGAGAAACTGCACTGTTGAGCTGTTAGTGTTGGCCCGGCACAGCGCAGCAGTGTAATCAGTTAAATTACACTGCTGTGCCGGGCCAACACTGCCAGCTCAGCAGTGCAGTGTCTTTATCAAACATAAGCTGAGCAGTGAACTCTGTCCCCTCAGGTAAAGGCGTGTGCCATGTGGCTGGAGACCCTCACTACTACACCTTTGATGGGGTCATGCACACCTACATGGGCACGTGCACCTACACTCTGGTGGAGGTGGGTACTGTGTCTTCATACATACTTCATTTATACTTTTATATACTTCATACACATCACACTGTCGCCATCTCTCCAGGTGTGTAATGTGACTCAGGTCACTCCCTTTAAAATCGTGGCTAAAAACGAGGAGCGCGGGCAGCCTGGCGCATCCTACGTGCGCTCGGCAAAGGTTTACCTGCCTCATGACACAGTGGTGGAGCTGCAGAAGAGCCGCAGGGTCATGGTGAGTCCACACAATTACTAACATCTGATAATACAAGAATCCCATGCATTTGTGTACAGGTCTAAACTACAGATACAACAAGAGTTTATACATTATCATTACTATTATTATAGACATGCAAAAAAGAACATGGACACCAAGAAAACATGAAATAATTCTGCTCTTTCAAACGTGTTGTACATATGTTGTAACTGAAAGAAGAAACGGTAGAGTTTGGGACAGTGCTCCCCCTGACTGTCCTCTGTGCTGCAGCTGAACGGGCGTCGTGTGAAGACCCCTCTGACCATCGCCTCCGCGGGGGCCCGGGTCATCACCAGTGGCTCCTTCAGCCTGCTCGACACAGACTTTGGGCTGCAGGTCAAGTTTGATGGGGTGCACCACCTGGAGATCACTGTGCCCGGAGACTACTTCGACAAGGTACTGCAAGTTTACAGTAGTTTACCTTTTTGTGTACAAGACACACCTGTGACGGATCACACCATTCAGGCCAAACAATACAGAAGAGAACGAGTTTCTTTTCAGTGAATCATAACTATGATATCAATCAGGGAAATGGGTTTGGATGTAATTAATGTGTATTTCTGATACGGATATAATTGTATGTAAAAAGTATAGTATTTTTCAGAAATATCAATGTGATTATGCATTGTTCCACATTTAGAAATTCTTGCTGTTTTGGTTTGATGATACGATTCTTTCCATAAAAACATATAGTGTTACCTGTAATCCCTGCCTGTGGCCTGTGTGCACATCAGTAACAGTGCATTTGTGATTTTGGCGCAGCTCTGTGGTATGTGTGGGAACTACAATCACAACTCTTCTGATGACAACCTGATGCCCAACAAGAAACCTGCCAAAGACGTGATCGAGCTGGGCAACAGCTGGAAGTCTGATGGGGACAGCGACCCAGGGTCAGTGAGGAAATCACTTTATAATCACATGTCCAGTGGCTTTCAAACATTTACTAATTATGCTCTTTCATAAAACCCCAGTCACACTGGTAACTCTCACTTTCCTCTCTTCCAGCTGCCAGCCTGACACGCGTCCGGACATCCACCCGAACTGCACTGCGACGGAGGAGCTACAGTATGATGCCCAGTGCTCTGGAGCCATCCAGTCTGACCTCTTTAAGCCCTGTCACGCTCTGGTGCCCCCAGAGGCCTTCATCGGGAACTGCATCTACGACATGTGCGAGTATGACGGCATGCAGAGGACCCTGTGTGATAATGTGGAGGCGTATGCTCAGGCCTGTCACAGCGCCGGGGTCACCATCAGCTGGAGGAACAGCACCTTCTGCCGTAAGTCTGCTCTATGTCAACATCCAATCCCAGGAAGTTATTTTGGGAAGGGCACAGAAAAGTGGGTCACAGACCCTCCACTCAGTCTGCACATTTGCACCTGATGCACCTGGAGGTCTCTGGTTTCTCTCACTCTCCTCATCCCCATCTCATGTCTGCAGTGTTTCATTCATTTCCCAAAAGATCTCAGTTCAGTGACTGAATAATGTTGTTTAGGATTTACCTGTGCACAGTGTATTAAAACATTACGGGGAGTGGGTATGAGGAGTGGGTATGGGGAGTGGGTATGAGGAGTGGGTATGGGGAGTGGGTATGTGGAGTGGGTATGGGGAGTGGGTATGGGGAGTGGGTATGAGGAGTGGGTATGAGGAGTGGGTATGGGGAGTGGGTATGAGGAGTGGGTATGGGGAGTGGGTATGTGGAGTGGGTATGAGGAGTGGGTATGGGGAGTGGGTATGTGGAGTGGGTATGGGGAGTGGGTATGTGGAGTGGGTATGTGGAGTGGGTATGGGGAGTGGGTATGAGGAGTGGGTATGGGGAGTGGGTATGAGGAGTGGGTATGAGGAGTGGGTATGGGGAGTGGGTATGAGGAGTGGGTATGAGGAGTGGGTATGGGGAGTGGGTATGAGGAGTGGGTATGGGGAGTGGGTATGGGGAGTGGGTATGTGGAGTGGGTATGAGGAGTGGGTATGGGGAGTGGGTATGGGGAGTGGGTATGGGGAGTGGGTATGAGGAGTGGGTATGAGGAGTGGGTATGGGGAGTGGGTATGGGGAGTGGGTATGGGGAGTGGGTATGGGGAGTGGGTATGGGGAGTGGGTAGATGAGTGGCAGGAGACAGAGACATAGACTAGTTATAATAATACATAATAATAATGGTCCAGGGTAAACAAGTAAAAGGAATTAATCTGAAGTTAAATAGTTTAAATTAGGCTAAAAACTATAGCTGCTGAATGAATGATTGTTCCAAATGCAACTCTCGATATGTTTTTCATGAAGGATCAATGTTACACTGTCAAAGCTCAGGTTTAAGCTTAAATTCTATTTACTAATGTAAACTTATATCATTTAAGAAGCTAGAAAAAAGCATTGTCTCATTTAGCAATAGAACACAAAGCTTCCAGTAGAGGTAAAGTCCTGTAGTCCGGACCAAGACTAGCTCAAGATCTGGGCGAAGTACCATTAGTGAAGAATGGGTCTAATGCAGAGGATCTTAATCATACTTTTTACACGATGTGCTTCAGATGTGTTCCAAATCTCAAATACATGACAATGCTTCTAATCCCCCACAGCCAAACCCTGTCCTGTGAACAGCCATTACTCAGAGTGCACAGCCCCCTGCCCCCCCACCTGCTCGGACCTGTTCCCTCTGCTGTGTCACCTGCCCCCCAGCACGTGTTTGGAGGGCTGCCAGTGCAACGCCGGATACGTGCTCAGTGACAACAAGTGTGTGCGCCTGGACCAGTGCGGCTGCACTGACTCCGACGGGGAGTACCACGACGTGAGTACCACCGCTGCACTGAGCACCACCACTGCACTGAGCACCACCACTGCACTGAGCACCACCACTGCACTGAGCACCACACGCTCACAGCAACAGCAACAATCTGCTTTTGTGCCTTTGTGTTACGTTCTTTTGGGCTGTTCGGATTGTGACTAAATACACAAGAAAATAAAGAGCAGGTAAGAGTAACACAATGTAGCTGTGGACACTTGTCGCACACGACTCTTTTGGGTTCTACTGGATCAAATGGTGTCATCATAAAAGATTTGTGTTAAATTTACATAAATTGCTGAGGCACAGAGCATTGGCTCAGACCTGATAGATTTACCCAAACCAACATTCCTGTTTTCTCGTGCAGGTTGGAGACTCATGGCTCACAGACAAGTGCACTGCATCATGTCAGTGCCTCGTGGGGGGTGCGGTCACCTGTAAACCCCACACCTGTGGAAGCAACACTCTGTGTGATCTGGACAAGTACGGAGACCTGTACTGCAAGCCCACCAGTAAGGCCCTCACCACACTGCACCAAACCAGACCATGGCTACTGCTACTACTACTACTACTGCTACTGCTACTGCTACTACTGCTACTGCTACTACTACTACTACTACTACTACTGCTACTGCTACTACTACTACTACTACTACTACTACTACTACTGCTACTGCTACTACTACTACTACTGCTACTGCTACTACTACTACTACTGCTACTACTACTGCTACTACTGCTACTACTACTACTACTACTACTACTACTGCTACTACTGCTACTGCTACTGCTACTACTGCTACTACTACTACTACTACTACTGCTACTACTACTACTACTACTACTACTACTGCTACTGTTACTGTCACTGATTCTGCTGTTAGGACCTCCATAGTCAGGATGGCACATTTTCTGCAGAGATGAGTATAAATGGTCTTCAGTTATTGTGCCTTTCAGGGGGTAGACTGGGCTCCTGCTCTCTTCAGTATTAATGCTCAATCCAAGTGTCTATAGCGGCTGTAGCAATAGCAGTTCCAACAGTATGAGTATTAGTGGTAGCAGTGGAAGTAGTTCTTATACCACCAGATGATTCCTGCTGCCTCTGTGTCTTTGGGCATGACATGGGCTGACAGATCACTCGCAATCGAAACAATATTGTAATTTGAAGTTTGAACAGAAGACAAAACATACCTGGAGTTTTTGTTTCACTGACACATTTAACACACAAACTTCTCTCTCACTGAAAACACTGGTGACACCACCTTAGGATGTCATGTGGTCATACAGGAAGTGCTCCACTTTGTTTTGAAACTCCACACACTTTCACTAGAATCATTTGGATCATTTCAACCCTAGAACTGCCGATGTCTACTGAACTAAAGGTCCAGCGGCCATGAACTTGATTTGGAGCATTTTGAGCTTTGGACACGTAGACGGACTAATAATGTAGGATTCTTCAAACTTGTGAATGATACAAAACAACTGCAGGTCTGTTTTTGAGGAGGTAACAATATTATAACATGGCTTAAAGCTCACAAAAGTTAGTTTAATTTAATATAGAACCTTTAAGCATAAATCACAATTCCAATCACAATCACAATGCTTGCTGGAAAAATGTATTTGATAATTTCCCCAAACTGTTCGTCCCTAACGCACGTCTCGTTCTGTATTATAACCTGCACCTGCGTGTTTTTGCAGAGTTCGACAAGTGCAGCATCTCTGGAGACCCTCACTACCGCACGTTTGACGGCTTCGCCCACCACTTCCAGGGCGCCTACACGTACATACTGGTCCAGGGCCACAACGTTCCGCAGGGCATGGAGGAGCTGGTCATCAGGGGCAAGAACGTCCGCAGAGGAGGCAACAGCAGGGTCTCCTTCCTCGACCAGGTCTACATCGACGTCTACAGGGTCAATGTGCGCTTCCTGCAGAAGAAAGTCGTCCTGGTAGGTGGTTTTGTGTGTGCTAAATGGTACTGCTACTATTGGTTCTTTATCGGCAGGTTGTTGAAAAAAGAGTTAAAGGTGTGTGTAACTTTCCTGGTGGAGGGTCCGTCACCTGCTTGTCTTCATTTACATGTTTTTGCTTTGTCCAGAATGTTCCACGGTAGAGATTATTATCTGTTCCATAAGGGTGAGTTGTACAGTTGTAGGGAGTATTATCTGTTACTTCACCAGCAAGGACCACATCAACAACACATGTGCGAAGCGAAAAGCGTTTATTATATGGAGACGAGGCGGGTCGGCTGGGTTGAGACTCAGGGTGGGGCTTCAGTCTCAGTCTTCACATGGCCCAGCAGGACGGGACCCCCCTCGTAGGCGTCTTATGTCTGGAAGTGAACAGATCGGGGTTGGGGGGGGTGGGGTCAAGTTATTCGGGACAAACTGGGTTGCCGGGATAGGCTGCTACAAATAGGCTTCTGGTAAACTGAGGTGTAGTAGACGTGAGCTGTGATTTGCTGGAGTGGAGGCGAGGGCGGTTGAGGCGTGGTCCTGCTCCTGAACCTAAGTTAATCATATATCATATATTACTGCATATAAGGGCAAGTTGTACAGTTGTAGGGAGTATTATCTGTTACATAAGGGCGAGTTGTACAGTTGTAGGGAGTATTATCTGTTACATAAGGGCGAGTTGTACAGTTGTAGGGAGTATTATCTGTTACATAAGGGTGAGTTGTACAGTTGTAGGGAGTATTATCTGCGTCTGTGTCTTCTGTAATACTCACTTGATCTTGTTGCTGTTGTTGTCCAGGTGAATGGAGAGCGTGTGGCCCCTCCCCTCAGCCCAGTAGACGGGGTCACCATCACCATGAACTCCAGACAGGTGCAGCTCACCACAGACTTCGGCCTCACCGTCAGGTTCGATGGAAACCACCGCGGAGGTCAGTCACACCGCACTTCGAAGTCAGCGATGGTCCCATAAGTAGACTTTTCGTTCAGTTTAAATGTGCACTATGCAACTTTTTGGTTGGGGCTTGTTTCTATGGAGATGTCACTGCTCTGCCTGGATTGTTCCACAGTGTGACATTACTGTAGAATCAATTACATTTATTAAATTACAGGTGGTTTTATAGCTCAAAAAAACAAGAACAACAAAAACAAACATTCTGACTGTGAGCGGGGTCGCCTCTCCACGGATCTGACCTGTAACTAGGTCTGATTTGATCTTCATGAAGATAGAAAGGTTTAATGCCACACTGTGAAACATTCCAGACAAAGCAATAACATCTCCATGGAGAAAAGCATTTGAAGGACCCTCCAACAGGAAAGTTACACTGCACGTTTAAAGACAGGACAAAAGCTAACGGCGTATGTGCTAACTTATGTCTGTAACAGTCCAAACACCAGCAGACCCGTCACCAGAAAAGTTACACAGTTCATCTTTAAAGTACGGTGGCTGTCGGGGGTCAAACGCACTGCAACAGCCCAGTGCATCTCAGTCAGAGAAAACTTCAAGTACAGAAACAATACAAATTCACAAACTTAAAGACAAGTTTAAACAAGGTACAAACAGAGAACGGGGCGCGAATGAAAAAAAACACGCCGCAAGAAACAAAGACAAACGTATCATCATCAAATGCGCCGCGAATAGAGAAACGACGAAAACCGAGAAATCACCGAAAAATGAAAAAACGCTGCATAAAGAGTCATCACAACAGAAGTGCTCCATACCTGCAGGGGGCGCTCTCATTGGAACAGCTCAATGGAGAGACACCCCAGCTGGAGAGGGAGGAGCCACAGAAAACGACTGACTGACGATAAACTACAGCAGGAACTAATGATGGTTACGACTAATCGAGGCGCAAATGTGTCGCCGTAAAGTCTGGAGTGAAAAACAATCAAATAAACAGCACGTGATGTACAGTATGTGAATAGAATCAAATAAAAGCCACGTGACCGTAACAGAGATTGAGCTGTTACACTGAGAGCGCCCCCTGCAGGTTTGGAGCACTTCCATTGTGGTGACTCTATGCTCTTTTCGTTTGTAGGCGTTTCCTTGGTTTTCATCGTTTCTCTATTTGATGATGATACATTTCTCTTTGTTTCTTTCAGCACTTTTTTTTTTCTCCATTTGCTCCACGTTCTTTGTTCCTCGTTTAAACTTTGAGTTTGAGTTTGTGAATTTGCATCGTTTCTGTACTTGTGCTTTTCTCTGGCCCCCGTCTGCAACCATACTAAATATACTGAACTATATGTTTTTTTAGAATATTATCACTGAAGCACAATTTATTCTTTCTGACTTGTAACTCTTGGTGTGTGTGCGCAGAAATCATCCTCCCGAGTACTTACAAGAACCACGTGCGGGGCCTGTGTGGGAACTACGACGGAATCACCAGGAACGAGTACATGAAGCCGGACGGCACCACCACCGGCAGCCTCAACGTGTTCGGAGAGAGCTGGAGAGTGAGCGACAGACAGGGAGGGCTGAGGAGCTATGATGCGCCCCCTACTGTCCACCATGTGCACAGGTATGACAGGAACACCAAGGTACAAAGGTCTATACTGGAAAAACATGATCCAACCCACTTTATTTCTATAGCACATTTTATAAACATGACCAAAGTGCTGCAAATGGACAAAGACAGTAAAAGACAGTGAAATCTAAATAAAAACAGTGAATAGAAAACGTTAGAATACATTGTTAAAACTATAAAATTTATAAAATGCAAATTAAAATGAAATAAAAATAGATAAAAGACACAAATTCTACACAACTTAACAGAAACACAATTTAACGACAGAAACTAAGGATGTCCTGATGTGATGTTTGGGAATTTGGTGAATAGATCAGGCCAATACACTGAATAAAAAACACAGCGGAAATCTTGAGTAATGACAGAGAGAGTATTTGTTTTAACTCCGGGGGCCGTATGAGAGAAATCTGAACTTAAGCTAAATGGGGCAGTGCACATTACTCCACATGTGTCAGTGCAGCATATGAATGTGCCGGAGTTTGCCGCACAGGCTCGTTTTCATCCGTAGTCCCATTGGCAGTTTATCACACATGACAGTGATATTAACATCAGTGAATATTCCCTTTAGTCGTATTAATAAAATGAGGACATGTTAAAAGCCCATTCAGCACTTACAGACACACCTCACAATCACATAACAACACGGAGACATTTACTGTGATGTTAAAACACATAGAAGTTATTTTTGTTTCAGTTATTTTAATTAAAAAAGTTTTTCCCTATTTATTTATTTATTCATTGATTGTATTTACTTATTATTTTAGTATTATTATTGTTGGAGGTAATGGGAGGGGGGGTTGTGGAATAAAAAATGGTCACATTATATTACTGCTCATTATTTTTCTCGGTGACATCTGCTTTATGTGCATAAACAAAATAAAAATGTTATTCAGCACAATAGAATTATTCCGAAATCCCTTGGCGAGCGACTTGGAGTCGTCTCTGCTCTGCACACACACTGCAGGCTCTTCCCATTACACAGGGTTACATCATCCAGATATTATTCTCAAACTTACCCCCACACACATAAACACCATCACTCTCCCTCTCGTGTCGTAGGCGTGCGACAGAATCGGACCCGGACTCTGGCTTCGAGACCTCGGACTGCACCAAGGCTCAGCTGGAGCTCTACAGCAGCACCAGCCACTGTGGAGCCATATCAGACCCCCTGGGGCCCTTCGCCGCCTGCCATGGCCAACTGGACCCCAAGACCTTCCAGGAGTGAGTGCACAGCACCAGGGCTCACACTGCACAGCCTGGCCAGAATATATAAGATATTATATAAGATATAAACACTTAAATCTATCAGAAAATGACTTCAAAGCAGTGAAATGCGTCCAGGCAGCGAGATCCTTTTACTGGACAAGTTCTCTTCAAATAAACTCCCTCTAGACCAGAATGAAGCATCTCAGAAGAGAGTCAGCAGATCATAAATCTGTTGGATGTAAATGGATGGTAGAGATGTTAATACATGACAAATGAAGGTTGAAGGTTCAGTTCTCACTTTTGGCATTGTGTCATCGGGCAAGACACTTCCCCCACCCTCTATGTGTGAGTGTGAATGAACATTAGACAGAGGAGAAATGGGAGTCTGTACACTGGTATATAGTGGTGAAGAGGAGGAGGTGGACAGGCTGAGGAGGCTGCTGGTGGCATCAGCTGCTTGTCTCCATAGAGACAGAAAAGTTTGTCATACTTGATTTGAAGCAGGTGATGCTTCACCAATACCATTATGTTATAATCCAGAACAACCAACAGTCAACAAACCCTGCGAATAGGTTGGGCTGATTTGGATTATTTTCCTAAAGGTAAATAATTTGAACTCAATCACTGTACATAATACACATCACAAGATAATATCACAGCTGACCTGAGATTTGGACATCCGTAGTCCTGTTTCCCTTTGAAACTGTAAGACAGCAGAGTGGTCATGTTTTGTGCAGTGCTTAAATTGTCTTTATGTCATTTGTTTAATCGAGTGTGGAGCTTTAACACAAGGGATTTAGATTTAGATTTAGTTATTGTCATTGTACAGAACACAACAAAACTTTAATAGATTAAAACTGTAGTAGTAAAAATGAATAAATAGACACATTCCCACATCCACACCAATAGAAACATTAAATAAATAAATAGATAATTGCACTGGACCCCTTCAGGCCTTTTATCTGTGCCTGTGCTCCTGGAGCACGTTCACTAATTGTGGGTAGAAGCTGTTGCACAGCCTGTCTGTGTGTGTGGGGGGATCTGAAGCCTTCCTGAGAGTACAGAAGAGGCTGTTCTCAGGGTGTGTGGGCTCCTGCAGGATGGTGGCTCTTGTGTGGAGACATGAGTAGATGGTGTCCAGGTTGGAGAGAGAGGAGCCCACCACCCTCTCAGCTATTCTCACCACTCGCTGCAGGTCTCTTTTTTCATCAACTGAAGGCTCCGTGATGTGCAGCAGTATGTCAGAACACTTTCCATGGTGCACCTATAGAAGTTGGTCAGCAGCTTCTGGGAGAGCCCATTGCACCAGAGTGTCTCTGCTGGAAGCTTCTTAATGCTGGAGGTGTTTATGCTCCAGGTCAGGTCCTCACGGATCTGCACACGCAGGAACGCCTCTCTACCTCCTCCCCACTCATGCCGAAGCCACTGTGATGATGCGCCTTTTCTTTTCCTAAAGTCCTTTTCCTAAATTATGATTTCCTATCATACTAGTAACTGTAATCACAATTCAAATCCTCATGTTTCTTGTGCACAGCTCATGTGCTTGTGTGTTTGTGTGTGCAGTGACTGTGTGTTCGACCTGTGTGCGGAGGAGGGCAGTGATGCCCTGCGCTGTGCCAGTTATGAAGCCTACGCCGTGGTCTGTCAGGAGGCAGGGGCCGAACCGGGGCCCTGGAGGAAGGACCTGACCTGTGGTAAGGACTCAACTCTCATGGAGAATATTAGGACAAACCTAATGTAGCAACGTCAGTATGGAATAGTTTAGACCTGCTTAGACCTGCTTAGACCTGCTTAGACCTGCTTAGACCTGCTTAGACCTGCTTAGACCTGCTTAGACCTGGTTTAGACCTGGTTTAGACCTGGTTTAGACCTGCTTAGACCTGCTTTAGATCTGCTTAGACCTGGTTTAGGTCTGTTATAGCCCTAATTTAGACTTGCTGTTATAGCCCTGATTTAGACTAGGTTTTGTCCTGGTTTAGTCCTGGTTTAGTCCTGGTTCAGTCCTTGTTTAGTCCTGGTTCAGTCCTTGTTTAGTCCTGGTTCAGTCCTTGTTTAGTCCTGGTTCAGTCCTTGTTTAGTCCTGGTTAAGTCCTGGTTTAGTCCTGGTTTAGTCCTTGATTAGTCCTGGTTCAGTCAAGGTTTAGTCCTGGTTTAGTCCTTGTTTAGTCCTGGTTTAGTCCTTGTTTACTCCTGGTTCAGTCCTTGTTTAGTCCTGGTTCAGTCCGGGTTTAGTCCTGGTTTAGTCCTGGTTTAGTCCTGGTTCAGTCCTTGTTTAGTCCTGGTTCAGTCCTTGTTTCGTCCTGGTTCAGTCCTTGTTTAGTCTTGGTTCAGTCCTTGTTTAGACCTTGTTCAGTCCTGTTTTAGTCCTGGTTCAGTCCTTGTTTCGTCCTGGATTAGTCCTGGTTTAGTCCTGGTTTAGTCCTTCTTTAGCCCTGGTTCAGTCCTTTTTTAGTCCTGGTTCAGTCCTGGTTTAGTCCTGGTTTAGTCCTTGTTTAGTCCTGGTTCAGTCCTTGTTTAGTCCTGGTTCAGTCCTTGTTTAGTCCTGGTTCAGTCCTGGTTTAGTCCTGGTTTAGTCCTTGTTTAGTCCTGGTTTAGTCCTTGTTTAGTCCTTGTTTAGTCCTTGTTTATTCCTGGTTAAGTCCTTGTTTAGTCCTTCTTCAGTCCTGGTTTAGTCCTGGTTTAGTCCTGGTTTAGTCCTGGTTCAGTCCTTGTTTAGTCCTGGTTCAGTCCTTGTTTAGTCCTGGTTCAGTCCTTGTTTAGTCCTGGTTTAGTCCTGGTTTAGTCCTGGTTCAGTCCTTGTTTAGTCCTGGTTCAGTCCTTGTTTAGTCCTGGTTCAGTCCTTGTTTAGTCCTGGATTAGTCCTGGTTTATTCCCACATAACCCTGCTCTCTGTGTTGTTTACAGCTCTGGACTGTGGAGGAAATAGCACATACTCATCCTGTATGACAGCGTGCCCCGCGTCCTGTGCCGACCTGGCAGCCCCAGGAGAGTGCGATAGTGCCATGTGCACAGAGGGGTGCCAATGTGCGCCCGGGTTTGCCATGAGCGAGGGGCTGTGTGTGCCCTTCACCGAGTGTGGGTGCAACTACCTCAACAGATATTACCCTGTAAGTGTCGTACGCTGAACCATATAGAAGGACTAACTGTATCCCCAGGTACAAGGGCCAAATCAAACATCAAATATCACTCTGGCAATAACTGTAATGCCCGTTTATTCTTACTTAATTACAAAAAGTTGTTTCATTTATAATTTGGTGTTTTAGTTCTCAAAACGATGATTTAGTCAGAAAGCAGAATGAGCCTCACATTTGGGTTGCCAGTTCCAAAGCTGAAAGTTTCTGATCTGAACGGTCACTCCCTAAACACAGCACCTGCACCAGTCATGAGTCAGTGCTGGTGCAGCCTCTGCAGCTCAGGGAGGGGATTCTGGAAGCTCTGAGCGTTCACAGGAGACATGGTGTGTCCATATATATTTTTGCCTTACTGAGTGGCTGAGTGGCAACACTCAGGCCTCACAGCAAGAAGGTTGCAGGTTCGATCCGATCTGGATGGATCTGGATGGGTTTCCTCCGGGTGCTCCGGTTTCCCCCATCAACCCAAAACATGCAGCACCTGAACTAACATCAAGGACCATGATGTCCACCCTCCTGTGGGCTCCACCTGCAGAGGGGTTCATAGGGGGTCAGGTGCTATGAGGATTGGGCAGTAAACTTCCCCAGCGACCCAGCTGGATTAAGCGGGAGGAGATGGATGGATGGCCTTACTTTATTGAATACAAAAAAATTAATTAAAAAAAACAATTATTCAAGTACAAAGTTAAAATTCCATGATCATTTGACTATTGGAAATGACTGTAACCCCCTCCACCCCCCGTCATCCCAAAGGGAAATATCTAAGGAGCTCATCACTGAGCTGTGCTTTCAGGACCTCCTTTGATTTGCCCTTTGTTCTGAAATGAGACACACAGTCCGGAGGATTTAACACAGGAGCCTCCTAGTGTCCAGAGCGAGACATGACCTCTGCATGATGCAGCACTGGGCAGGGTCCCATGGGGAAACACACGGTGACGAGCCGCACATTATAAGGCAGACTTTCTGTGTGGGCTGGTAATGTAGAGCTGGGGAAGAAAGCCCGTGGCACAGTTTAAATATGAAACGTTCCTGTGTAAAATTGCATGTGGTTTGCGGTGTGGTCAGGCCGAGTGCTCTGTAGTGCTCTGGGGTTCATGTACTCACAGTCCACATGACTCCACTGTATTCAAGGTAGTAGAGCATATGTGAAATGTGCTTTAAAAATGTGCTTTAATTTTGCACAAATTGGATTAATTGAGCCATATGAATGAGAACTTTGCACAATGATTTCTTCCAGACGGGTGGGTAGCAGAGGAGGAAGCAGCCCAAAGGAGCAGCATCAGTCTAAAACCCCCAGAATGGTTATGTACTGTTTGTAGATAACAGAAAACCTGATTTTGTAAACAAATATGATATTACAAGTTTGAATGGGATTAGGCTCCTGGGTGAATCTCTGGTAGTCCTGGTTTAGGGTCAGTTTAGTCCTGTTTTCTCCGGGTCCAGGCCTTAAATCAGGAGATGTGTAAAAGTGTCTTGAGTGTCCTAACAGTTTGTCCTCGTGTCTGCAGCTGAAAGAGAAGTTTGTGACAGAGGACTGCTCCCTGTCCTGTGAGTGCACCGCCGCCGGAGCTGTGTGTCAGGCCAAGACCTGCACCGAGAATCAAGTGTGCACCATTTTCGACTTCAAACGAGACTGCTACAGAGGTCAGATACCACACATGGACTGTCTTATCATGTACGAACTAGATTCCCTTACACCCAGGCACCAAAATTAGATAAGATAAGATAAGATAAGATATCCTTTATTTGTCCCACAATGGGGAAATTTCAGTGTTGCAACGCACAGTAAAGAGAACAGCAAGAAACAGTAGCAGCAATAGAAGTACAGTTAAGTTAAAAATAGACAAACACTATAGGGATCTAAAAAGATAAGGATTATAAAACTATGTATCAAAACTATATATACAATAAATTACTATCTTACATTATTGCACAGGGTCCCAGTATTGCACAGGCAGCAGAGTTAGCAGTGTTCATTGTAAAGTCTGACAGCAGCAGGAAGGAAAGACCTGCGGAACCTCTCCTTCACACAGCGAGGGTGGATCAGTCTGTCACTGAAGCTGCTCTCCAGAGCAGACAGGGCCCTGAAGAGGGTTTAAATAAAACAATGGGCGCTCTCGGACCCACGCACATTGTCACAAAAATGTCCCGTAAAGTCCACAATGGTGTCCAATTAAAGTGCAAACTGCTGTGTTCGTGCGCCCTATTTTTTACACACCTATATTTACAAAAGTGTTCACAAAACTAGCAGTATAGACAGCAAAAAGTAAAGAAAAGTACGAAAAGAGTGGAGCGTTGCAAACCAGCAGCTGACTCGCGCCTGCGCCGGAAGGAGATATCCTTAGGCTTTAATATATAACTCTACGGGAAGAAATACCCAAACTTATGACCCACAGCTTTGTCATGGGGAAGTCCTCCAAACATCGCATGTAACAGGAACCTGAAAGTCACAAATGAAGCGCATTTCACTGTATTTTTCAGTACACTTAGTTCTAGTATTTGTTTGTAGACTGCAATAAAGCTTGGCTAAAATGTAAGATATAAACAATTAAAGCTACCAGAAAGTGACTTAAAAGAAGTGAAATGCTCAGTCCATGCAGCGAGGTCATTATACTCGACAAGTAGATAAGGTGAGTAGATAATACATTTGAAAACAAGATGAATAACCTGATAGAAGTTTTAACATCTCGGCCAGAACAGAGACATTTGCAGTGTGGTGTTTTGGAAGTGTAGACGTTAAATGTGGGTTGTGTCTTTTCCAGCGAGCCCATGCCTGAGCTCCCCCTGTGAGAACGGAGGCACCTGCACCCACGTGGACAGCTCATCCTACAGCTGCAAGTGTCCAGAGGGCTTCACGGGAGTCAACTGTGAGACCGTGAAGACCGCCCAGGGTACGAACAATATATATATACTGCACCTGTGTTAGATGGACAGCAGCAGTCAGTAGTAGGTAGTAAATCAAGAATATTCTGCCGTCATTTTAAATTCTGGTAATATTTTTTCGCAATTTGCTGAGTCATTTTTGAAATAGTTTAGATTTATGTACTCACTTTTTCAGATTGCACTTAAAGCAGTCATGTTGTGCCACTTTTTAGAGCTTTTAACCATGTAGTTGTTTTCCCTTCTCATTTACCTCATGAATGCAGCTGCCGGCTCCTCTGATGGATCGTGACAGATCACGGGAAGGATGTAGGAAAAAAATGTGAGATGTGATGCTGCTGAATCCTGCATTGCAAAAAAGCTTGAGCCACAAGATCGTTTGACAAGTTCTCTTCAAATAAACTCCCTCTGGACTAGAATGAAGTGTCTCAGAACCAGTAGGTAGATCATAAATCTGAAAACAACATGAAGAACCTGATAGAAGTTTTCAAATCTTGGCCAGAACAGAGAAATTTGTAGTTTATATCTGTCACCGATTAAGAAAATGAAATTGGAGGAGGTGAGTAGTGACAGTGTATATATGATGGGGGTGAAAAAGTGAGCTGGCAGTATGGCGTCCTGAAAAGAAGTGATTAAAGATACTCAGTCATGCATGAAACTCTCCAAGTCCAACTTCAGGTGAGTAAATGGTGAAGGGAAACAACTATAACACGGTGAAAAGCTCTGAAAAGTCCATGTCCACTTTAAAACAAAAACATATTACTGAACATTTTGAATCCTCCATGTAAATACCTGTAGAGTATTACATTAGTCATAATAGTTCAGATATGGTGAAGTCCTTTGAGCTCGAGTAGACACAGTGTCCCTGCAGTGGCCACAGAAGAACACAGAGTTTGTGCTGTTGTTGCAGATCACACCGTCCTCATCGCCGTGTTGGTGTCTGTGCTGGCGGTCGCCATCATAGTCACCATAACCGCCGTGTGCATCTGCAAATGCAGAAACAAGTAAGTCTCCTGACAGGACACACACATGAGCAGCTGTACAGTGTCCTCTGCTCCAGGGTGGAGCTGTGTCCTCCTCTTATTTGGTTGTGTAGAAAAGAAGAGACAGATGGAAGGACATGGTGCAGTCTAACCTGAGTTCTACACATTTATCAGTCGGAGGTGGCTAATCCTAGATAATTCCATCACCAATTTTTGGTTCATTCAGCTATTTCTTTGTTGCTGCTCAGGCCTTTTAATCAATCCAGATCCCTGTATTTGTGCTGAGGGGCAGTTTGAGCACACAGACAGTGAAATACAATCAGAACAGAAAAGCTCAAACAAAAGTGTCAGTGCAGCTCAGCAGGTCGAGCCATCAGATGTGTCAGGGCAGTTTGAGGAGAGCAACAGCTCACAGGACAAAAGTGTCCCACCCTCCTCTGTGTCCGCTGTCCTATAGGTGGCGCTGCGTTTCATCTGGTTCTTCTTCCAGGTCACAAATTTATGTAATACACACGATGCAGACGCGTCCTAGTGGGTGAGACAAAACTCAAAGTTGTGATATTTTTGGGGTGATGACTGGGCACATCCTGTCCCCATGTTGGGATGATCCATACTATAATAATGATAATAATAAGGTTGTGGCACTCACTTTTTGGCTGATTTCTGGGCATATCCTGTACCTGTGTTGGGATAAACTGTATAATAATGATAATAATGTTGTGGCACATATATTTTGGGTAATTTCTGGGCACATCCTGTCCTTGTGTTGGGATAAACTGTATAATAATAATAATAATAACAATGTTTTGGCACTTACTTTTTGGGCGATTTCTGTGCACGTCCTGTCCTTGTGTTGGGATAAACCACTGTTGTCTCACTGTCAGTTGTTTACTGTTAAGTGTGTTTACTGCTAAGTGCGTCCTATCAAGTGAGCTTTGGGTTTAGTGAGGCTGCATTAAGAGTGAACACATTTTCAGGAGCCTGCGCCCAATACAAGTGGTCATGGTCCTGTTTAGGGTTGATTTTCAACAACACAGATGAGAAAGACTGAAAACTGTAGCATAAAACTTGCTAATAAGGAAGGATTCCTCACACATGTGTGAATGAAATGAAACGAAACACAACTAGAGCCCAACAAGAGTCCATTTTGTCTAACCTGAGTCACTCGCTTGATAGTTCGCAGCCTTGTTTCTAACACTGAACGCCTCCTCTGTGTCCTTTCCTCAGGAAAAAAGACCAGCAGAAACTGCTCAGCCTCAAGTCCACAGGTAAGAACGTGAAAATGGATCCTCTGAAACCAATAAAACCCACTAGAACTCTGTATTTTATATCAGTTATAAGTACGATTAGATTCTGCACTGAGTTCATTCATTACATACACTGAAAAATAAATGTTTGGACGCACTTTTCACACACGTTTCTTTATTTTCATCATTATTTACTGTAGATTCTCACGGAAAATGTCAGAACTATGAATGACACAAACAAAAAAAAATAACTCAAAAAAATATAATAATAATAGCCTTTACTCTTTGCTTTGAACCCTGGTTTGCACTTTTGGTATTTTTTGGTTTCATTTTTTTTTTTCGTATTCATGTGTAAACAGATATAGATGTGTCATTCACGACGTGCACACGTTTTCCATTTTTATGCAGAGAAAACATAACTTACAAAAAGACACAATAAAAGACATAATAAAAAACAATCACTCAAACCTTTTTTCTTCTGCTCAAAGCGCAGAAGAAAAAAGAATAAATAATAATAATAAATAATAATAATTTTAGCAAAAACAATATATCTTTTAACAAAGGAAACACATATTATACATTTTTTGAAAGCTCTCGAGATTCCCCACGCCACCGTGGGGTCATTCACCATCTCGGGTCCGCCATTGACCCCCCATTGATTTCCATTCATTTTAGCAGCTGTAAATATGGCCCATGCCTTCAGCCTGGGGGCTTGGATACAGCCTGAGGTCAGGAGTGTGTTTGGGGACAGGAGGCGCTGCTTTTGTCAACATTGAGTGAATGGGCGAAGCCCATTCACTCAATGTTGACGATGACTTGTTAGCAAGAACAGATATGCATGTCCCATGCCTTCGGGTTGTTAGGATACTGCTGTTCACGGAGAGAGTGATCGAGGGATGAAGTTCAGTGCGAAGTTCAGTCACTAGTTAAACTCCAACTCCTGCACCGACTGGTGCAGGTCGGTGCTAGTGCAGCCTCTGCAGCTCAGGAATTCTGGAGGTTCTGAGCTTCCACACACAGCTAGTCCAGCTAAAATGACTTGGATTAAGAAAGTTTTACCATGATTTGAATAAATTTCAAAGTAAAATGTTCGGCCAGTGGAATAAGACTTTTTATTTTTAAAATATGAAAATACATCTTGCTGCACTTAAAATAAGAAAAGCAACAACTTTTTGCACTTAAAATAAGAAATAAAATCAAATGTTGCTTGAATTAAGAAAAAAACACTTATTCCACTGCAGATCATTTTATTTGTCAAGTTGAATCTGTTTAAATGGAGTAAAATGTTTTTAATTTAAGTCATTTTAACTGACCTAGAGATGGTTTTTTTCCACTGCATGAAGTCTGTCCATGACCTCAGAATGAGACAAATGCAGGACGTGTCCTCTAAAGCAGCGCTCCTCAAACATCTCCTCATGAGCACCGGTAGTAAACGTTAGGGGTGTGTCCAAGTCTCACGATACGATATTGTCACAGTTTGTACAGTACGATATTTACTGCGGTATCGAGGGAAAGCTCACGATATTACAGTTTTCTACAGAATTACAAGACTGACATTTTAAAATGCTTTGACCAGTCATTTGGTACATTTATTGTCATTAGGGACGGAACGAAATCCAAATCTCTCTGTTCGATATTTTCACCATAAACATCTCACCGAATTATTTTGTGGAGACTCAGAAAACTGTGAATCTGCTCCTTTTTCCTCTAAAAATGCTTCACAGACTTAATCCACAGAATGAAGATGTAAAAGTGCTTAGAACAGTTATTTCCTCATGTCGTCTGCACTGAAACGGAGCAAAGGATCATGGTCTATGTAGTTCCCTCTGTTTGTTTTTTAGCTATTTCTGCATCAGAACTGTTCATTTAAGCAAAGAGACTTGGGATTCGATATATTGTGATGCTCCACGATATTATTTGATGATCCAATATCACCAGATTTCAGTTATTGTTAAATCCTTTTAAGACAACACTCTTAAAATAATAACTTTTCTTGATAATCCTGTTCACATTTTAGGTAAATTGCAATATACTGAGGTGAATTTACACGAGCCGATATTTTCTACATAAACATGGTGGCAGACAGGAGGTGGCAGACAGGAGGTGGCAGACAGGAGGTGGCAGACAGGAGGTGGCAGACAGGAGGTGGCAGACAGGAGGTGGCAGACAGGAGGTGGCAGACAGGAGGTGGCAGACAGGAGGTGGCAGACAGGAGGTGGCAGACAGGAGGTGGCAGACAGGAGGTGTACTTGTTTTTCCTGTTTTGTTTTGTTTTTGTTTTTAAATAAAGATGTAAAATGGTTTTCCCTGGGCCCAGTGCTAAATGACCAGTTTTGGGCCCCGGACCGGTGATTGGGGACCCCTGCTCTAAAGGTCCTATGTTGTTTCCTCCTCAAAAACACACCTGGAGTTGCATTTTGTTTTATTCACATTATTATTAGTCGATCTGCATCTCCAAAGCTCCTCTTACCTTTTTTTTTTTTTTGGAGAGATTTGCAATTCCAGGGCTGAAATGATCTGATTATAGTGAAGGTGTATAGAGTTTAAAAGAGTTTCTTATTCTGTGATTTGACTGTATGTTTTCCTGTTGTCAGATCACCCTTATTCCAACATGGCCGAAGACAAAAGCGAGGAAAAGGTGACGCCCCTGTGAAGAGCTGAGTGACCCTCGTCTCTGTACTAAAGACACAATAAACGCTGTTCATCCTGCTCCATTATTTATTATTGTGTGTGGATTGTGTCTGAGCGATGCAGAATTAAAATGTTGTTATCATATTGTCTTTCAAATGATCTCTGCATTTTTCATTGTGTAGAAGTCATTGAATCTGAGGTGTTCATGTTCACTTTAGTGTTTTTTATCATGGTTTCATTACAGGGTTATCGCAGTATCGCAAATCAGATACTAATTAATACTAAACTTGTTTGTGTCAGATTTTTATATTTTTATCATTTTTATACAATAACAATACAATATTATTTCTGCTGTCTGAAGAACACTGGGTAATAATGTTGGAAGCTCCTCGTGTTAAATGATGGAATCTGCCATAAAACCCTCGACAGGAGCAGGATGTGAGTCAAACACTCTGAACATGAGGTGAAAACACTGGACTTATGGTTTTTATTGACCAAAAACAGGACGGTCACTCAAACTGAGGTCTTCTGGACCTGCTTCAGTCTGAGTTCAGATGGTGACTCCAAACACACTCACCCTGTGACAGGATGATGACATTTGGTACAAGTGATGCTCACAGGACGGGGATCATTAAACATTGTTCTTGTATAAGCAAAAAAGCATTTTGAGGACCTTTCCCATCACATACTGTTCATCTGTCTGAAATGAGTTTGTCCTTTAAGAAAAACTTCCTTCAATATTTAGTTTCAGATTAAGAGCAAAATAACCAGTGGATCTTAAAGCTGCTCAGGAACAATTCTGTGGGATTTCATCTGAATTCTTCACTTCTGATTTGAAGAGTGTTTTGTCCCTCAGAGCAAATGTTCTGTTTAAGATCCAGAAGTCACTTTGGTCTTTATCTGAAGAGAAACCCTAGGATCACATAAGACACAGTGACTGTCACACAGAGACAGAGTGGAACAACATGTGGAAAGGACAGTTCCCCATCCTGAGGATCAATGGCACCAAAGGTCAGAATCCTGTCACAAAGTGTAAAATGTCACATTTTTATCGCGCTCTTCGACCTTTCACGGCACTCAAAGTGCTTTACAACAAGGAACCACTGAGCACCTGGGGGTGAGGGGGGTTAAGTGTCTTACCCAAGGACACAACATCATTCATCTGTGGGAATCACACCAGCAGTGGGTCAGTGGATCTGACGCTCACCAATGATGTCTGTGTCGAGAGCGGGATTTGAACCACCAACCTTCAGATCAGTGGACAAATGCTCGACCAACTGAGCTATTCGTGCTTGGAGTCACCATCTGAACTCAGACTGAAGCAGGTCCAGAAGACCTCAGTTTGAGTGACCGGCCTGTTCTTGGTCAATAAAAAAACATAATAAGTCCAGTTTTTTCACCTCAGACGTGTTCAGAGTGTCTGAAGGACACTGACTGACTCACATCCTGCTCCTTTTTATGGCAGATTCCACCGTCCATTCATTTAACATGAGGAGTTGTTCAGGGCATTAACACCTTCAACAACAACAACAGAGTTAAACCTGAGACAAACGTGTGAATGAAACAAAATACAGTAGATCCAGTTCTGTTTCTGAGGAGGTAACGACATTATAACAGCTTAAATCTCAAGAGTCAATGATGTGTCATACAGGACCTTTAATTAAGGCGAGTCTGAAAGAATGAAACACTGTGCAGACTGGTCACCAAACGGGTTCTTCTATTCAAACAGGAACTACCTCAGAATAGGATGTCCAAAAGTCCCAAAGCTCTACAAGTGTCACGGCTATGGAAAAGTGCACTGTTTAGTGTGAGGCCTGTTCATGACCTTCCCCGTGCACATCCACACAGCACAGTCACTGCACCACTTTAAATCTCCACTAAACACTCCCCTCTTCTCATTGGCATATCACACAAGACAGAACGAGTGACATCTTGGTTTGATGTTCTTTTTTATATTGTGTTTTTCCCCAACAATATATTGATTATTGCACTACAAACGTCTGAAACACCCTCACAGACGTACAGGATACAAAAGTGAGCAAACAAAGTGGATGTACCAGGAGTTTCAGGTCACAGTTCCATAGGGCGGGTCTCCAGAGTCCTCCCCAGACTCAGGCCTTCAGCTTCATACTGGGCAATAATGGACTCAGACTTGAACAGCCACATCAAATCAGTCACATCCTTTTACCATCTACAGTAAAAAACGTGTGTGGCAAAGCGAGCGACACTGTACTTTATGGACCCCAGTGCCATCACATTGTCACAACACCCTGCAAAGGGTTCAGGGACCCAGGGAATTTAACCCTGTGCTTTAATTAGGACCTGCAGGTTTGTTGGACTGAGTTGGACAGGAGACAGACTACGAAAATATAAGTTACATTTCTTACATTGAGCAGCATAATTTGAACATTTCACATAGTCAAGACCTCAGTCATACTTGTACTTGTGCTTCGTGCAGGGGTAATAGTCCATATCACTGTCGGCTGGACCCCGTGTACAGGGTCAGAGCAGCAGTTTGTCAGTCACAGAAGTGTCACATTTTACATAAGAACCAGTGGGTACAGAAGGGGAGGCCCAGTACATGCACATTATGCCATCAGCTGACTCCAGAACCCAGTCCTCCAGTGCCCACACTGACCAAACACAACAGCATCTGACACCAGCTCCAGGCGGCTGAACGCAGTGGAATCCTGCAGTGACAAAGTAAACAGACAACAGGATGTGCAGACGCCCGGGTTTACAGACACCTGGGTTTACAGACACCCGGGTTTACGCCTGGACTTTCCAGAGCTTGTGTGCAGGTACTTACTCTCCATCACTGCTGCTGCAGCTGTTGGTTTGACATCAGAGGTGAGAGGCCTCGTCACAGACACTCCTTTTACAGCCCTCTCACCTCTTCAGCCACTAAAAACAGGAGGACAATACAGACTGTCCACACTGTGAGAGCTGCAGGACATCCAGAACACTGCTGCTCAGGCCCTGACAAACCCGGAAGTACATGTACTGCCCCCTGTGCTCAGGTACTGCCCCCTGTGCTCAGGTCTCTGCACTGCCCCCTGTGCTCAGGTCTCTGCACATGCCCCCTGTGCTCGGGTCTCTGCACTGCCCCCTGTGCTCAGGTCTCTGCACTGCCCCCTGTGCTCAGGTCTCTGCACTGCCCCCTGTGGCTCAGAGACTTTAAAGCAGCTCTGCTTGTGCACAAGTCTCTCCAGGGCCGAGCTCCAAAGTACATCTGTGACATGTTAGAGCCTCATGAACCATCTGCATCTGAGGCCCTCAGGGACCGGCCTCCTGCTGTAGTCCTGGTTTAGTCCTGGTTTAGTCCTGGTTTAGTCCTGGTTTAGTCCTGGTTTAGTCCCGGCCTCCTGCTGGTCCCAGGGTCAGGACTAAACTCGGGGAGTCAGAGTTTCAGGTTCCTGCAGCTAAAACCTGGAACAGTCTGAACATGTGAGACAGACTCGACTGTTTCATTTGTCATTCTGCACTCTTCTCTCTCCTTAAATGTCTTTCTTTTTTTAATTTGATGAATATTTATGTGTTGAGTTGTTTGTTTTGTGATTTTATTGTATTTCTTATTGTGTAAAGCATCAGAAGGTGGAACGCAGCATTTTGAGCTTTGGAGATGATCAGACGAATAATAAAGGATGACTCCAAACAAACAGAGTGAGTGAAAAACTAGCGGCTAACGTAACGAGCCTGACTGTGATTTGATAAGCGACAGGCCTGATTAAACGTAAAAATGTTTATTAAAACTCAGATTAAAGTCTAATTTGTGTACCAGGGCTCCAGACAGAGCGGTGCTTACAGTTAGCATCACACCCCCCGGGAATGCAGCGTATCAATGATTTTAACCAATTAAAGTAACATTTTTGTCAAGTTCAGCAAAACATAATCCGATACAGAGAAGCAGCATCAGCAGGAAGTGCACGGTTAGCATACTAGTTGTTGATAGCTTTACAGCGTCACAATAAAACTCGGGAAGAAAAGCTGTGAGAAGCACCATAAACTCACACATTACGAGCAATGTTTTGTTTTTTTTTATTGTAGAAAAATATTGAAACCAAGAGAGAAGCAACATGGGAAATGTAGTATTTTACATGGATTTATTTTTTGTTCTTTTTTTGGACGGAGGAGCCGACCGTCCTCCTGAAACCAGAGCAGAAACAAACTCCAAACTCAACTGAATTATTACAGTTCGTCCCGTCAGACCAAACGTGACGATGGAGAAACGAGTCAGTGATACATTTAAAGGAGACGTATTACGATGTTTTCAGCAGCGAACAGAAATGAAAAGAGAAACGCTCGTTTAAAGGGCTCATGTGATGCTGTTTCTGACCTGTTATAATGTAGTTTCTTCATCACCGTCTGTTTTATGTTTTTCTTTATCTATTTTTTTGTTTTGATTTGTTTTTTATTAATTTTAATTATTTAATTTAAAAAATCTTGATTTTTTCCCCTTGATTTGTTTTTCACTTACTTTGATTTGTCATTTTTATTTTTTTTTAGTCCCTTTTTCCATTTTTTTTCATGTTCTTGACATGAAGGAGTTTCCCCGCTGTGGAAGAAGGTTCCACATGATGCTTTAAAGTTTCCTCATCAGACCTGGAGTTGTGTTTTGTTTCATTCACTCAGTTTAGGCTGAGTTCTTCTCTCAGACAGAAAACACACTGTTCCACCTTGTGATGTCACGGGGCAGGAAATGTGCTCCGGTGTTTTTAAAGTCCACACACCTTCACTAGAATCATGTGGATCTTTTAGCTCTGGAACTGCCGATCTCCACTGAACAAAAAGGACCTGTTCCCCTGAAAAGTGCCTCTGACACGAGGTGGAACAGAGCAGATTCAGGTTTGGAGCTGAGGAGGGAACAGCATTAAGATCAGAAGAGTTTTGTGTAATACAGGAGCTGTAAACTGGATTTTCAAATGGCACTTAATATACGGAAGATAATTTGTTTCATCAGATTTTGAATTTTAAATGGTGCTGATTTATTTATTTTTTTACGCTGAAAAAACATTCTTTTTATTCTGAATTTTAGTTGCTGAAAATGTAAGTGTCATTTTCAAAGTGTTAAAAATTCACTATATAAAAAAGGTTTAAATATTCAGCACAGATATATTCAAGCGCTCAAATTCAAGAGGAAAAATTTGCAATTTTCATTGCAAATTTTACACTGTTGAATTGGAGGGTTTGAAAATGTGCTGAATATTTAAAAGGTGAAATATTAAATTTTTAATTTGAAAATCTTACTTACAATTTGAAACTCATTGAAAAGTGTACTTAAAATTTCAGCAACTAAAATTCTGAATAAAAAGAATTACAATATCTTGTTAAAAAAAGTTTTAAAAGAGTTTAAAAATTCTAAGTGTATTTAAAATTCAAAATCTGATGGAACAAATGATCTTCTGTTATCATGAGTCCAGTGAAAATGGACTGTATGAATGCTCTGTGTAAATGTCACTTGTCTTCATGGTGATGTTATTGCTTTGCATGGAATGTTCCACAGTTTGGCTTTACACTTATCTGTCGTTCATTCATTCAACTGTAGGTCGTTTTATTCCAAAATAAATAAAATATCACTTTTTGGCCTTTTTTCGCCTTTTCACAGAGCTGACCTATAACCTGTTCTGGTGTCGCCTCCTCGTCTCCATGGAGACAGATTAAATTAAATGCCATAGTAAACATCTCCATGGATGCGATCGGGTGGCGTACACTACTCCGAGAAAAGTTCCATAGTGTCCGAGATCCCCGGTTCTTTCTTTGCTCCCGGCGCTAAGTCGCTCCCCCTTCAGAGCGCTGATGCAAATCCCTGCACACCGCGTCTGCTTTGTCAAGTTGCTGTGAACTGTTTTGTATCACATTTTTGTATATTTAGAGAGAACTGTCGAATTGGGAGCACGGGTTCAAATAGGACCCGAGAGAGATCGCTAGATGACTCAGACATGCGCGGATGACGTCTAAAACCTTTTCAGGAATGTTTTTGATGAGGGAAGAATGTTATAACATGGGAGAAAGCTAAAAATAAATAAATAAATAAAGCTCTTGAACATGTGAAAAGTGTTAATCCAGGTATATTTTTGAACAACACGTTTTAAAAAATGCATTTCAAAAATCATAATACGTCTCCTCTACGATGAAAATGCTGAGCAGAACCGTGTCAAATCCACAATAGTCAAAAGGCAGCTCAGAAAAATATTGCAAATACTAAACATAGAGTCCACAGACGCCAGGCTCTGGCAGAAGATCTACCACGAAGATCTGCCAGAGGACGAGCCCAAAGTTCTCCTGACCTTCTGAGAGGAGCCTCCACCACCGTCCAGACTCCTGACCTTCTGAGAGGAGCCTCCACCACCGTCCGCACTCCTGACCTTCTGAGAGGAGCCTCCACCACCGTCCGCACTCCTGACCTTCTGAGAGGAGCCTCCACCACCGTCCACACTCCTGACCTTCTGAGAGGAGCCTCCACCACCGTCCAGACTCCTGACCTTCTGAGAGGAGCCTCCACCACCGTCCACACTCCTGACCTTCTGAGAGGAGCCTCCAGGACCGTCCACACTCCTGACCTTCTGAGAGGAGCCTCCACGACCGACCGCACTCCTGACCTTCTGAGAGGAGCCTCCAGGACCGTCCACACTCCTGACCTTCTGAGAGGAGCCTCCACGACCGACCGCACTCCTGACCTTCTGAGAGGAGCCTCCACGACCGACCGCACTCCTGACCTTCTGAGAGGAGCCTCCACGACCGACCGCACTCCTGACCTTCTGAGAGGAGCCTCCACGACCGACCGCACTCCTGACCTTCTGAGAGGAACCTCCACGACCGTCCGCACGCTCCACAGGCTGAGGCCATGAAGCAAGAGTCCAACAAAGACTTCAGTTTGTTATTCGTAAAGCACATGAGAACAAAATATGCCCTTAAACGTAAAACCTGGCGGAGAGCAAAGTTCACATGAGGTTTGGATCTGTAGATACTTTGTAGTGACATCGAGCTGGGGGTGTTCTGCAGGTATGTGTATGGTGGAATGTTCAGGTGTAACCGTAGTGACCCTGTTAATGCTTTAAAGAGCCCATATGACAGTGTTTTCTGATCTGTGTTTCGTCGACCTGCAGCTGTGTTTTGTTTCATTCACATGTTTAACGCACATTAATCCCACACACCTCCATTACGTTCATCTGGATGATTTCAGACCTGGAACTGCCGATCTCCACTGAACTAAAAGGAAAACTACAGGGCGCAGATTTGTATAGGGTTGGTGGGGACATGTCTCAACTAATATTTGGGGAAGACAGAACAGTCCAGGAGAGCTCAAGTACAAACTCAAAAGATCCACTTACCAAATTTACAGAGTTTCCAGGGTCTGAAAAAGTGACGGTGGATTTTCAAACTTAGAACTTCTAACAAAAAATGTAGTAAATCCACATGGAACATTTGAACAATGCACAAAGTCTTGTGTGTTCTGTCCGAATCAGTGTGAAAAACTAAAGGCTGAATTAAAGCCAGTTTATGGTTCTGCGTCAAACCTGTGTCGCCCGCTGCACCCACGGGTGAAAATACCAGTTTATTACAGTCTCTGTCTGCACCGCCCAAATTATCCAACTACACGTCAAAACAACACAGACAATAAGGACTGTGACTGGACTTAAGACCAGGACTAAAACCAGATCTAACCAGGACTAAACCAGGTCTAAACCAGATCTAAACCAGGACTAAACCAGGTCTATAACAGGACTAAAACCAGGACTAAACCAGAACTAAAACCAGGACTAAACCAGGTCTAAAACTAAACCAGGACTAAAATCAGGACTCAAACCAGGTCTAAACCAGGTCTAAACCAGGACTAAACCAGGTCTTAACCAGATCTAAACCAGGACTAAACCAGGTCTAAACCAGATCTAAACCAGGACTAAACCAGGTCTAAAACTAAACCAGGACTAAAATCAGGACTCAAACCAGGTCTAAACCAGGTCTAAACCAGGACTAAACCAGGTCTTAACCAGATCTAAACCAGGACTAAACCAGGTCTATAACAGGACTAAAACCAGGTCCACAACAGGACTAAAACCAGGACTAAATCAGGTCTAAAACTAAACCAGGACTAAAATCAGGTCTCAAACCAGGTCTATAACAGGACTAAAACCAGGTCTAAAACAGGACTACAACAGGATTTAACCAGGATTAAACCATGCCGTGCCTGCTCCCGCCCCCCTCAGCACGCCTCCTATGGCTGCATGTAACGGGCCTCCTCATTCCACCCCGACCAGTACGGGAAAATATGGTCCTGAAAAGAGCGCAGTCGAAACTTGTCGGAATAGCAGGATATTGAAAAAAAAAAAAAGCTAATGTGCCGCTGCTCCGACCACAGAGGAAAACTGTTTGAGTGCAGGACTCACCGCCACTCCGACGATTACACGTCAATGTCGGAGTGGCGGTGTGTCGGAGCGGCGGCGTGTCGGAGCGGCGGCGTGTCGGAGCGGCGGCGTGTCGGAGCGGCGGCGTGTCGGAGCGGCGGCGTGTCGGAGCGGCGGCGTGTCGGAGCGGCGGCGTGTCGGAGCGGCGGCGTGTCGGAGCGGCGGCGTGTCGGAGCGGCGGCGTGTCGGAGCGGCGGCGTGTGTCGGAGCGGCGGCGTGTCGGAGTGGCGGTGTGTCGGAGCGGCGGCGTGTCGGAGCGGCGGCGTGTCGGAGCGGCGGCGTGTCGGAGCGGCGGCGTGTCGGAGCGGCGGCGTGTCGGAGCGGCGGCGTGTCGGAGCGGCGGCCGGTAACCGGTCGGGCAGGACTGGAAAACACAGCTTCACAGCAAAGCACATTCCATGGAATACTGCGTGGATCCGGAACGCTATGTCAAAAAGCTAGAGAGAGAGATTTTTGTCTTGGTCCGGATGTCATTGCGTTTGGGTCCGGATCGGGACCAGAGTCCGCCTCAGAGTACCTCTGAAATAATCCCGACCAATATTTACCATTTTATTTTAATAAACAAAAATATACATTTATTCAGATATGTTTCCAAACTCTATGGTATGGATTTAACACATTTAGTTTGCATTTTGTTTATTACATTAGGTTGGGATGAGGTGGGGGTGGGGTGGATCATGTCCCCACCAAAGCGGAGACCAAACCAACGCCTTTGCCACTTCATGACATCACAAGTTGGAACAGAGCATTTTGAGCTTTGGAGATGTAGACAGACTAATAATTAGGGCTGGATGTCATTGAGAAGTTGCCGATACAATACATAGGTCAGGATTCGATACATATCTCAACACTGTGGCACTTTCGGTTCGTCGCAATCAATTTAAAATTGATTTGATACGGTTCAATAGAAAATGGCTGTGATACTAAAGGCCTTTGTTAAACCACTTCTTGTGCTTCTTGTGTGACTATGAAAAAAGCCCATTTTAATCCTCAAAATAGTGAAAATGTCAAATGTGTCGCAAAAAACAGTTTCCTTCCTCTAAACCAGGAGTCCGCCAAACCCCCGGACGTTTGGTACAGAGCCGCAAAACCGAGAACCCCCCCCCCCCCTGTACATAAAGCGGTCTTCAGTTTTCTGACTCTCGAAAAGTGTGTCGCCACAACTCCCCCTCGACCCGCTCCGAGCCGGTCCACCATTTTTTTTCACAAATGCAATATTAATATTTTCGGACATTAAACCATCCGATCTGTGACACAAAAAGGTTGGGGACCACTGCTCAAAACAAAATAATATAGTAAAATATACCAAAAAATACTCTTGGCGATATATCGATATAGCGGTCCCTGATATCACATTAAACAATACGATATTTCGATATTTCTTGCACACCCCTGCTAACAATACAGGATGAATCAAACGTGTGAATGAAACAAAACACAACTCCAGGTGTGTTTTTGAGGACACATTAGTACATTTGGGTCGAATCGTGTGAAAACAAAGCTCATATTAAGGTTTAACAACGCCTCAGACAGAGCAGCGCCTACAGTTAGCATCACACCCCCAAGGAATGTCGACCACATCAGCTGCACAGTATCGACAGGTTGCGTTCGCGTGACATCACAACTTAAAATGCCCGGTTTAAAATGGAGCTGGAGGAACAGGGCGGAGGTTTCAAATATAAAACAGCAAACGTCATTTCAGACTAAAAATGTTTCCCTGGTCTTTTTTAGTTTTGTTATTTTGAAGCTTACAGTTTGGTTGGAGATGTGACATACGAGGTACTTCCATAACTGTTACCTAGCAACCGTAACTAGGACAAAAAGGGCCCAAATGTGTCTAAACTACACAATCGTTTTGTCGTCCTTGTGCGTAAATTATCCCTGAATGTGAACGTCATGGAGCCGATCCCGAACCGACCGTGAGCGGCTCCGACGTTTGCGGATCGGACGTTTGGAGATATTTTCGAAAACAGCAAATCTCCCGTCGAGTTACGCAGGCCCCTGCCCTGTGTCGGAAACCGTGACATCGAACTCAAGAACGTGAACGCAGCCGTACACAAAATGACACATGAACACATTAAAAGTGAAAAACAACCCAGAAAATATTTGGCTTCATATGTACCACAGAGACTGAAGCTGGACTAAACTAGAACTAAACCCGGTATAAAACAGTACTAAGTTGTATTCGTACCACATTTTGAGAACCAATTATTACGTATTCTATGATAAATCTTCCATGTAATGCCCCCAACACAAATAACACAGACCTTCACACGCATAGACTGTATATTTAAGTGGACTTGGTTAGCGTGCTGACCACCGCAGTGCAATTCACTTTCTACTGAATGATCATCACCTCTCTCTGTAACTGCTGCTGTCGGGCTCCTTATTTTGGCCGTAATTTGTTTGTATGAACTCGCGCTACCTGATCCAGGTTTTTACTTCACAATTTTGTTCGGGGTGAGGTGTGGATCCCGGTCGGCACTTTGGGTCCACGCTTGTATTTCCAACTCTGGTCTCTAAATGCCTCTACTTAACCCAATTGCTAGCCTCAGTGAGCTTCATTTGGCCGCTGTGAGTGGCATGACGCTCTCTCAGTCCACTTCTTTATACAGTCTATGGTCACACTTCAGTGATCCAGGGTTACAGAACAAGCCTGGATAGAGTGATCCAGACTTGGAAGAAGAGCCTTCGTCCTCCCTGTGCCCTCCTCACCTCCATCGCTCCACCTCCCTCTGCCCTCCTCACCTCCATCGCTCCACCACACTCTGCCCTCCTCACCTCCATCGCTCCACCACACTCTGCCCTCCTCACCTCCATCGCTCCACCACACTGAGCCCTCCTCACCTCCATCGCTCCACCACACTGAGCCCTCCTCACCTCCATCGCTCCACCACACTGAGCCCTCCTCACCTCCATCGCTCCACCACACTGAGCCCTCCTCACCTCCATCGCTCCACCACACTGAGCTCTATGGTCAGCTGGTTTCTAATGGCTCTACACTAAACTCTAAGCTGTCGCACTTAGGAACTAAGTTATTACCAACTTGAAATTTGACTTTGTTCAGATGTGATTTCTTTTTTATACGACTAATTGAACCTAATACATGTTTTCAATCGAATCAATGTCAGATCTCAATGCCTTTAATTTTACAGGTTAAAATAATCATAAAAAATGTCTGAATAAATAGATTTAGATTTGAATGACTAACACTAGCCTTGAGGTAAAAATAGTATTACCAAATATTCATAAAAAAGTCATTACATTTCAGTTAAAGGACAATACTAAAACTTCAAGTGCACTATTTACATTTCTGGTCCTCAGAAACCTGCTTGTCTCCATGGAGATGTTATTGCTTTCCCAAGAATGTTCCAGAGTATAGTTTTAAAATGATCTAATAAGCATTTATACAATTAGGTGTTTTATTGTTTGTTTGTTTGTTTGACCATAGATCTTGCCTTTCCTTTGGGATGCAGTGGTATTGGATATCGGCATCAGTACTTTTTTATCGGACATTAGCTTCCACATGTTGGTTCGGTCGATGTCTGTAATATCTTTTAATTACACAATATCTTTCATTTACACTGAATAAATAACAACTACATGTGGATCAGTTTTGTCTTATTTCAGTATCGAAGTCAGGAAACTGAAAGAGCTGGATCGGTGCATCTCTACTTTCCATAGACCTAACCTGTAACTTGCTATGCTTTTCTCTACAGAGCTAGTCAGAAATAAAGACGTTTAATGCCATCTGTGGAACATTCCAGGCAAAGCAATAACATCACCAAACAGGTGTTGGAGCTTCAACCAGAAGATAATGTGTAGTCAAAGCCATGACCCACACTGGACCCTCTGACTTGAGTAAACAGATCGAGTGGAAGTGCACAGGGCGAGGGAGCAGGAGGCCGCTTCAGAAACAACCTACAGTAAGCCCGGGTTAGAGTGGAGTGATCCTGGACCGCGAGGCTTAAGTCCTCCTCATGGAAGAACCCTCTAAAGTCCACCGCACGTTCACAAAAACCATGACTTTGTATTCGGCCATGACAGAAAAAAAACCTGCTTTGTTCATTTGTTCATTATCTCAATTTCACCGCCTGCTCCTGTTTCAAATGGCTGCCGTCCCCCTCTCCATCTCCGTCCCTCACCCCTCCCCCATCCCCAAGCCCCGCCCTGGAGTCTGCAGGGGCCGGCTGCCCTGGTCCCGCTGCCGCTCTCGGAAATTGTTTGGCGTCCAGAAGGTCTTTATACTGGATCTCCGGGCGTATCATTCGGAGACACGCGGTCCGGGTGGCATTGTCCAAGTGCGGCTGCAACTCATAACCCACGATATTCACCACGCCGCTTTGAAACGGGCGAATCGCCTTATCTCGAATCCGGTGCCCCTCCACTGGCTTCCCACCGTCTCTCAGACACAGCCTCGCCAGATCTTCACGGCGCATCCTCAGCAGCGTCACCTCATCGTCCATTCGCGTCGTACCGAACTCCTGAATCTTCTCCCAGAATGTTCTATTGAAGGCCTGGTACAGGGCCCAGTCCAGTGCGTTCCATTCCCTGAGCTTCTCGCGTTGTTCAGTTGTGAGAGCGAATTTCTGAGGCGTTTTATCTTGCGACAGAGCTGCTTTCGCCACCCAGCTGCTGCCACTGCTCTGATCGGCCTTCTGCTGCCTGGCGTTCAAGCTAAAGGAAACGACGGCATCCAGTGGCCAGCAGAGGGCGTGCCGAAGTAAGATCATGGACTGGTCGAAGTACTCGGAGACCAGGATGAGCTTGAAGACCTGTTTGATGCCTGTTTCAGTGTGACGCACCAAAGGGATGGAGAAGTTGGCATTGTGGTCCATGCCGAAGTCGAACCAGAGGAGGTTGCGTGCGTAGTGGTTGTTGCGGAGCCTTGGGTCATAGAATTTTCGCGGATTGTCGGCAAATTCCCCCAGACTCTTGGGTTTGCGGAAGGCGGGGGCCACCGCTTTGTAGTAGGCAAAAGAGGACTCGGCCAGTGCCACCGGGTCCCGGACGATGGAGAAGTAGAAGGTGTCAGAAGGCATGACTTTCTCCACCTGGAAAACACAGGAGCACGGGTCAGAACTGTAGAGGCTGAAATGACACAATTTAAGTGAAAAGAACAAAGTTAAAGTTGGTTTAAAGGGCTCATATCACCTTTTTTCTGATCTCTGATCTAGTGTTTCCTCATCACAAACACACCTGGAGCTGTTTCACATGTTTAACACACAAACCTGCAGATTTAGGCTGAGTTGTGGCCATACCGGCTCGTCAAAGCCTGATCCTGTCAGATCTCAGAGGCTCAGCAGGGCCTGGTTAGTACTTGGATGGAAGACACTGGGAATTCCAGGTCCCACAGTGGGGCCAGACACAAAAAAACTGTCATTGTGTCATTAGACACATCAAGACACATCACCCACATTGCCTAGTATGAAAGTGGTGTGTGTGTGATGGTGGTGGTGGTCGGAGGGGCCGATGGTGCAGATTGGAGCCTCGCTTCCGTCAGTCTGCCCCAGGGCAGCTGTGGCTACAATAGTAGTTTACACCACCGGGTCTGGAGTGAATGAATAATGCTGTAAAGCGTCTTTGAGTGTCCTGAAAAGCGCTGTGTAAAACTGATGCATTATTATTATTAGTTCTCTTAAACAGAAAACACTCTGTTCCACCTCGTGATGTCATGTAGTCGTACAGGAAGTGCTCCACTTCACTTTTTAAACCATAAACAAATTCATTTGAATCATGGGGATAATTTCAGCCCTGGAATTGCCCATTTCAACTGAACAAAAGGGAACAGTCGCCAGTGTTGGGAAAATTAATGTTCTACATGAACATTTCACCAATTTCAAAATTAACTCGTTTGTTCCTAGTTCATGAATGTTTATAGTTAATAGTTCACAGGTCTAAAAAATGAACTTGTTCATTGTTCTTTTTATTTTCAGTACATTACTGCAAGCGATTACTTTTCACTATTATTGCCAAAGCCCAAATTGAACTACAGACAGCAATTATTTGATCAGTTTTAACAATGAAACTGTGTTCGACTCCATCTGCAGATCCAATTTTGAATCCTTTTCTAACCGGGGTTCACATGAGCATTTAGGGAACAGCATTTGCTCCATTCAGTCCACAGGGAGGACAGAGAGCACCACTGCACAGTGATCATGAAGCTGCAACGTTCACTAGTGATGCAGCTTCATGATAACTGAGCTCTAAAACTGAGCTCTAAAACTGAGCTCTAAAACTGAGCTCTAAAACTGAGCTCTAAAACTGAGCTCTAAAACTGAGCTCTAAAACTGAGCTCTAAAACTGAGCTCTAAAACAGTTTATCATCGACTGATGAAAGAAGAGCTGATGCTAAATGAACAATAGTGAGTGGGAGACGTCTACACCTACCCCTGCCCCCGGGAGAGATACACCTACCCCTGCCCCCGGGAGAGATACACCTACCCCTGCCCCCGGGAGAGATACACTTACCCCTGCCCCCAGGAGAGATACACCTACCCCTGCCCCCGAGAGAGATACACTTACCCCTGCCCCCGGGAGAGATACACCTACCCCTGCCCCCGGGAGAGATACACCTACCCCTGCCCCGGAAGAGATACACCTACCCCTGCCCCGGGAGAGACACACCTACCCCTGCCCCGGGAGAGATACACTTACCCCTCCCCCTGCCCCCTGGAGAGATACACCTACCCCTGCCCCTGGGAGAGATACACCTACCCCTGCCCCCAGGAGAGATACACCTACCCCTGCCCCTGGGAGAGATACACCTACCCCTGCCCCCAGGAGAGATACACCTACCCCTGCCCCTGGGAGAGATACACCTACCCCTGCCCCCGGGAGAGATACCCCTATCCTAAAACTCAGCATCACAAGTTGGAACAGAGGATTCTGAACTCTGCAGATGTACAGACTCATAATAAAGTTACAAAAACATGTGTGAATGAAATAAACAAAAACACAACATCAGGTGTATTTTTGCGGAGGTCACAACGCACTGACATGACTAAAAACTCACATTTGTCAATCTGCATAACAGAGGTGTGATTGACAGGTGGATTAACCAATCAGAGAGACACATGCTCTGTTCTCATTAAAAACAAACATGATGCTTACACAGAGAAAATGGGAATAAAAAAACATAAAAGACTGAGAAACATTGTGGATTTTTACAGAATCAACAATAAAAGCCTCAACCTCTTACTTATGTCAGGAAAAACATGTGATGTATATTTTGCTCTGAATGTTTGAGAATTTTAGAGGCGTCTTCTGCATTTGTGGGACTCAGCTACAAATGAGTGGCTGTGGTTGGATCGCCTCAAGTCAGGCCAGAGGTTTTTCACGCTCTGTGGTCTCATTCCAGTCCCCACTGGATCCAAACTAAATGCAGAAGGCACCGGCTGCTCAGGCGAGTGATGCAGAGCTGTCACACTGAATGTCCCTCACTCTCATGTCAAGTGTGTGTGCTGTACCTCTGCTCTGTTGAAGCGCATGTGGTTGCCCATGATGTCGAAGTCACCGGCCCCGGGGCCCTTGTAGCCTTTGACCCGGTGAGCGTTGAAAGGCAGCGGGTAGCCCAGCTGGTAGCCCATGGGCAGGGCGAAGCGCAGCGCCCGCTCCTCCCCGAAGCGGTAGAGCATGTTGAGCACGGTGCTGCTGGCCGTCTTATGGGTCTTCAGGAACATGATGTGAGTGTGGGGCTGACAGGAGCCCAGCGACGGGCCCTGGTCCGGGGCTGAAAGAATGGAAAGATCCACCGAGGGGACACTGGAAATACACACAGCACAGGGAGTTTAGACACGACTCTGCTCTGAAGACACGTCACTCTCACTCAGAACAGTGTGACTCACAGATGAGGCGGTGGCTTCATCGCTCTGTGTGTCCTCTGCTCTTTTACGCTTTTCAAAAACTCAGGTTTACGTACACTGCAAATGTATCTGCTCACCAAGATTTTAAACCTTATATCAGGTTGTTTTCAGATTTATTATCCACTTACTAATTCTGAGACTGCTTAACCCCTTAAACGCCGACTGTCACAAATACGCAGCAAACCATTTGGATCAAGACATGAGCTGCGACAGAGTCCCCCAGACCCGGTTAGTGCAGATGCAGAACCTTCCTAAGAACCTTTGGCAAACCATCTGCTTAAAGGCAAAAACACACACAAAACACTTTTTTTCATATGCATCTATATAAATTCAGGCGTTAAAGGGTTCATTCTGGTCTAGAGGTTGTTTATTTTCATTTTTATAACATGTCAAGTAAAATGATCTGTCCAGATAAATATTTTCTGATAGATTTAAGTGGTTGTACCTTAAGCTTTTTTCAGTGTCGTGATGATTCAGATCAGAGTTTATCTACATAATGACTCACTGGTGTCATAGATTATAACTGTATAGGAGACACAAGCACAATATGGTGTTCGCTCTTTGCTCCTTTAGATCACATGTGTCAAACATGCGGCCCGGGGGCCAGATCCGGCCCTCCAAGACCTTTAATCTGGCCCTCGGCTGATTTTTCTATTAAAATACTTAAAATTTTCTGATTTTTCTGTTAATTTTCTGCACCGTTTAGCACAGCAGCGTCTCCGGCGTTTCTGTACGTTGCGACTCCCACCAGAGCAGCACAAATGAAGACTTTCCTCTTTCCAAACGCTCTTAAAGGACGATCGTTTTGACTGTCGACCGTGACCCTCATCAGCAAAATGTCAAAAAATGAGAAAAGCAGATGCTGAGTTCAGGATTTCCCAAGAAAAATAGTCTAATTCTTATTTGTTGACAGAGGTGAATGGGAAATCTGTGCTCAGTGTGTTTGGAACAAGTGGCGATGCTCGAGGAATATAATCTTAAACACCACTACGAGACACGGAGAAAAATACAATAACTTGAAGAGAGAACTGAGTTTTCTGATCCGGCCCTTTTGGGATCAAAGTAGTTTGCATATGGCCCCCGGACCAAAGTGAGTTTGACACCCCTGCTTTAAAAGAAATGTTTGCAACGAAGATCTACCCAAACGGTTTAGTAGATAATCGAGTATCGCAGTTATTCAACCATAACATCTGACCACGTCTCAACACTACACAACAGGAACACGCGGTGATGTTTCAAATGGTGTTCACGGAGCAGGAGCTGAGCGTGTGCCATTGTGTTTTTGCAGATGTGGGAGGGTCACGCTCAAAGGCTCCTCACAGGTTAGTGTGAGACCAGCCCTCAGAGCATTCTCCACAGGTTACACATTAACTGCAGTACTATAGCAGAGTTGTCCTGTGTGAGTGTGAACACGGAGCTCTGAGTGTGTGTGTTCTTTTAGTCTTTGAAAGCTACAGAGGTCAGGCTCAGGGAGGAGCCCAGTCTACAGAAATGCACTTTTAAACAGTCACATTTTGCATGATTTGAAGTGAAAGTGAAAAGAAAGGTTTTGCACGTTTTACTCAAACAAAATTCAGATGATTTTATTCTAATCCAGGAGCCAGCCTCGGTGACTTTTCATGAGTCACAGTTCGGGACATTATGAGTTCAGGATCTTTTGTTTCAACTCCGCCCTGTTCAGTCTCAGGACCCAAAAGCCCTTCTGTGGGACCCACCTAGTGTGACATGAGCTGAGTGTGTTAAAAGTGCTGCTATAGTCACATACACTGTCACGTCGCTGTGAAATTTGGAACAGAGAATCCTGACATGATGAGGAATATAACAGTATAACCTTACAGGGGTTTATGTGGTTCTGTTTACAATCATTAGACCATTTACAGAAATAAATATCACAAAATTGCATTCTCAAGCACAAATCCTCTCCATAAACTGACTGACTGTGACACATCAGTATGGAATTACAGTCTCAGATGTAAATAGAAAACTTCCCTAATTTATCATCTTTAAATGAAGCCCAAGATGAGCTCTGTGCCTCCAGCGGATCTCCTACTACCACAGAAATAATGTTCCACACCCTCAAACCCACGGAGACAATTCAGTTATTTGGCCAGAGAACACAACTGTGGCCGTTCCGTATGGAGGAAAGTGGCAGATTTCAGGATCGAAATTCAACTTAACTTTCATGGATTTGATTCAAACGCTGAACAACAGACGATGATCACAACAGCAGGAAGTGCCACGAGTCAGTGCTGTTCTATGGCAGAAAACCTGCGGAAAAGTCTTTTTGAGCAGCTTCATAAATCTGCCCCCAACACCAAACCTTCATCCAACAACAACGACAAAGAAAATATTCTGTCCAAGAAGAATTTATTCACACCTATCAAGGGAAGAAAACTACAGATGTTCACAGATTAAATGTCGACCATTTAAACTGCACAAATCTGTCGGTCTGTGCAAATATCTACATCACAAAACTGATTTTAAATTTTAATTCTAGAATCAGTCTGAGTGAACAAGTTATTTCTGTTTCCTTCATGACCAGAACGTTAGTGTTGCTCGGCAGTTCACTGATGCTCGTCGTTTTCATCTTTCTTTGCATGACAGGTCTGGATAAATGCTTCATGGACAGAATATGTTGAAGATTTGGTGTTGGGGCAAATTTATGAAGCTGCTCAAAAATATGAGACACTTTTCCACAGGGATTTTGCCATAGAAAAGCACTGACCGGAAGTTGCACGACGTATATATGAGTGGACATAGCTAACCCGTTAGCCGCTATCCCGTTAGCCGCCACGTGCCAAACAGGAAGTGCTCCAGGAGACTCTTCCAGCTCCTTCTCTCCCTTTAGCCCATTAACTTACACTGGGATCTGACTGCTCCTCTCTCTGTACCTGGAGCTGTGGCCTCGTCATTTTGGTCTTAAAATGTTCATACGAACCCGCGACACATGATCCTGATGTTTTTTCTGCTGTTTTGTCCTTCAAAAAAACCCTGTTCATAACATCGAGCCTGGCTCCAGATTTGGGTGACGTCACGCTCACTTACTCCACTTCTTTTATTCAGTGTATGTGCACGACTCAATATCGCGGCACTTCCTGCTGTTGTGATCATCGTCTATTCATGTTTATATATGAAGTGTTATCAAAGTAAAATCTGAGTCTTGTGTCTTTTAAACATTTGAGTTTTGGGGGTTTTAAAGGGGGCGGGGTCAAAATCAGCTTCCCTTATCCACAGACTTTGAACAGTTTGTGGTAAATTATTATATTTTATTACAACATTTTGTACTTTTATACAGTGGGAAGTCTTTTTTAGACAGTATGTTGTAAATGTGTAAGAGGCTTAGTGCAATTTGAGCCCATATTGCTGTAATTGTGAGACATGTGCCATTATTCTTGCTGTTTACTTACTTGTACAGACACATTCATATAATTATATCTTATTTGACACCAGTCTCTTGCTATTTTCTATTGTATTATTACCATTTTATATATTGTTTTACTCTTTGTTATTGTAATAATGTGATGTGTGAGCTACTGTACCCAAGTAATTTCCCTTGTGGATCAAAACCATCTAAGTCTAAGATGAGAAATGATTTATTATCCTAAAGAAATTAATTCAGCTTTACATGTATGTGGGCAGAAACAGCTCAAAAACAGACCTGGATTTTGTTTCATTCATTTCATCTGGTGTTAAACGTGTGTGAATGAAACAAAACACAACTCCAGGCCTGTTTGTGACGAGGAAACGACAGGAGGACACAGATCAGAGAACAGAGTCATACGGCCCCTTTAAAGGAACCCACAGTCCACTGTCTGGACCAGTCTCCTCACAGGAAATCCTTCGGGATCAGTAAAGTCTGTCTCTGTGTTAGTGATGGTGTGGATAGAAATGCCGTACCTCTTGTTGAAGATGACCCCCAGGAGCTGTCCGGCGAAGGCGAAGGTCACACACACGAGCAGGGCCTTCCACAGCCATCGGGGCCCCCAGTGCGTACACACCAGCCACCGCACCATCCTGCACCGGCACAGACACACGTGAGGCGTTTAACCCACAACCACAACCACAATAGTGAGAGCGAACTGTCCCCATGTCCCCATCTGCTCTTATTCTGTGTAAAAGCCTGAAAAAAACTGTAGTTTAGACCTCGACAAACATGTTCTGAAATGTTCCCTGTGAGTCAGATGCCCTCCCCATGTCTCCATGACCTCTTATTCTGTGTAAAGCTGTTCACCCTGTAGTTACAAACATGTTCGGAGACACATGGGCCTCTTGAATTAGTTCAGCAGTTCAGATTTCAGTCTTTCCACAAGGCTCTTGTTCCTGACATGGTTCAAATGCACATTTACTGAGCATCATTTAAACAAATGTGTAATCAGTAAATACAGCAGCACACAGCAGTAATACCACAACCACACAACAGTAATACCACAACCACACAACAGTAATACCACTACCACACAACAGTAATACCACAACCACACAGCAGTAATACCACTACCACACAGCAGTAATACCACTACCACACAGCAGTAATACCACTACCACACAACAGTAATACCACTACCACACAGCAGTAATACCACTACCACACAACAGTAATACCACTACCACACAACAGTAATACCACTACCACACAACAGTAATACCACTACCACACAGCAGTAATAACACTACCACACAACAGTAATACCACTACCACACAGCAGTAATAACAGATCTCAGAGTTTGAGACTTTATTTTGGCTCTTTGGCCGTTCGTCTGTACCACTGTGGAAGTG
Source organism: Odontamblyopus rebecca (assembly GCA_030686955.1). Lineage (NCBI taxonomy): Eukaryota > Metazoa > Chordata > Actinopteri > Gobiiformes > Gobiidae > Odontamblyopus > Odontamblyopus rebecca. The sequence goes on along the minus strand of CM060672.1, from coordinate 33,876,864 downwards.
GGCGTGTGCTCGCAGTATCTGGGGACCCATCTGGGGTCTGAAGGTTCAGGTTTCAGGTGCTGTTCTGCAGACTTGAGGCTGATGAGGAAACCAGAGCCAGACAAAACTCGACACACACAGGGAGATCACGCACACTCCACACACACTATGGTCAGGGAATCAAACCGAGGACCTGCTTGTGGAGGGCGGAGTGCTGCCCACTGTGGCCCCTCCAAATCATCCCAAAGCCAGTTCTCCAGGCTCCGCGCACAGCCTGTGGGTCAGTGAAATGTGAGACTGTGGGTTTGGAGCCCGGTCCCTCCGTGCGCGGCTCTGAGTCTTTCTCTTGTTTTCTCGCCCACACCGCGCTTTCTGGAGCCGGAGTGGAGCGCGGCGCACTGCGGTCCCTGGTGCTTTGTGTGGCGGGCGGCACATGTAGCACTAGCCGCTACACCTCCGCGTCTCCATCACCCCTCTCCCCACGCTGTGATTTACGCTCCTGCGGTCTCCGGCGGCACACACTGCGCTCGGCCGCACGTTAAACGGAGACAATAGACGCGCACGTCTTCGCGTCTTGTAAACACACGCACGGACACAGAGGCCTGCGCGGTGGTCAGGAGCCCCCCACCCACGTCTCTCCGTTTGCCCCTCAGACTACAGCGTGAGCCGGGCCCGGGGCAGCCTCCTCTGCTCCAGCCCCGCGCACACAGCTCCTGGGGGACTGTACCTGGCTCTCCGTCTGAAAGGCATCGCTGATTCGGGCCCCGCTCGGTATCGTCGTGATGGTCCGGAGAGCCGTGAGCATCTCGAGCCTGTGGGTGCAGTTCGCCTCGGCGGCTCGGCTCAGGCTCGCGCCCGGACAGCTGTGCGGTGTTTCCGTTCCAAGCTCCAGACACGCGCCTCTGTGACCCCGCTGCGGTCCCCGAGCAGCCGGCCCCAGAGCGTCACTGTCCCGCAGGGCGGATGAGCCAGTCCCGCTGATTGCACCGCACTGTCCGAGTGTGCCCACCGCAGACGGCACCAAGAGTAGCCGATTACGCACCGCACATCCGGGCACCTTCACAATAAAAGCAAACCCACTCCTCGCGCGCCTCAACTTTCTCTAATATTAGAGCCGCACTCGATCCGTAACGTGTCAGAACAGGTCAGAGCCGCGCCTTCAGATCAGAGCAAGTATCCGAGCATACTGTGACTGTCACTCCACAAACTGAGACATGAACCCATGTGAGACATGAACCCATGTGAGACATGAACCCATGTGAGACATGAACCCATCTGAGACATGAACCCATGTGAGACATGAACCCATCTGAGACATGAACCCATCTGAGTCCAACCACAGACCACAGAAGAGTCCTCTTTGAGTCTTCAGCACGTGCCCAGTTATTCACGAGATCCAGAACTAAACCCGGTCCTCATCTGAACTGGGCCCCTCCTGAAGTGTGTGAGGGGACCTTCGGCTCTCTTATGGGATCCGAACCTTTTGAGCCATAAAGACCTTCACTGATATGACAGAAGCCGATGTGAGATCCCAGAGAGAGATGAGCTGTAAATGTTTCAGACTGAGGACGGGAGTGCGTCTGTGAAATCTAAATAGAATATCGCCCTAATTACAACAAATAAACTCATAAAAAATATTATTAAGATGATAAATGTGTTTATTTTGTTGTTTTTTGTGCACCTGCTCTCTGTCTGTGCTGATCCTTGTGTTGGTTCAACTTAAACTGCAAAAATGCTAAAAAGATTTAAGATATAATTTCACCCTTAAATCTATCAGAAAATGACTTCAAAGCAGTGAAATGACCTGTCCTCACAGTGAGATCATTTTACTGGACACGTTCTCTTCAAATAAACGACCTCTAGACGAGAATGAAGCGTCTCAGAACGATAAACGATAATAACGCTGAAAACAAGACGAAGAACCTGATGGAAGTTTTGTAATCTTGGCCGGATCACAGAAATGTGCCGTGTAAAAACCCGCGAACGTCTGAAAGAAAAAGATCCGGTTCTTTCAGGCACTGGCTACAGTGCAATTGTTCAAAAGTCATGAGTCATTCACAAATGTCACGTCGATTGCAGCAGTCAGTCAATTGCAGAAGTTGCCGTTCAGTTGCGTGAAGGCTGCGGGTGCGTGTTTCAGACGGTGTTTCAGACAGTGTCAGATCTAATCAGTTTCATCTTATCTGATTTTGGATTGTGACATATACTGTGTGTGTGTTTGTTTTTTATTGTTTTAAGGTACAACTTGTTCATGAAGCTCCTACATGAAGCATTAAATGGACTCTTGTGTCCTGTCAGAATGTCGTCACCGCCTCAAAAACACACCTGGAGCTGTGTTCTGTTTCATTCACACATGTTCAGTTCTGGAGACACTGGAAATTCCGGGGCTGAAATGATCCAAATGTTTCTGGTGAAGGTGAGTGCAGTTTAAAAACACAGTGGAGCGCGGCGGAAGAGAGTGTTTTCAGTTTTCTGCCTAAATCTTCAGGGTTTGTGTGTCAAACATGTGTGAATGAAACAAAAGACAACTCTATATTAGAACAAAGATCGGAAAAATATAGCTCCATATGAGTCCTTTTCCCACAACGAAAAACATCAATGGGGAAAAAAAATCTAGAAACAAATTAAATTAATTTTAAAAAATCTAAATAAGAAGAAAAATCAGACTTTAATCAGCAGTTAGGTTTAGGATAGGACCTGATTGATATTATCACCATACTTCTTCTTACTTCTTCTTCTTCTTTTCAGTGCTGCTGCAGTACAGCTGTAGTTTGTCTTATTTGAAGTGCAGACGGATGGATTTTCATATGTGAACTGCAAAATGTTCCACTGGCAGTGACCAAAGCCTGATCCTGTCAGCGCTCAGGAGCTCAGCCGGGCCACACCCACAGGGGGGCGCCACACCCACAGGGGGGCGCCACACCCACAGGGGGGCGCCACACCCACAGGGGGGCGCCACACCCACAGGGGAGCGCCACACCCACAGGGGGGCGCCACACCCACAGGGGAGCGCCACACCCACAGGGGGGCGCCACACCCACAGGGGGGCGCCACACCCACAGGGGGGCGCCACACCCACAGGGGAGCGCCACACCCACAGGGGGGCGCCACACCCACAGGGGAGCGCCACACCCACAGGGGGGCGCCACACCCACAGGGGGGCGCCACACCCACAGGGGAGCGCCACACCCACAGGGGGGCGCCACACCCACAGGGGGGCGCCACACCCACAGGGGGGCGCCAGTGCAAATACACCTGTAGTTGTGTCCTTGGACAAGACACTTCATCCACATTGCCGAGTGTGAATGTGTGTGTGTGTGTGTGTGAGTGTGTGTGTGTGTGTGTGTGTGTGTGTGTGTGTGTGTGTGTGTGTGTGTGTGTGTGTGTGTGTGTGTGTGAATGTGTGAAATTGTCTAGATTTGAGTTCTGCAGTGTGGGAGAATTCTGTCCAAAATTTTGAAACACATTTTTCTGATACTTTAAACAGAAATTTGGCAAAATAAAGGTGTTTTTATTTTACACACACCCGACTTTAACCTACACACACCCCACTTTAACCTACACACCCCACTTTAACCTACACACACCCGACTTTAACCTACACACACCCCACTTTAACCTACACACACCCGACTTTAACCTACACACACCCCACTTTAACCTACACACACCCCACTTTAACCTACACACACCCGACTTTAACCTACACACACCCCACTTTAACCTACACACACCCCACTTTAACCTACACACACCCCACTTTAACCTACACACACCCGACTTTAAAATCTCACACTACAAACAGATAAATAAACAGAATATAAAAAACACAAAGAAACAGAAAAAAGTCAATGTAAATCTGATGTGATGAGACGGCCCCAAAATGTGAATAAACACAGGCAAATATTGTACAAAACTCTAAACACAATATTTATGTAGTTATAAATGTGCTGACCCTATCCTCAAATTTTTTTTTTTTTTTTTAAAGAAAAGAAGAGAAAGAGAATCTCGTATTTAACAAAAATGTGATGAAATGTTTGGAAGGATTTTTTTAATATCTGATTACAAGTCTGATTCATTCATATTTATATTTTTTAAAATTGTAAAATTGGCCAAATGATTTATTTTTTAGACCAATTTTAAGTAGGATTTAGGCCTAGTTTAACTAAATTAAAAATAATATATCCACCAATATTTTTCAGAATCTAATATGTCAACAAAAAGAAGGAAGACATTTAAATGTTTTTATGGCCTATAAAAACAGAACATGGTGACAACACATTTTTGTTGTTGTTGTTTTATATAAGGAAGTAAAGTTTCAAACTGATAACTCTAAATTTCTAGATGTTTTCTGGTGGACGGTCCGTCAAATGCCAAACCAGACCACGTTACAGGTCTGATCTGTGGAGAGGCGACCCCGCTCACATTCAGAACGCCTGTTTTTCTAAGTGTTTTTGAGCTGTAAAACCACCTGTAACTGAGGAAATGTAAAGTAGAGCTGTTTAATGTCCCACTGTGGAACATTCCAGGCAGAGCAGTGACATATCCATAGAAACAAGCAAGAGACGGCCCACCAAACAAAAGTTACACAGGGCATCTTTAAGTTAAAATGCAAACTACAGTTAAAACGTGTCCTCGTTTTTGCTTCGAAATCCACTTGCCCGAGTCAGCGCGGTTTGACCTACTGCGCCAAAGCGGCTAATGCCCAGATCAGCCAAGATTACCCCCCACTGCTCCAATCTGCGCACCGAGAACGAGAACGAGACAAAACCGGGACTAAACCAGGACTAGAACAGGACTAGACCAGGACTAGCCCAAATCCAGCAGAGTCAGATCACTTTTAGGAAACATCTGTAAGAGTAAAAGTGCGTTATGTGTGCGTCAAATGCGTGCGTAAAGGAGCGCCACACTCACCTGTGCCGTTCTGATGCGCTCTGGGACCAGCGCGCTCCAAGATAAGGCTCTATACCAGTGCGTAACTGTTTAGGGTAAGGAGAGTGAACAGCGCCCCTACTGGCGACTGTGGAGGATCAGCCTGTGCGCGGCAGAGGCACAGACGACAGAAAAAGGCAAATTTAAGGGATCAGCAGAGATTAGAGTCCAATTTCAAATGCGACTTCTTCTCTATTACCACCACCACTACTGCTACTACTAATGGGTGATTCTCTTTTTGCATCAACATTTTATGTCCGCATGTTTTGCTTGGCCTGATTTTTGCCTGAACTGTGCCAAATATTAAAAGTAAGGTAAATCAATGGTGTATCAACTGTTTTTCATACATTAGATTCAATTCAAATGCATTTGAAATATTATTTCATAATTAATACACCTTTTTGGTAACACACGCACTTAATTTTATTGTGTCCCACAGTGCAAGTAATCAACTTCATCTAGAGGAATGAGCTAGAAAATTATATATATTAAAAAATCCCTTTCACTGTTAAATAGGCTACACTAAATTTCATTTAATCATGTAATTTAATATGATAAAAAAAAAAAAATTATCATTTCATTCCTACTTTACATGTCCCAGTAGTGATTTTCCCCCCTGTTAGAATGTTTGTTATTGAGGTGCAATAAAAAAAACTACAATTCCAGACAAGCCATTTACAGGAAGTGACATCATTTTGGAAGGCATTTCAAACTGTGGAAACTGAGGTAAGCTTCTACTGAGACTCCCTCCTTACTATTTTTGATCTTAAACATGTCACTCCCTTCTGGGTCATGCTTAAAGTTCCACCCTGTTAGGGTAACTTATGAGGAATGTTAATTCAGTTTATTTTAAAAAAAAACATATTTGATTTAGTTATTAAAGTAGTGTTAATCTACTGTAGGTCAGAGAGCTAAAAGGTCATTTGGTAAAGAGCTAGCATGAGATTAGCGAAAAAAAATTCCACCCTGTCGGGTTCCCCCCTGTTAGACCTATGAGCCTAACAGGAGGGAATGGGATCCTTCCAGGGTGGAAATTATTATTATTATTATTATTATTATTATTATTATTATTATTATTATTATTATAACAAGAGCTCCTCCAGCGGGGCAAAATACGCCCATACTTTGAATTATTGTATATAGAATTAAGTTAGAATTTGTCAAACCTAGTTAAAGAAGAATTGTTGGTGCAGTTTGGAAGATTCCAATACTGACAAGGTTTTCGCAAAGGGTCGGGCCGTGACCTTGACCTTTGACCCTGTGACCTTGAAATCAATAGGGAACATCCTTGACCCATGGGGTGTCCAGCCATGAAGTTTGACATTCTTAGGTGAGACGGTTGTCGAGCTAGAGCGCGGACAAGGTAATGTGTAGTTGTCTTGTATTCTCTCTCTCCCGTTGCCTAGCAACCGCTGCAGCTGGAACTGTGTGTCACCTTTGAACTTTAAACTTCAAAGCTTTGAAGTCTTTGAAGCTTTGTCTTCATGAAGAGGCAAAACATGTGGGGCATGCGCCGATATATATATAAGGTGACCTTGACCTTTGACCCTGTGACCTTGAAATCAATAGGGAACATCCTTGACCCATGGGGTGTCCAGCCATGAAGTTTGACATTCCTAGGTGAGACGGTTGTCCACAGACGGACAGACGGACGGACGGACAGACGGACGGACAGCGCCATACCATAATACGTCCCGTATTACAACGATAAAAATATTATTATATTGCTATATTATTTGTATTGTTGTTATTAACTTCGTTAACTGGCGAGGGGTATTGTTCTTCATCGGTTTCTTACGCTATATTATTATACGCCCGTTCTAAGACGGGACGTATTATGGTATGGCGCTGTCCATCCGTCTGTCCGTCCGTCCGTCTGTGGACACTTCAAAGCTCGACCCTTTGCGAAAACCTGCCCGTCGCTCTTGCTAACTGTGATCGTTTCCATCTCTGTCTTTTTATCTTCCATCTCTGTCCTTTTATGTTACCTGCCGTAGATCTGAACTCTCTTCTCAAATGTTCTGCTGCTGAAAGCGAGAACAACCCACATTCTCTGCTTCTTTGAGCTTTGACACATTAAAGCTTTGTAGTGTCTTTAAGTTCTGTTGCTGCGATCTGATTGGTGGAATTCCGATTCTAGAATGTGATGATGTCATACTCATACTCCTACTGCAAGAGCCAGATTTCCCTATTGATTATCCGTCCGTCTGTCTGTCCGTCTGTCCGTCTGTCTGTGGACAATTTCTTGTCCGCGCTCTAACTCCACAACCGTCTCACCTAGGAATGTCAAACTTCCAAACTGCACCAACAATTCATCTTTAACTAGGTTTGACAAATTCTAACTTAATTCTATATACAATAATTCAAAGTACGGGCGTATTTTGCCCCGCTGGCGGAGCTCTTGTTATTATTATTATTCAAATACATCTGAGTACACATGGACATGCATCATTAAAGGTGTGTGTGGACTACATACCCTGAAACGCTGTGTGTTGAACTCCTGGCTGTAGAGGAGTTTGTCGTCTTCAGACCTGTGATCTTTGTTTCTGCGAGTTGCGTAGTTGTGTATCAGTCGAAGGTCTGAGTTGAAATGAGTTTCTCAGGACCTGTGTCACCTGTATATACTTATAGAACCCTTTATAAGAGACTCTTGATGATGTCACAAAGAAATAGAATGTCTGATGGAACGTGTTGCCAGGTGACGCCAGGTGAATCTTTCCTTATATATATATATATTATACCCTCCTGTGGGCTCACCACCTGCAGAGGGGTTCATAGGGGGGGTCAGGTGCTATGAGTATTGGGCAGCAAACTGCCCCCGCGACCCAGCCGGATTAAGAGGGAGAAGATGGATGGATGGACACAATGCTGAATGTCAATAATTCCATTGGAAGTGTCTGAATGTCCATCCTAGGCCCTAAACCCCAAACACTACACTGACCTGCACTCTTTAGTGAACTCTATAGAACCTCATTCACTGAGGTCCAGACGCAGTTCACGACTTTGAGGTCACATGTGTATTAGACCTCAATTAGTCTTGATTTAGACCTTATTTAAAACTGGTGTAGACCTGGTTTAGACCTAGTTTAGTCCTGGTTTACTTTTGGTTTAGATCTGGGTCAGACTTTTAGTAATTAGACATGGTTTAGCCCTATATTAGTCCTGGTTTAGACCTGGATTAGTCCTGGTTTAGTCCTGGCTTAGACCTGATTTTGTCACTGTATTTCTCCAGGTTTAGTCCTGTACAGTATATTAGACCTGATTTAGTCCTGGTTAAGACTTAAACAATGGTTTTGTCCTCTAGTGGTCCTGTTTTAGACCTGGTTCAGACCTAGTTTAGACCTGATTTAGTTTTGGTATAGACCTAGTTCAGATCTGGTTTAGCCCTATATTAGTCCTGGTTTAGACCTGGTTTAAATCTGGTTCAGACCTGGTTTAGACCTGGTTTAGCCCTGTATTAGTCCTGTATTAGAACTGTATTAGAACCCCTCGGAGGAATAAGATGGACTCGCAGCCCCAACTTTGAACTACACTAAATGTGAACTGTGCCTGAGTGAACTGTGGTAGTAGTTATTACCCCACAGAAGTAAAATTCCCCCCTCTTTAAGCAGGGCTCTACAGTGCGCCCATTTCACTCACATTTGTGAGTAAATATTTTGTCGTGCGAACGTGGTAAACAAAACAGGCACATGTGGGGTTCATGGGGGGGTCAGGTGCTATGAGTATTGGGCAGCACGCTGCCCCCGCGACCCAGCCAGATTAAGCGGGAGAAGATGGATGGATGGATGGATGGAAGAAGAAGAAGAAGAAGAAGAAGAAGAAGAAGAAGAAGAAGAAGAAGAAGAAGAAGAAGAAGAAGAGAGTTTCACACTGGAATACTGCTCAGATTTTAAATACTGAAACACTGACTTCCACCCTGTCATGTTCTGTTTCACCCTGTTAAGTTAAATGTTTTTAAAAATATTTTGACATAGTCATTAAATCTTGTTAAAATGTTTGTGCTGCGTTGGAAGGTCAGGAACATTAAATGGACATATATGGGTATATTTGTAGAGATGATTATTTGTTCAGTGCTGTCAGTAAAAAAGGATGGTTAAAATGTCATTTCATATAGGATACAACCATATACCTCTTTATTATTAAATAACCTTTAACAGTTTCAAACTAAAGCATATTATGGTATATTATGGCATCAAAATGGACAAATTCTCTCTAGGAAAATGTTGTTATTCAACAATACTAACATGTTTAACTATGTGCAATTTAAATGTAAATGTCCCTAACAGGGTGGAACACTTTCAGCAACAACATTTAATAAAACTACCTGTAATTATTACTATATTCATCCTTGAGCTTGACCATTATGCATTTCTTATAGTTAAACATGTCAGTATTAAAAAACAACATGAAAAATATATTCCATTACCATTTTTTACCTCCAACTTTACAAAAACCCAAAATGTTGCCGCAAAAAGAGAATCACCCTAATACTACTATTACCACTACTACAACTACTACTTTATTACTGCTACTACTGTACTACTACTACTACTACTACTACTACTACTACTACTACTACTACTGCTACTGCTACTGCTGCTACTACTACTACTACAACTACTGCAACTACTATTACCACTACTACAACTACTACTGTACTACTGCTAGGGTTCATCTGACTGAATAAGCCTAAGAAGTCGCATTTGAAATTGGACTCTAATCTCTGTTGATCCCTTAAATTTGCCTTTTTCTGTAGAACAATGGTTCTGAAGGTTTGTAAATTCTTGTCCATTTCAGTGACCCATATCTGGAATGAACATCACTATTCACCAAAGCAAACTGTGGTTTGTGAATATTTATAGACCGAGTTAACCAGAGCATTTAAATATTAAATATGCAAATGAGTGCAGGCTCCTCTGGCCTGCTACATTAGGTACAACTTTAAGAGTTCTCTAAGGTTATGTGTTGAGTCTAAACTGATTATTCTGTGACACATGTGCATACGACCAGGAGAGTGGAGATGTTCATCACAGTGTGATGTCCAGGGTTGTGCACATATCAGAAGGAATTTTGGTCCACTTCTTTGCCGATCATCTCTAAATCATTAAGGTTTTGTGGCTGTCGCTTTGCACCTCAGAGCTTCAGCTCCCACCAGAGGATTTCTATACGGTTAAGATCCACCACTCCACTCCATCACTTTTGCTTCTCCTTGAGCCACTCCTTTTGTCCTGGCTGTATGTTTTGGGTCATTGTCGTGTTGGAAGACCCATCCACGACCCATTTTCAGTTTCTGGGTGAGGGAAGGAGGTCACTCAGGATTTTAATGGTTCATGGCTCCGTCCACCGTCCCATTGACCCAGTGAAGTTGTCCTGTGCCCTTGGCAGAAAAACACCCCCAAAGCAGAATGTTTCCATCTCCATGCTTGATGTTGGGGATGATGTTCTTGGGTTCAAACACAACATTTCTCTTCCTCCCTACACAGTGAGTGGAGTTAACGCCAAAGAGCTCGATTTTGGTCTCTGTGACCACAGCACCTTCTCTCAATCCCCGTCTAAATCCCTCAGGTGTTCATTCAAACTTCAGGCGGCTGCACATGTGTCTTCTTCAGCAGGAGGTCTTAAGAACAGGCTCCTGAAAAAATGTGTTGTAAGATTTTAATCCACTGCAGCGTAAAGTGTTCCCAATGGTTTTCTTAGCGACTGTGGTCCCAGCTGCCTTAAGATCAACCAGCTCCTCCCGTGTAGTTCTAGGCTGATTTCTCACTGTTCTCATGATCATTGAAACCCCACGAGGTGAGATAATGTGTAGTGTGTGGAGCCCCAGACTGAGATTGGCTGATGGCATTTTGTATTTTAAAAATTTTCGAACAATTGCACCAACAGTTGTGTCCTTCACACCAGCTTCTTGCGTATGGTTCTGTAGCCCGTTCCACCCTCGTGCAGGTCCACAGTCCTGTCCCTGATGTCCTCTGACAGCTCTTTGGTCTTTCCCATGTTGGAGAGTTTAGAGTCAGACGGACTGACTCTGTGGACAGGGGTCTTTTATACAGGTGACAGGTTCAAACAGGAGTCTAATTCAGGTGATGAGTTGATTAGGAGCGTATAACTGGTCTGTGGGGAGCCAGAATTCTTGAAGGTCGGGATCAAATACTTATTTCATACAATGAAATGCAAATCAATTAATATATTTTTTATAATGTGATTTTCTGGATTTTCTTGTTGATATTCTGTCTCCATCCTTCTTCCACTTTATCCGGCTGGGTCACGGGGGCAGCAGTTCTGTGTACCTGAGCCCTATGAACCCCTCTGCGGGTGGTGAGCCCACAGGAGGGTGGACTCATGTCGTCCTCAGAAATACCTAGAAAAGCACTGGTGAATCACCTCTCCACAGACCTGACCTGTAACTTGACCAAGTGGCATTATCTGGAGTTGTGTTTTGTTTCATTCACACATGTTTAACATGTTTAACATGTTTAAACCCTGTATATTTAATTCTGAGTTCTTCTTTCAAACTGAAAATAGTCTGTTCCACCTTGTGATGTAATGTGAAAATACAGGAAGTGCTCCACTGTGTTTTTAAACTACAATCATTTGGATCATTTCAGCCCTGGAATTGTCTGTCTTTAAACTAAAAGTAGCTGTTAACTTGAAACCTGCCACTTCATGACATCACTGATAAAAAAGGGGGTTACTAAGAGAGGTGTGGCTGAAACAAAACACAACTTCAAGTATGTTTTTGAAAAACATTCTATGAACAAAGAAAGTTCTAAAAATAGAAGAGGAAATGGAAATGTCCTCACATGACTGAATTGAATCAGGCGTTGCTGCATATTTGGATGAGTCTGTTCAGATGCTCAGATTAAGAGCTGACACCTGTCATGTACGTCACACTCATATTTGAGTCTCTTCACACAGAAGCTTTTGAGGTCACTCAACTTTGGAGAGATTTGCTGTGCTGAATGGGAGATGTGCTCAAAGACCAAACAGAGAAGAAGACACTGGCTGGACTGTGAACAAATGAAGGTATTGAGTGCACAGAATATTCCAAGTACAACATTATTGAGCTGGGACAGTTCACATTGGTCCCTGTCCACTTATCTGTGGAAACCACACTGCTCCCTCTGCTGAGAGAGGAGCCCCGGAGCTCAGGAGCCCCGGAGCTCAGGAGCCCCGGAGCTCAGGAGCCCCGGAGCTCAGGAGCCCCGGAGCTCAGGAGCCCCGGAGCCCCGGAGCTCAGGAGCCCAGGAGCTCAGGAGTCCAGGAGTTCAGGAGCCCCGGAGCTCAGGAGCCCAGGAGCCCCGGAGCTCAGGAGCCCCGGAGCTCAGGAGCCCAGGAGCCCCGGAGCTCAGGAGCCCCAGAGCTCAGGAGCCCCGGAGCTCAGGAGCCCAGGAGCCCCGGAGCTCAGGAGCCCCGGAGCTCAGGAGCCCAGGAGCCCCGGAGCTCAGGAGCCCCAGAGCTCAGGAGCGGCTCAGGAGTTCAGGAGCTCAGGAGCCCAGGAGCCCAGGAGTCCAGGAGTCCAGGAGTCCAGGAGTTCAGGAGGCAGGAGCGTAGCCAGAAAAATGTGGACAAACTGCTAGTTGTGTCTTTGCGTCATGTGTTATTGCGCAGGTTTAAATAGGCTTTATCTGAACATTTATAGGACCATTTCTTCACAAACCGAACAGCATGAAATAAAAAGCACAGGGATGCTGACGATCTTCTCTTCTTCTCCATCCATGTGCATCATGTCCACACAGTCCCAGTCCACGATCCATAAGGGATCTGTTTGTGGTTTCACTAAATCTGACTCTTTTGTGCTGCAGCTGTTTTGGACAGTTGAGATTTTGTTTAAGCAGTGTTGATTTTGGACAGTGTTGATTTTGGACAGTGTTGATTTTGGACAGTGTTGATTTTGGACAGTGTTGATTTTGGACAGTGTTGAGCAGCTGATAAAAGAACATATTGAAAATTCAGTTGCTGTAGGCATGTGAGTTTATTACAGTGTAACTGGCTGTACACACACACACACACACTATACACACACACACTATACACACACACACACTATACACACACACACACACACACTATACACACACACACACACACACTATACACACACACACACTATACACACACACACTATACACACACACACACTATACACACACACACACACACACACTATACACACACACACACACACACACACTGTACTCACACACACCCTGATTGGCGTGAGAAATGAACTGTTCCATGGAGACTGTGCCAGAGGCTCGCTAAGGAGTTTGCTGTGGACATTTGAGATGCTACAGGGTTTTTACACCATGTAGCAGCAAATGTGGAAGAAGACCTTCCAGAAGAAAGACTTGAGGGAATGAAACATTTCGTCACCACCCGAAACACCAGAGCAGAGTAAGAACAAGGCCTTTCCTGTTGTGTTCACCTGGGGCCCCCTGGAGGCTGCTGTGATGCCCCGGCTGCACTTTTGGCTCTTCCTCTCCTCAAACTGTCCTGATACAGAATCTGCTCCTTGACCAGTTAAACTGACCTGAGACCTGTGACTGAGACACAAAGGACACTGAGAAGAGCAGTGGAAATGTTTCTGCAGAAATTTCATTTTTTTCATTTTTCATTAAAATTTTTATTTCATTCATGAAAGATGAATACAAAATAATTATATTTACACACCGATGTGAATGAAAAGGAGCAGAAAGAAGTATAAACTTAACATCTGCCTCCTTTTCACTCAAAGTAAAATATTTCTAACACTTCAACAGTTCCAACTACATTTATAAGCCACTTATCTGCGTGACATACACAACATTAAACACCTGTTATTAACACAAAAGGACAATTCATACTTCATACTTTTTTAGCATATCATGTTTGACAATTCTTTTAAACACTTCAATGGACTTTAAAGATTTGAGTTTTTCATTTAGACTGTTCCATAGACACCTTTTATTGAAACCTTTTATTTTTCCAAAAACTTAAATTTCTCTCAGGATAAAGTATGTATCTCTGTCTATCTCGGCCTCTGGACTGTGCACAGGTTGTGGTTTAACAAATAAAAGCTGTTGTTAATATGTGTTCACTTCTTAAAAATATCATATTGCATAATATCATGTGCAATATACCAGTAACTGAATGTATAAGCATATCCTAACAATACTGCATTGTGAGACATCATCAAGTATTGAATCGAATCATGAGGGACCCTGTGATTCCCAGTCCTAGTTTACATCGTGGTTGCTAGGTAACAGTTATTGAATTACTTCTGCTGACCTCAACCAGAAAATAAAATTATAAACTTCACACACACAAAATAAGTACATACAATTAAAATAAAAATAAAATAAAAGCAGAAAAGACTAAGCATTCAATCTGAATTCTAATGATATAACTGTTGTAGTGAAATGTTTTGAATTAAAAATACTGATCTTATGTTTAGTTTTACTCTACTGCTGTTATTGAATATATCTAGTACTGTAGATCACTTCATCCAAACAAAACAATACTCTTTTTTTCTATCCTTTCATGTGTCCTCTCCATTCATCTCTCTGTTTGTCTGGTTACCATTCATTTGTCTGTTTGTCTGGTTATCTCAGACAAAATAATCGCAATAATACCTGCAGATAAAGGAAGAGCTACAATGATTATGGACACAGAGGAACATGAACAACAGATGGAAAACCTGTTAAAGAACATATGAAGTACATATGAACTGAATAGGAAAGATCCATCCATCCATCCATCTTCTTCCGCTTATCCGGGGCCGGGTCGCGGGGGCAGCAGTCTAAGCAGGGGCTCCCAAGCTTCCCTCTCCCCAGCCACTTCCTCCAGCCCCTCCGGACGGACCCCAAGGTGTTCCCAGGCCGAGAGACATAGTCCCTCCAGCGTGTCCTGGGTCTTCCCCGGGGCCTCCTACCGGTGGGACATGCCCGGAACACCTCCTGAGGGAGGCGTCCAGGAGGCATCCGGACCAGATGCCCGAACCACCTCAGCTGCTCCTCTCGACGTGGAGGAGCAGCGACTCTACTCCGAGCTCCTCCCGTGTGACCAAGCTCCTCACCCTATCTCTAAGGGAGCACCCGGCCACTCTGTGAAGCAAAATTATTGTATAAGCCATTGCCAAAAGTTTGCCATTTCCCATTCACCCAACACTGTAAAAGTTGTTATTAAGTGGAATCGGATGCTTAACACTGACACTGTTTGCTTTGTTGCACTGATATTAATGTGCTATTAGATGAGAATAATCAGTGTACTTTTTTACTTTCCTATAGGCTAAAGAACTGGTTGTAGCGTATTATTATTATTATTACCAGATTTGTTATTTCGCTTGTGGCAATAACTACATGAACCCAAAACATGCATTTAAAATGTATTTTTGAAGTGATGCAAGTGTATTTTAGTGCACTAAAGTCACACTACCCAAGTCAAAATATGAGCACATTTAGGAGTGCACAACAAATGTAATTAGTGTGATATTTTGGAACATTTTTGTGTTTTTAATCATGTAATATTACACTTATAGCACATTTGTGGCAGTTTCTAGAACTGTAGTTGTCTAAAGACATGTCTTTCGGATGGACTAGTCAAGTATAAATGCCAAAAGTTCTAAAATTTGAGTTTATGCAAAAACAAATATTCATGAAAGATGTACTAGAAAACATAATTATATTGAACAATTCAAATGAAATTGAATCCAAAATGTTCAGTGAACTCACTTTCTTGCTGTTGTTGTCTGTATAAATCCTTGAAATCGAAACAAAACACATTTGTCACCACTAAAATACACTTAAAATGGATTTGCATTACTGCTAAAATACAACTTAAATTTACTTATTGGGTTCCAAATAGCACATTTTAAGTATATTTACAAAGTGCACTCTTTTTCTTTTTTTTTTTTCTTTTTTTTTTACCAGGGATCATGACCATTAGACAACACAATTATCCACAAATAATTATACATATGAACATAACATGGTAGACTTCTGTGTAACTTGAAAGGTGTCAGATGTTTCTATGAGTAAAAGTATATGAGGGGTAAGGCTGCCATTGCAATGAGAAAAGCTTCCAGGACAACATATAAAGGACTAAGAACTTAACTTTTAAAAGTGAATTGGAAAATATCAGAATTGTATGTTGTGTAATGTTTCTTTAGCGCAAAAACAACACTTCCTCAGATTAGCTTCTGTAAATGGGCGTGGCTGTGGGCGTGGAGTGGGTGTGGTTTCATAATTTCTTACACACACTGCAGTACCACTATATGACCAGAGGGGTCGCTATTTAGGTCCTAACTAGGTTCCCCACCGGAATGTCAACCCCCCACACACACACTTTTGTAAAAATACCAGATTCTGAGGACTACTCCAATTTCAACAGATTTTGACTCTGGGCTCCTGGGCAGGTGATTTCCCGCCTCTGCAGCACCTTTTCCTTCTTAGGACCAGGGTCTAGGTCCTAAGTTTGTCTTCAGGTCTTAATACGGAAGGTGTTTTTACAGTCATGAGTCCTAAGAAGGTCATAAAAACAAACACACACACACACACACACTATACACACACACACACACACACACACACACACACACACTATACACACACACACACACACTGTACTCACACACACCCTGATTGGCGTGAGAAATGAACTGTTCCATGGAGACTGTGCCAGAGGCTCGCTAAGGAGTTTGCTGTGGACATTTGAGATGCTACAGGGTTTTTACACCATGTAGCAGCAAATGTGGAAGAAGACCTTCCAGAAGAAAGACTTGAGGGAATGAAACATTTCATCACCACCCGAAACACCAGAGCAGAGTAAGAACAAGGCCTTTCCTGTTCTGTTCACCTGGGGCCCCCTGGAGGCTGCTGTGATGCCCCAGCTGCACTTTTGGCTCTTCCTCTCCTCAAACTGTCCTGATACAGAATCTGCTCCTTGACCAGTTTAACTGACCTGAGACCTGTGACTGAGACACAAAGGACACTGAGAAGAGCAGTGGAAATGTTTCTTCAGAAATTTCATTTTTCATTAAAATTTTTATTTCATTCATGAAAGATGAATACAAAATAATATTTACACACCAATGTGAATGAAAAGGAGCAGAAAGAAGTATAAACTTAACATCTGCCTCCTTTTCACTCAAAGTAAAATATTTCTAACACTTCAACAGTTCCAACTACATTTATAAGCCACTTATCTGCGTGACATACACAACATTAAACACCTGTTATTAACACAAAAGGACAATTCATACTTCATACTTTTTTAGCATATCATGTTTGACAATTCTTTTAAACACTTCAATGGACTTTAAAGATTTGAGTTTTTCATTTAGACTGTTCCATAGACACCTTTTATTGAAACCTTTTATTTTTCCAAAAACTTAAATTTCTCTCAGGATAAAGTATGTATCTCTGTCTATCTCGGCCTCTGGACTGTGCACAGGTTGTGGTTTAACAAATAAAAGCTGTTGTTAATATGTGTTCACTTCTTAAAAATCTCATATTGCATAATATCATGTGCAATATACCAATAACTGAATGTATAAGCATATCCTAACAATACTGCATTGTGAGACATCATCAAGTATTGAATCGAATCATGAGGGACCCTGTGATTCCCAGTCCTAGTTTACATCGTGGTTGCTAGGTAACAGTTATTGAATTACTTCTGCTGACCTCAACCAGA
This sequence comes from Odontamblyopus rebecca, assembly GCA_030686955.1. Taxonomy (NCBI): domain Eukaryota; kingdom Metazoa; phylum Chordata; class Actinopteri; order Gobiiformes; family Gobiidae; genus Odontamblyopus; species Odontamblyopus rebecca. The sequence continues at coordinate 33,859,281 of CM060672.1, read as the reverse complement.
AAATAAAATTGTAAACTTCACACACACAAAATAAATACATACAATTAAAATAAAAATAAAATAAAAGCAGAAAAGACTAAGCATTCAATCTGAATTCTAATGATATAACTGTTGTAGTGAAATGTTTTGAATTAAAAATACTGATCTTATGTTTAGTTTTACTCTACTGCTGTTATTGAATATATCTAGTACTGTAGATCACTTCATCCAAACAAAACAATACTCTTTTTTTCTATCCTTTCATGTGTCCTCTCCATTCATCTCTCTGTTTGTCTGGTTACCATTCATTTGTCTGTTTGTCTGGTTATCTCAGACAAAATAATCACCAATAATACCTGCAGATAAAGGAAGAGCTACAATGATTATGGACACAGAGGAACATGAACAACAGATGGAAAACCTGTTAAAGAACATATGAAGTACATATGAACTGAATAGGAAAGATCCATCCATCCATCCATCTTCTTCCGCTTATCCGGGGCCGGGTCGCAGGGGCAGCAGTCTAAGCAGGGGCTCCCAAGCTTCCTTCTCCCCAGCCACTTCCTCCAGCTCCTCCGGACGGACCCCGAAGCGTTCCCAGGCCGAGAGACATAGTCCCTCCAGCGTGTCCTGGGTCTTCCCCGGGAGCCTCCCTACCGGTGGGACATGCCTGGAACACCTCCCGAGGGAGGTGGCCGCTTTGGCCGCTTGTATCCGCGATCTTGTCCTTTCGGTCATTACCCAGAGCTCATGACCATAGGTGAGGGGAGGAACGTAGATTGAGGTAAATCGAGAGCTTCGCCTTTCGGCTCAGCTCCTCTTCACCACAACGGTCCGATACAGCGACCGCATCACTGCCGACGCTGCACCGATCCACCTGTCAATCTCACGCTCCATCCTCCCCTCACTGTGAACAAGACCCCGAGATACTTGAACTCCTCCACTTGAGGCAGAGACTCCCCACCCACCCGGAGAGGGCAATCCACCTTTTTCCGGTCGAGAACCATGGCCTCGGATTTGGAACAGCTGATTCTCATCCCGGCCGCTTCACACTCGGCTGCAAACCGCCCCAGTGCTGCAGGTCCTGGTTCGATGGAGCCAACAGGACAACATCATCCGCAAAAAGCAGCGATGAAATCCTGTGGTTCCCAAACCGGACCCCCTCCGGCCCCTGGCTGTGCCTAGAAATTCTGTCCATAAATACAATGAACAGAACCGGTGACAAAGGGCAGCCCTGGAGTCCAACATGCACCGGGAACAGGTCTGACTTACTGCCAGCAATGCGAACACAGCTCCTGCTCCGGTCATACAGGGACCGGACAGCCCTTAGCAAAGGGCCCCGGACCCCATACTCCCGGAGCACCCCCCACAGGGCACCACGAGGGACACGGTCGAATGCCTTCTCCAAGTCCACAAAGCACATGTGGACTGGTTGGGCAAACTCCCATGAACCCTCGAGCACCCGATGGAGGGTGTAGAGCTGGTCCAGTGTTCCACGACCAGGCCGAAAACCACACTGCTCCTCTTGAATCCGAGGTTCGACTATCGGCCGAACTCTCCTCTCCAGCACCCTGGCATAGGCTTTACCGGGGAGGCTGAGGAGTGTGATTCCCCTGTAGTTGGAACACACCCTCCGGTCCCCCTTTTTATACAGAGGGACCACCACCCCGGTCTGCCAGTCCAGAGGTACTGTTCCCGACCACCACGCGATGTTGCAGAGGCGTGTCAGCCAAGACAGCCCCACAACACCCAGAGACTTAAGGTACTCAGGACGGATCTCATCCACCCCCGGAGCCTTGCCACCGAGGAGCTTTCTGACCACCTCAGTGACTTCGGCCAGGGTGATGGATGAGTCCGCCTCTGGGTCCCCAGCCTCAGCCTCCTCTTCGGAGGACGTGACGGTGGGATTGAGGAGATCCCCAAAGTATTCCTTCCACCGCCCGACAACATCCCCAGTCGAGGTCAGCAGTTCTCCCACCACACTGTAAACAGTGTTGGTGAAGAACCGCTTCCCCCTCCTGAGGTGCCGGACGGTTTGCCAGAATTTCCTTGGGGCCGTCCGATAGTCCTCCTCCATGGCCTCCCTGAACTCCTCCCAAACCCGAGTTTTTGCCTCTGCCACCGCCCGGGCTGCAGCACGCTTGGCCTGACGGTACCTGTCAGCTGCCTCAGGAGTCCCTCGAGCCAGCAAGGCCCGGTAGGACTCCTTCTTCAGCTTGACGGCATCCCTTACTTCCGGTGTCCACCACCGAGTTCGGGGATTGCCGCCGCGACAGGCACCGCAGACCTTACGGCCACAGCTACGAGCGGCCGCATCGACAAGAGCCGAGGGCCGAGAGCGAAGCCCACTCGGGCTCCATGTCCCCAGCCTCCCCCAGGATCCGGGAGAAGCTCTCCCGGAGGTGTGAGTTGAAGGCCGCACCGACAGAAGGTTCCGGCAGACGTTCCCAGCAGACCCTCACGATACGCTTGGGCCTGCCAGGTCTTTCCGGCTTCCTCCTCCGCCAGTGGACCCAACTCACCACCAGGTGGTGATCAGTTGACAGCTCTGCCCCTCTCTTCACCCGAGTGTCCAAGACACACGGCCGGAGGTCAGATGACACGACAACAAAGTTGATCATCGACCTCCGGCCTAGGGAGTCCTGGTGCCACGTGCACCGATGGACCCCCTTGTGCTCGAACATGGTGTTCGTTATGGACAAACTGTGACTAGCACAGAAGTCCAATAACAGAACACCGCTCGGGTTCAGATCAGGGAGGCCGTTCCTCCCAATCACCCCTCTCCAAGTGTCACTGTCGTTGCCCACATGGGCGTTGAAGTCCCCCAGTAGAACAACGGAGTCCCCGGTCGGTGCACTGTCCAGTCCCCCTCCCAGAGACTCCAAGAAGGCCGGGTACTCTGCACTGCTGTTCGGCCCGTAGGCCGACACCACAGTGAGACACCTGTCCCCGACCTGAAGGCGCAGGGACACGACCCTCTTGTTCACCGGGGTGAACTCCAACACGCAGCGTCTGAGCTGTGGGGCTATGAGCCCACACCAGCTCGCCGCTGCTCCCCGCGGCCAACGCCAGAGAAATGGAGAGTCCAGCCCCTCTCAAGGAGTTGAGTTCCGGAACCCAAGCTGTGCGTGGAGGTGAGGCCGACTATATCTAGCCGGTAATGCTCGACCTCCCGCACAAGCTCAGGCTCCTTCCCCCCCAGCGAGGTGACATTCCATGTCCCCAGAGCTAGTCTCCATGTCCGGAGATCCGGTCGCCGAGGCCCCTGCCTTCGACTGCCGCCCAGATCTCTCTGCACCCGGCCCCTATGGCTCCTCCCGCAGATGGTGGGTCCAGGGGAGGGCGGCCCCACGTCGCTCCTTTGGGCTGTGCCCAGCCGGGCCCTGTGGGGAAAGGCCCGGACACCAGGCCCTTGCCCACGTGCACCCACCCCAGGCCTGGCTCCAGGGTGGGGCCCCGGTACTGCCTTTCCGGGTGACGTCACTGACCTTTTAATGTTAATCATCATAGGGGCTTCTGACACTAATGACACCGTGTGGATTTTCTTGTGCTCCTCCAGAGGTGGCCCCTGAGGGCCTGACTTTCCCCTGGTTGTGCGCCATACAAATGGTGGATACCTGGCAAAACGTCTGTGCATAGGAAGAGAAACCCTCAGTGTACCATTGTTTGTTAATCAAATCAGTCATCCCTCCTTTTGACACATGATCGTGACCATGTGCTAGAACCGCAAAATGCCTAAAAAAGTGTCATAGAAGGCACGGTTTCCTGGCAATAAAACACAACATCTCTTTTCACAGCTTCACACTTGTGCCTGTGTGGAGAAGCTTTGCATTACTGATAAAGGGAGAGAGAGATTATTTTAGAAGAGTGTGTCTCCCCTCAGCGTCTGATAAGACTCCACTCTCGCAGCGGTGTCTCCTCTCCTACTTCCTGAAAAAATGGAGTCATTTTGGTTAGTGTGGGCCTGACCCATGCATACAGTCAGGACTGAGGGCAGCAATAAACTCCAGAAGGTCTGTACCTGTGAAACATTCAAAATAGATTTACCATTAGATTTTGAAAACTTTCTGTGTTTCCACAGCCCCACCCGATCGTGAAACACGCCAAATTCATATATGCAATCTGTAAAATACTCCATACAACAATACAATAACTCACCTTTATGTACCAGATAACCCTGTGTCCTGTCAATAATCATATCATTGTTGCACTGTCTTCCTATGATATCTTGTATATAGCTGAGATTTTTTTTTAAATATATTTTATTACTTAACTTTCTATTTTATTTTGACTTGTACATTACATTTGTATAATTGTCTCTTTTTTTACCTGCCCTTGCTATCTTTTTGCTACTAATTTAGAGTTTATGATTACCATTTTTATATTTTTTGTGATGTGTGATTATGTCTAAATAATTTCCCTTGTGGATCAACAAAGGAAAATCAGTAACTCTTTTTAAAAAGACTTACTGATTATCCTGTGGTTTACAGGCTGTGGTCAGTGCTACCACAATGCTCTGCAGTTTGAGCTAAATAATGGGAGAGGACAGGTGAATGGGTCAGTAGTGAGGCAGCATGCAGAATAAGCAGTGTTAGAGCAGCGTAACCTGCGTGGTCCTGGGAGGTGAATGATTTCTCTGCTTGTTCTGTTCAACTAATTCTATCACTAGGTCTTTTACCGTAAATCAGTGCACTGAGAGGTTTTTCCAGGACAGAAAAATTTAGGATAAAAATACAACACTACAAACACATTCCTAGGAAAGACATAAGTTGCGTTTTAGTTTGAGGCCTTGGAATATTCTGAATGGCTGCAGCCCTATCTGTAGAAATACTTTTGCCTCTGTCTGAGACCACGTGACCCAAGAAGACGACTTCTTTTTTAGCAAACTGCAGTTCTGAAAGGCCTCTGTGTGTAAATAACATACCATGTCACTGTGTCGCATCTGCACTGCTCCTCGGAGAGAGCACAACAATAAATCATCAACGCACTGTAACAGACACGTGCCTTGTGATAGTTCGAGAGGGTCAAGAGAGTCGCACCGTGCAGCGTCGCGCAAATCATTAAACACGGAATCCATCCCCTCAATCACTTCCAGTCACAGTGCGTATCTTGGTCTACAGGACGCACATTAGATTTGGGGGTGTTTAGCCACGGGTTGACGACTGTGTATAAGACCAAATCTGTGGGGGCTTTTTGCCCAAAGTTTATCTGAAATTTCTTTTAGCTCCGGTATAGCTTCTGTCTTAGCACAAGAGACAAGGCAGCTTGTTTTGACTGGGCTGCACTGGTTATCAGTAGTAGCCTCGCACTGCACAAACAGCCCCACTCCTCCCCTTTTTCACATCTCTTGGTTTTGACAGGAATGTAAGGGTAAATCTTATGAGAAAATGTAAAATCCTCCGTAGCCACGGACAATGCAGAGTACTGGTCTACACAACAGTCAGCTCCAGATAATTTCTCCCCATGAACATTAGAATTTGGTCCGCTACTGTTTTGTTTAGTTTTTACCCCCTTTCAAGTCATCTTTAAATCCTTGGCCATTTTTCCTGCTTTTATAGAATAAATCTCTTTTAAATTGACTTCACTTTTAGACTTTTAATACATTTTATTTACACTTTTTATGACACGTCTCTTTCACAAACTTATCTGTGACCTTTTGATTATATTGTATTTTAGCATTTATTATATCAATAGGTACTTCAGGTCACATGAAAACCTCGTAACCAGATCATCCTCACTACCCTGTGCTAAAAGTTTTCCTATTACTTAAAATGCGTTCAGGGGCAGTTCAAGGGAGCACTGCACATCTCCAAAGTTCTTAAACTCTGTACTTTCAGAGTCACACTTTGCCGTGCTTCAAGTCAATCAGATCAATCAGTGTATACTGACAGTCAATGAAAACGTCCAGGTGACATTTTTTAATATAATTTGAAAATAAGGGTTTGGGAAAAGTTTTATTTGGAATGTGTCCATTGAGTCGTGTGCACAGAACTCATTCGTGAACCTTACACTCCCCAAAAATTGCTCATTGGACTTTAGGGAGTGATCCCTGTGAATCGGGATACCGAGCTGTTTTGGAGTAAAACAAGCATTTGTTCACGGCTTAAAGGATGGGCTGTGAAGCCTTTATAAAGGTCATGAAAAGGCCTAAATGTTTATTCCATACGTCCAGTATGCCACGGTTAACTGGCGACCAAAGATGGCGAGCCCTCGGCATGGTGCAAGTCGGCCTGAGTTATTCTGAAGTTGGACGTCGATTGAACTGTTCTCATCAAACCATCTGACGTCTTGTTCAACGACATGATGAAACTGGCTCTGTGGCGGACAGACCACGTCCTGGACGTGAGAGAGAAACGACTCCGGATCAGGATCGTTACATCCGGAATCAGCACTTACGGGATCGATTCCGTACAGCTAGTCGCACGTTTGATACGCAGTCTGTGTCGGAGACTGACCGCTTGTATTGCTGTTGGTGGGGACAACAGTCGCTTCTGAAGCTGTAACTTTGTAATGGAAAGGCGGCCATTTTGTTTGGACTGTACATTGTTCTTGCTTACAGCGATTTTTCCAAATGTTTTTCTTTCATCTTCGGATGTGTTGATTTATTGATCTGTACTGTTTCTACATAATTTCATGCCTTCGTTATAAATTTTTTTTTTTTTTAAATGTCACCTGGACGTTTTCATTGACTGTCAGTGTACTTGGGGACAATTTCAAATGGAAGTCATAAGTGGGGCTCAACATATCAGTGTGTTTTCCCATACAAGATAGAGTTGCCAATTCTCTATCTGAGACCACCTGGAGACCTTCTGATGTGGAGGTGAGGCAAAAGCTCAACCTGCACATCAGATTCCGCCCAAGCAAACTGATCAGACATACTGGGCAATAGAGAAATGAATTAGTTGTAGTCAGAACACATCAGAGGAGACGTGTGCTGCTCTCCCGCTGTGTTTCCAGACGCTGCTAAAGAATATTCCAGTATCTCGTCTCGGGGTCAGCATGCAGCTCAGTCTCTGGTTGGTTGGGGGCTCACTCAGCAGGCAGCAGGTCGAGGTCCCGGTCCACTGTGACCACCGGAACATCCCTCAGATCTGTGTAAAGAGGAGAAACAGCAGTAACTCGCTCTTTCACATTAGTGTCAAATGTAAATGTAGGTGCTCTGGGCCCAGTGTTGTCAGCAGGTGAGTTTGTATGTGAGTAATGTGGGGGCTGTTTCTCCCACCACACATTCTGACACTTTCACATCTGCAGCACATCCACTCTTATCAGACTTGTTACTTGATTCACATGGAGCAGCCTGTTTTGCTATTGTTTCCCACTGTCTGCTCTCCACCTCTGTCATTCACACACCCAACCCTTTCTCATGATTATCCATTACCTTAATAGATTCAAATGTTATTTTTATTTTTTATTTTTTTTTTACTTGTACATTTTTTTCCTCTCCTTTAATAAGTTTGCTTTAAGCTTCGTGAGTTAAGAAATTTGTGAAAGTCTTTCAGGAAAACCATATCGATCCGAACATAGTGGCAAACATTTCCAGACAATTTTACTCATATTCATTCGCCACAGGGATGAGTGACCCTGGAGCCTGAAGCCCCGCTCCTGGACTCCCCCTGGCCCATTTCCTCTGCAATCCAAGCAGCGTGCTCACAAATCAATCAATCAAACTTTATTTCTATAGCACCTTCCAACAGCCAAAGCCGACCAAAGTGCTGTCCAACAAATGTCACTAAATTCCAGAACGAGGTCACCCGGTGTCACCAGCGCTGCGCTACTCCTGCTTATCTGTTGTCAAAGGAAATGCCAGTATAGTGCACATTATTAACTTCAGTTATTTGTAGCCTATATAAGTTTATAATTTTAGTTTTGGCAAGTTTCCCCTCTTTTTTTTTTTATGAAACCAAAAAGTCAGAACAGGTTGAAAAAGACAACTCACCACAGCGCAGTAGTAGTAGCAGGTTGGTCTCTTAGCACAGGCCATTTTCCAGCGAGAGCGATGCAGCCCCGTCCTCAAATGTCAGAGTCTAGGCCGGAGGCGAGTCCATCCAGGCGGATCGCAGTCGCAGACAAAGGAACTGGTCAAAAGAGCTATTAGTTGACGCCAATTGTTGTGGATTTTTAAATCTGAGACGAATAAAAACGGGAGAGAAGTTGTCTTCAATCAAAGAGTCTGGATTTATTAAAGCAATTGTGCCACAACTACAGAGAAAGTGAAAAAGTCCCTCACGCAAGGTCCGTCTCTCCCTAATCTGACCCACGGCAAAACAAAAACAGGCTCTTCTACAGTCGACAAACGTCATAACATCAACATGAGGTCAAACATACGACAGTATCTCTAAACAGAGACGATTTATCTGGTTAAACTGGGGCATCGATTAGATGAACTCAAGTGTGCCAATAATTCTAAATGATGAGAATGAATAAAACAACAACCTGTTGTTTTCACCCCAATAGGGACTGAACATAATGTCCTGTGTTAAGAAGCCCAGACACAGCAGATCACACCACTGTGACCATGAACACAGAGAGACTTTAGCACTTTGTGAGTTACTAGTATCTAAACCCAAACAATACATTCTTTAGCTTGACAAAGTAAGACACTTTCATCACACACCCTCCAGAGTGGAAAGCCTGAAAATGCTCCACCCTGTCACCCCCGTGTAAACGGGTGAAAATGGAACACTGTGTTTTCGTGGGCCGTGGCGTAAAGGTGACGTCACGAGCACCAGGCAGTTCAAGAAAAAACAAACATGGCAGAGCTTCAACTTGGCCGAGCAGCTGCAAGTGCCAAAGGACTTGTGTCATAAAGTGACTCCACAGGTCACACACAGTCATTCAAAGCAGAGAAGACAGTTTCAACATTCAACATTTTTGGTGCACCAGAAAAGCAGCGGGGAGAAGGACAACTGTCTATGGATGCATAGCAGAAGGGTTTTATATAAAAGGGTTATACACAGGCATTTGGTCTTGGTGGTGCTGCCACCTACACACTGGCATACATACTACATCAGCAAAACTGCAAGTTTTCCATCTGTGTGAACACAGAATGCTCCACCCAAAACGCTTGTAGAAACAGGGAATAAGACTGAGAGCGAAAATGCACTTTTGTGTTTTTTCTGTTTCCATGTAAACGTAGCCTGAGGCATGGAGGCAGGAAGCCTGGCCTGGAGGATCTGGAGGACCATTGGTTGCTCATCTGTTACTGCAATTCTGGTGTCCATTTGCATGTTTGGGTGAAGCAGTCTGGCTCGAAGGGCCAATGCTGCAGATACTGTGTGTTAGGACTGTAGACTGCACGAGATGGACTGGGACACTTCATCCAAACAATACTCCGTCAGAGAGTGAAGATGGACACAGAACTGGATTTGACGAGCTTTAATGTCCTTTCTAGTATCTTTATAATAATAATAATAATAATAATAATAAATGTTATTTATAACACACTTTATATTTGACAACAAATCTCAAAGTGCTACAGTGCAAAAAGACTTTAAAAACAGAAGACAATTAAAAATCAATTTAAAAGCAATAAAACAAAAGCAGGTATTAGCTGTAGGCCAGGGTAAAAAGGAGGTCTTAAGTCATTTTTTAAAAGCATCCGCCGTCTGTGGAGCCCTGAGGTGGTCTGGGAGGGCGTTCCACAGGGAGCAGCTTTCTGTTTGTCTATCCTTTCATTTGTCTGTTTGTCTGCTAATCTATCCTTTCATTTGTCTGTTTGTCTGCTAATCTATCCTTTCATCTGTCCTATCCTTTCATCTATTATCTACAGGAACATTTAAATCATATTATTGACTGAAATAACTGTCACAGAGTAGTAATAGCTGGCACTTAAAACAATTTACATCACTGTCACACAAAATATCTAAATTAATCACTGCAATGATTAAGGATGCAACAATAACTGAAATAGGCTGATATCGTATCATCAAAGATCTCACAATAATATCGTGGAGAATCACAATATATCAAATCCCAAGTCTCTTTGCTCAAATGAACAGTTCTGATGCAGAAATTGCTAAAAAAAACAACAACAAAAAAACAGAGGAAACTACATAGACCATGATCCTTTGCTCCGTTTCAGTGCAGACGACATGAAGAAATAACTGTTCTGAGCACTTTTACATCTTCATTCTGTGGATTAAGTCTGTGAAGCATTTTTAGAGGAAAAAGGAGCAGATTCACAGTTTTGTTTTTGCCTCCACAAAATATTGTAATAAATCTGTTACGGTGAGATGTTTATGGTGAAAATCTGGTACAGAGAGATTTGGATTTCGTTCCATTCCTAATTACAATAAATGACTGGTCAGAGCATTTTAGAGTCAGTCGTGTTATTCTGTAGAATATCGTAATATCGTGATCTTTCCCACGATGTCGCAATAAATATCGTACCGTGAGGTTCAGACTGTGACGATATCGTATTGTGAGACTTGGATATCGTTACACCCCTAATAATGAGTTTAATTAGCATCAGAACATTATTACAATAATATCCATATTTACAAACCTCTGTCAGAGGTTAAAGGTCATGAGCAGGAACAGTGTTACCATGGGGCTCCCAGGGACCCCTGAGCCTACGAATGCCTGAACTAAATAAACTGTTACTGAACAGTTATATGGGGAGTTTACAGCAGCAGTACAGCTGTCACATGATACAAATGGACGTAAAAAAAAATTAAAAACTTGAAATAATCTGGGATCTTTATATCTGAAGGAGCTGCAAGAAACACAAATGTTCAAATAATTTCACGTTGTCACATTAAGCTTTTGTCACTTTAGACGTACTCACAGTGGGAAGAGGAAACACGACTTATACTTAAAGGTGTATTGTGCAACTTTCCAGGTGGAGGGTCCGCCACCTGCTCGTCTCCATAGTGACATTATTGCTTGGGCTGGAATGTTCTATGGTATGACATTAAACACATGTATCTGTATTCATGATGTGTGTGTCTATCGCTCAAAATATAATGATTCTCTCTGTAAACAGGGCTGCCAGTCCACAGACCTGACCTGTAACATAGTCTATAATTGAGAGAGGTTTAATCTTTATATGAAAAACTACACATTTTTGAATCTAATAAAGCTTCAAATGAA